>CM033627.1:3241284-3785701 GCA_019453435.1 Rhinogobius similis | reverse complement strand
TGGTTTAGATGAGGTTTGGTTAATTTGGTCGAAATTTATATTTTTAAAAATGTTTTCAAAAATTCTTTAAGGCACAATATTAATAATTGTTGAATTTTTATTTTTTTTTACTATTTAACTATTTATTGACTATTTTTATTCAGATCTTTGTATCAAATCTTACATTTGTGTCAATTTTTTATACTAGACAAACAAATTAAATTACAACTTAATAAAACATGATTTTTTTTTTAATGAATTTTAATTAAAACAACAATAATAAATAAATAAACAACTATATTACAATAGCAAAAAAACAAAACAAAAAAAACTACCTAAAGGAAAAACAAAACAAAGTATAAAAATAATAATGAATAAATTAAAATAATGGTCAAGACTCTCGACAGGACACTCAACATAACATAAGACAAGACAAATTTAGACGATACGGAACAATTCAACAAAGACCAGACAGGTTTTGACAAACAAAACACAAGACAGACAAATAATATTCCTCCTGTCTGTCTATCTGGATTTTTTTGTTGACTAAATAGAAAACATGTCTTGTATCTGTCAAGTCAAGATCTTTAGTTACAGGGCTTTATTTTTGACTAACTAAAGTGATTTATTGATAAAAATCGGAAATTGTTTCTACTTTTTTGACATTTTGATATGTCTTATGTGTTTTTGTGTAACGATTACAATTGCCAAAAAAGACAACGATTATTTTTCTAGTCGATTCATGGTTGCAGCTCTAGTGTGACGCGACTATTGAATCTTGACTCTTCGACAAAAAGGCAGAGTACAAATCGTGCCACACTTTTGCTTCGACTTCCATACTCCTCGGGGGTTCGACTTGAGCGAGGTGTTGTTCTCGGGGGCAGATGGCAGCAGCAGATGGTAAAGATGAGGCTGACTCCGTCTCATGTGTCGTGCCGTTTCACAGGCCGGGGGTACCTGGCGCTCCGCTTCCCGCCCGCGCCATCCTCTCCATGACGGGTCTGAGTCACGGCGTGATCCGGGTCAACACCGAGGACAAGAACTCCGCCCTCACCGTGCAGGACGTGGGTCACGTGATGCCCGGAGGTGAGACGGGGGGGAGGAGCCGACAGCGTGTTGATAATGAGACGATTTAAGTATCTGCTGCACTGCAAAAAATGTATTTCTAGATGAGTTAAAATGTCTTGATTTCAGGATATTAATCTGAATTTCAGACGTTTTGACTCGTTAAGATCAGTGGAGACGATTTATTTGATGGAACTAGACTATTTGACTTGTTTCAAACCGCTTCTGACATTACATTTCAATACATTATTTCTTATTTCAATCCAAATTATCTGTCATTGGGTTAAGATCATTTTACTTACCACTGACAAATGTATTTTCTTATTTTAAGCCAAATTATCATATGATCATTTAGAAATACCTTGAAACCAGTGAAATATTCTGCATCACGTCAACAATTAAATCTCATTGAGTCAAAACTTCTCAAATCCAGAAAAAAATGATAAATTCAAGCCATTTTAAGCTTGGATAGGTGTACATTTTTTGCTGTGTGTGAGAGATACTTGTAGAGAGAAATGTTTATTAGGCTGTGGGGCCAAAAGGGGACAAGGGTAATTACAAGTCAAAATTAGGACGGTTGACCATAAACTAAGAGTCTTTAAGTATCACACGGTAATGGGATTCAAATGCAACACAAAGAAAAGCCAAACTTAAGTACTAGTAACGTTCAACAGATAGTGTCCTAGGAATAGGAATGCTTCAATAGCATCAAAGAGGGCAGTATAACTCAAGAATGTATCACTTTATTAAACAACTAAGAGATCTTCCAAAACTGGGGAAACCACTAAAAGTAAAGTCAGGCTGGAAAGGAACTCAGAACAGGATCCCACAACAGGGAAATGCAAGGGAATAACAAGGGCAGATCAGATCTAAATGCAGCGCTATAGTGTCAGTGTTGACTGGTTGACAATCTAGCAAGAGCTGAGTGAACAGACGGGAGTATTCACCTTATTCCTGAAGTTTTCGTACGCGCCGCCGTCTTGTTTCCGTTTTAGTTCACATGGAGCAGACGAGCTCAACAGAAAATAAGTTCTACTCGACTAAAAAGACGTTTTCAGGCCTCAGGAAATCGTTGTGTTGTTGACTTGTTGTTGCTCGTGTTCATTAAACATTTTACACAAATCAATCTACTTTATGTAACATTTTAGCGGCGAGACTTTTCCCTCGTTCGTCATTAGCTTTAACGGAGTTCTCGTCAAACAGAAGTGCGTTTACAACAAAAGTGCGTATCTGTGGCAAAAAGTGGGCGGGGCAGCGATGAACCTTTTCTGTCTCTCTCGTGTGTCCGTAGCCCTGATGTGCATCGTCAAACCGGACGGACCTCCTCAGTTGTGTAAAACAGACGAAATCGGAGAAATCATCATAAACTCTCGCGCCGGAGGAACCATGTACTACGGGCTGCCGGGACTCACCAAGAACACTTTTGAGGTGCGCCCACAAACACTGTTATTGACCCTTTAAAAGTTTATAAACAAATACAATCTAAATTCCAAAAACTGAGGCAAAAGTGAAGTGGAACATATTCTGGTTTCACTGGATAAACTTGGATTAATCTCAGAAATCTCAACATATGAGCCTGTTTTAAACACATTTACTGGTGGATTATTTGTTTATTTAATAAAAAATTATGACAGACACTGGGCTTTTTTTTTTATTATTATGGCAAGACAGTGATTTTTAGTTTTTTTTGACAAATACTTACAGAAATGTTGCACCCACAATATATTTTCCTTTTATCTACAGATATATTACATACTTTATTACATTTTCCTTTTATCTACAGATATATTACATACTTTATTACAAGCACTACTTGTTGTGAAGCTCAAATAAAATGCTGTCGCTAGAAAAAAAAATTTTTTTTCCTTCTTTCGTAATAGAAAAGCGAACTAACTGATATTTCTGACCCTGGAAATTTCTAAATTGTTGTTTATTTAGTTGTTGTAAAGCCAAAACAAAACCTTTTAAATTAGATCTAATATCAGTTAATCATTGAAAATTAATTACGGTATTTCACCTTTGCCTCCAGTCGTCTCATTCTGACATTTGATTTGATTTGATTTATTTATTTTCACATTATCCAAAAAAAAAAAAGAAGTCCATATGAAACAAAACAACACAAAACGTGATGGAGTGTGGCAGAAACCTGAAAGGGCTTATCCTTAAAGCCACACCCCTTTAATTGATTATTTTAACAAGCTCAAATTAAAAGCCGTCTGGTCAGATGATTTACAAATGAAAATCACACGATAAACAGAAAACAGCCCTCACAACCACAAAACAAAACATTTTCCCAATGAAAATGTACTGGATTTTGTACATTTTATTATTATTATTATTTAATATTATTTTGTATTGAAGTCGGCCTCCAATATGTTGTATATAGAGCTCTGATTTTGAACATTCTGTGGACAAAGCGTGTTGAAGGGTCTGTAGTTTCAGTTCAGGTCAGTGCTCTGGTCTTGTGCAGGTGATTCCGGTCAATGCAAGTGGAGTTCCAATCGGAGAGATCCCGTTTGTGAGGTCTGGACTGCTTGGGTTTGTTGGACCAGTAAGTACAAGAAAATAAATTCTGCACATCTTCATATCATATCACATCATAGAAATTAGGAAAAAATATGTAAAAAGCAAAATAACTCAAATTGATTTGCCTCTGTATCTATTTTGCCTCCATCGCATTAAGGTGAGACGTGCAGGTGAAATGAAAAAAATCTTACATTTAAAGAAATCCATTGTAAACTTCTCCTGTAGTTTAGTCACATAAATGTAAGAAAAAAATGTATTACACGTTTTTCATCATGTCATGTTTTCATGAAGAAATAAGGCATTTTATGTGTAAAAATGGCCTACAATGCACATATTTGGGACATTTAAATCTGAAAAATGGACAGAACCAGGTTTAAATTTCTTCTGTACAAATATTAGTTACAAAAAAATGTACAGAGGGGATTTTGGATTTCTTATTTAGTTTTTAAGTAAACAAGATAGGACTGAAAATTGTCCTAAAAATTCACATTTCACCCAATTTATTTGACTTAAAACTTCAATAAATCAGTTTTAGAATTAGATCTCAACAAATCCTTCTGTACATTTTGTCTAAATCTTGTTGAGTCCAGATTGTACAGTTTGGTGTAGGATCTACTTTAAGGCTGATCTTTATGTCTCGAGGGACAAAAATGCATTTTAAGAAAACGGCCTTTAAAGTTACAATGTCCCAGAGAAATCTATGGATGAAGTGGATTAAATGAAATAATAAAACATTTTTCAAGAGCAGACTGGACAAGTTTAACAGATGAAAGCCAATATGTTGAGAGAGCTAACTGACCAAAAAGTTTCAGTTTTGCCTGTAGTGTCTCACCTTAAATTTGCCCTTATACCATGTACTGCGGTATAGATGTCTTGTATTTTATTATAACTCAGATTGCGCTTGCGTTTTTTGTTTAAAGGGCAGCCTGATCTTCGTCGTGGGTAAAATCGAGGGTCTGTTGATGGTCAGTGGGAGGAGACACAACGCGGACGATCTTGTGGCCACTGCCCTCGCCGTGGAGCCGGTCAAAACTGTTTACAGAGGACGGTACGAGCGACACGAGAGAAAACTGTCTTACTTAAAATACACACATTCAGACTTGACTCGTAGAGCTTTTGATCACGTTATAACGTTGTTCCATCATCAAAAACACACCTGGAGATGTCTTTAGCTTCATTCGTACTTGTTTCATGAATGCTGTCTTGTAAATCCTCTCCTTCTGAGCCTCAGAAAAACACTCAGTTCCAAATTTGCCAGATTTATGACGCCAGCGGTAAAACGACGAGATGTTCTGTGCGTTTTTTGAAGGACACATATTCTGCTACAGTGACTTTTTTGAGCTTTAAACCATGTTCTAACAATGTTCCATCATCAAAAACACACCTGGAGTAGCATTCAGTTGCTTTCACGTTGTTTTGAGGAACGTTTATTAGAAAATCCTCTCCCTCCGAGCGTCAAACACACTTCCTGCTGAACTTCTGGGATTTTCTGACGTATTTTCAGACTTCATACATCACTTATCAGGGAATCTTCCGCTGTTTTTAGGATCAGAATCAGCAGTGGTTTATTTCCATTGTCAGTGATCAAAATCCACCAGCGTAGGAACTTGCTTTGGCGTGAGGTGCAACATAAAACAATGAATAAAATATTAGCAAAACCATCTGCTGGCAGGATGCACTCAGTAAGTGTCATTTCAAGTGTCATTTCATAGTGACTGATAACACAGGTCACAGAATGAGTAAGAAACTTTTTTTTTTGTTTTTAAACATGAGATGGCAAATTTAAGGTACTCAAGAGCAGGTTTAAAGGCTAACCGCAATATGAAAAATGCTCAATGTTTTTCAATGTAATGCGTATTGAGTATCTTGAAATGCGCTTTCCATGACAATATTTTTACTTTAATCTAAGATACGCTTTATTTGTCTCACAGTGGGGAAATTACAGTGTTCCAATGCACAGTTCAACAACAGCAGGAAAACAGATGTGTAAAAAAAGAAAAAAAGAAAAAAGATGCAGTCAAAAATCAAGATAAATAACCATTGTAAAAGTTTTATTTTTGTTTTTTTCACTCGATTTAGCTTATAGGACACTTGTTTAGCTCTACATCTTAAAGTGCGTATGACGGGTTTCTATGATTTTCTAATTTTGACTTTATTTAGTGTATTAATACTTGTTGTAAATAGAAATTATGGTTTTACACCAATCAGGTGACTGTTTGTGGAGAAAAGATGAAAAACAAGTTGAAAAAAATACAAGAAGTAAACAAACTGATGACATCACACTAGGGAGACAAAGATTATGCATCATTTACACAAAATACACTACTTTTTTGACCCTTTAAACATTAATTCAACAAAATTAAAGGTGTTCACATTTATTTTTATTTGTCAAATCAAAAAAATGTGACATTAGATGAGTTTTGGCCCAGTTTACAGTGTTGTTGCTATGGTAATTTCCTAGCGTGATGTCATCATTTACAACCAGGAAGTAAAATTAAAAAGCTAAAAATTGCGAAAACGGTGTAAAATTTGTAAAGAATTTTAGCTAATTTTGAAATATGTTTATCTGAACTACATTTTGGTTAAATGAGTAGTTCAACCTGTCATGGGCACTTTAATCCTTGTTGTTTGGTTTCTTGGTTCTGATTTTTTTAAACGTTTTTTTTTGGCTTTTGTAAATATTCTTTTTGTGAAAATATTTTAGATTATTGTGTGTACATTCTGTTAAACCTATCTTTACATTCTTGCTACAAAACTATTTTGTACAATAATTAGATTCTCATCATAAACCCAAATCTAACCCACAGATATTCTTATGCACCTCTGCTGACATCTAGTGGTGTAAATGGAGCATATCAAGAGCTATCATTTATTTTAGCATTTCTTTTCTGTTTTTTTGTTATCAAATTGTGATTTATTTCTTATCCCTCCAAACTACTTAAAATATCTACATGAATTATTCCTACTACTGTAATTTTTATTTATTTAAATGGTGAAAATGGCTTCCTCACTGTGTACAATCGTTATAATTGATCTGTGTTATTTTGTGTAGGATTGCGGTGTTTTCGGTGACGGTGTTTTACGACGAGCGAGTGGTGATTGTGGCTGAGCAGAGACCAGACGCCAGTGAAGAGGACAGTTTCCAGTGGATGAGTCGAGTTCTGCAGGTAAAACTCCAGAAAACCTGCTCCAAAGACAGTACGAGGCAGTAAAAATAGTTTAAAGATAGAGTAAAACAGAAAGCGCAACCTGTGAGGAACAAAATTATAAGAAGCTACTATATATAGGTCTGGGTGATAAGGTGATAAAAATAGAATCGTGAGCTGGTCCCTGTGACAATCTGCTATTTTTGTGAAATCGTCGTATCATGATTGACTGTTTGTCTCTTTAAAATGCGTATGACAGGTTGAACTACTCATTTAACTAAAATGCAGTTAAGACAAATATATTTCAATTTCTACTAAAATCTTTATACATTTCACCGCAGATTAGCTATTCTTTTAGGTTTTTAATTTTACTTCCTGGTTGTAAAGTATGACATCACACTAGGAAATTACCATAGCAACCACACTGTACACTGGCCAAAACTCAGCTAATGTCAAAGATTTTGTTAATTTGACAAAGAGAGATGCGTTATTTTGTTGAATCAATGTTTAAAGGGTCAAAAAAGTAGTTTCTTTTGTGTAAATTATGCATATCCTTCGTCTCCTTAGTGTGATGTCATCAGTTTGTTTACTTCCTGCAATTTTCAACATATTTTTCAACTTTTCTCCACAAACAGCGACCTGACTGGTGTAAAACTACAATTTATATTTACACGAGGTATTAATACACTGAAGAAAGTCCAAATTAGAAAATCCTAAAAACCTGTCATACGCACTTTAATGCAGCTGTCTGTTCAAACACACTTTTTCTCCTGTTGTTTAGCCTCTGAAGCCTCTGAGCAGATGACTTTATTTACCTCTTAAAGACCAGAGCTGCACAATTAAACCAAAGCCACATAAAATCTCAATTTGAATGGATGAAATTAGCAAATCACAAAGGCTGCGATTTTGAAGTGCAATAATTTCTTCCACAAACAACAAAATGACTTGCTTTGATTTGAATAAAAAATGGTAACACTGTAGATTGGATTTGTACAAACATACGCAACAAAAGCGCGACAAAAAGTAATAAAAATCTGTTCAAAAGCAAGAAAAATTTGCCACTTAAACACCAAAATATGACTAAAAGCAACAAAAACGCGACTAAAAATGACAAAAACGCGACTAAAAATGACAAAAACGCGACTAAAAATGACAAAAACGCGACTAAAAATGACAAAAACATGACTAAAAGTGACAAACATGTGTTGAAGTATGACGAACACAGCCGAACGTGACAAAAACACGACTAAAAGCGAGAATGCTATAATTAAGATAAATCACACATCTAATCAGCAGCTCTATTAAAGGCAATTGAAAAATACAAAGTGAACACGAATCGTGATAAAATCGAAATCATGATCTGGCCCCAAGAAAATCATAATAATCATTTTTTGCCATATTGCCCAGCATTAACTAAATAAGACCATTGAAGAAACTTTACCAATTGTGTTACAGTAAGGGCGTTAGGCTTGTTTCCATTGGTTTGCTTTAGAGCGGATTGGGACGGTCCGAAAGCTTTTCCATTGTCTTAAGTTTGGGCAGTTTTCAACCTTTATTGCGTTGCGGCACACTTTGTTTTGTTCAAAAGATACCATAGCACACAACATACTAAAATATTGCCAAATCAGACTTTTTAGTTTCAAAAAATGTGGCAAAAAATGTGGCAAATAAGTCCTTTCCACTATCTGTTTCCTTAAAGTTGGCGATGGTGATTGTTTTGATTTTATTTTTGGTATAGAAGTGCGTACACAATACTACTACAATTAGCGAGAGCGAGATGACTGGACAAGATTGCACACAGACTAATAATAAATTCTCACCAAACACTGACTTGATCTTGTGATAAACCTAGTATGTTCAGTGATGATTACTTATGTTTCCCTGACAGACTTAGAAAAACAAAATTAGCATCAGATGTTTCCTGTTTATTGAGTCACAACACTCACATCAAGACCCAAAAATCTTATATAAGAAGAGCGTCGTGACTGTGAGAGCTAAAGATCACCTTAACGGTCCCATAACATGCAAAATCGACTTTTCAGAGGTTTTAACCTTCCTACAGTGCTATTTGAGCCTCGTATGTTGTGCCCAAAGTGGTTTTTTGATTGATTCCCGCATGTTTTCGCTAGAGAACTGTCTTTTCCGTCCCCCTCGGGTGAGCAGCAGACGGGGGCTCCTCACTAAGATGACGCGGCTTCACCAGGATGACGCGGTGTTTAAGCCACGCCTCCAGGAAGCCAAGCAGCCGCAAGAATAAAAACAGCTAATGCTAATGCTACACAGTAATTACACGATGGATACGACAGATCGAAGAGTTAGCTTGTTATTTACCAAACGGCAACGTCCGTCGTTGAGGCCCTGGAGCACGTCAAACTCCAGGTCAGATCCAGGACGTAGGACTCAGCACGACGCACCGTCAGGACGGATAAAAGGTTTATTCAGTGTTTGTGTATCACTGTTTACCGGAGCACACAGCGCATGCACCATCTCCGCTCTAGGCTTCGTCGCGGGTTGGGAGGGGGAGGCGCGGGTTGGGCGGGGGAGGCAGCCTGTTCTCTGTTCAGGGGGGTCAGATCTCAGAGTGAGCTGTTTGCTTTTGCAAGAAGGGGGGCCAGTCCAAGAAATGGATGTTTTTTGGAAACTGTTATGTTATGGATATTACACAACGCAAACATTTATCAACAAAGCCCTTAGAATAGACTGTGTAAAGGGGAAAATAGCAGAATATGGGACCTTTAAGTCAACATTTCCTGTGTTTTACGTCTGGAGAGGAGCGTGCTGTTGTTAAATATCTTGGTCACATTTTCAGGAGTGACCTCTGTAATGACGATGACATTCAGAGACAATATTGTAAATTGAATGCACAAGCAAACATGCTGGCACGAAAATTCCACATGTGTACAACAAATGTAAAGATGAATTTGTTCAAAGCTCACTGCACTCCGCTCTATACTGCCCTCTTGTGGTGTAGACACGGTAAAAGCAAAAGCAGAAAGATGCAGATTTTACTGTTGTTTGTTCAAAATAATGTTCTCACACTAAACACGGTGCTTTGAAATTGTGTTTACACATTTATGAAGTGCCTTGAGGACTCACAAGATGAAATTATTATGTTTGAACAACACTTGAGCAGAGCACTGTCAGATTCACGTCTGAACTCTGGAGGCACCGGAGAAAGTTTTATATGGACCGCTTTGAGTGTGAAATAAATATTGATTGATTGATTGACTGATTGATTGATAAATAATGCATCTGACATGATCCAAAGCCAATGCATTATACAAAGAAAGATTAAAATGCAGTGTAGAGGCTTTGCAGAGAAGTGAAATAAATGTACATTTATAAAGTTTGTTTCTTATTTGCTCTAGCTTTTGCCACGTCTCACAGCCACAAACTTGGAATTACTTTTTGTTGCTGAGATGGGTGTCATGATTAAAAAGTATAATTCAGGTACAAGTTACACAGCAAAAAATTTAAATCTATCCAAGCTTAAAATGGCTTGAATTTATCATTTTTATCTGGATTTGAGAAGTTTTGACTCAATTAGATTTAATTGCTGATGTGATGCAGAATATTTCACTGGTTTCAAGGTATTTCTGACGGATCCTGCAATAATTTTGCTTTAAAATAGGAAAATATATACGTCAGAAGAGTAAGTAAAATTATCTTTACCCACTGACAGATAATTTGGATTGAAATAAGAAATAATGTATTGAAACAAGTCAGAAACGGATTGAAACAAGTAAAATAATCTAGTTTCATTAAATAAATCGTCTCCACTGATCTTAACGAGTCAAAACGTCTGAAATTCAGATTAATATCCTCAAATCAAGACATTTTATCTCATCTAGAACTTCATTATTTGCAGTGTAGATTTTATTTATTAAGAAAACACTTGTTTCGGTGACGTCAGCTGCTCACGCCTCAGATCTTAAAGGTCCCATAACATGCAAAATCGACTTTTCAGAGGTTTTAACCTTCCTACAGTGCTATTTGGGCCTCGTATGTTGTGCCCAAAGTGGTTTTTTGATTGATTCCCTCATGTTTTCACTAGAGAACTGTCTTTTCCGTCCCCCTTGGCTGAGCAGCAGACGGGGGCTCCTCACTAAGATGACGCGCTTCACCAGGATGATGCGGTGTTTAAGCCACGCCTCCAGGAAGAGCGCAGCCGCAGAATAAAAACAGCTAATGCTAATGCTACACAGTAATTACACGATGGATACAACAGATCGAAGAGTTAGCTTGTTATTTACCAAACGGCAACGTCTGTCGTCGAGGTACTGGAGCACGTCAAACTCCAGGTCAGATCCAGGACGTAGGACTCAGCACGACGCACCGTCAGGACGGATAAAATGTTTATTCAGTGTTTGTGTATCGCTGTTTACCGGAGCACACGGCGCATGCGCACTATCTCCGCTCTAGGCTTCGGCACGAGTTGTGCGGGGTAGGCGCGCCCGTTGGTCGGGGGAGGCAGCCTGCTCTCTGTTCTTTGGCGTCAGATCTCAGAGTGAGCCGTTTGCTTTTGCAAGGAGGGGGGCCAGTCCAAGAAATGGGTGTTTTTTGGAAACTGTTATGTTATGGATATTGCACAACGCAAAAATGTATCAACAAAGCCCTTAGAATAGACTGTGTAAAGGGGAAAAGAGCAGAATATGGGACCTTTAAGGTTAAGGTGAAGGTATACTTTATTAATCCCTCGTGTAGGATTAAGGACGTTGTGCTGGATTTAGAACCAGCTGGAGGATTTTCCCCATTGTGCTTGTTTTGGGTTAATTGGGGAAAATGGAGGAAACTCACCCAAACAGAGGGAGAAACATGCAAACTCCACACAGAAAGGCCCAGTGAGCATGACACACGAGCCACCATGTTCCTGAGCGCTCCGTGTCAAATCGATCGGGAGGACCAGGCCCAGTCAAAACATAGATTGATTTTTACTTTCAAACTGGACCTGTGATCTCCATGTATCTTTTTATTTATTTAACCTTTATTTAACCAGGAAAGTCCCATTGAGATTAAAAACCTCTTTTACAAGGGAGTCCTGGCCAAGAGGCAGCAAAAAGTTCCAGACATAGACAACAAATAAAATGACATACAATTATAAAAAACAGTTACAATTAAACGAGTTGACCTCAAGTGCTCTCAGTCTGGCTTTAAAATCATTTAAAGAGATAAGTTCAGGAGCTTCCAGCTTTTTTGCAGTGTGTTCCATGAAGTGGGAGCAGCGTGAGAAAAAGATCTTTTCCCCAGTTCTGTGCGAACATATGGAACACAGAGCAACAGCATAGAATAAGAATCAACACTTCTCTCGTTAATAAATCACCGATGTAGGAGGGAAGCAGACCAAGCATGGCCTTATAAATAAAAGTGTACCAATGTCCCGCCTCCTGTGGACAAGGATGACCAACCAACACCAGAGTACAGTTCACAGTGATGCGTTAACGCTCTACAGTCGGTGATAAACCTCAGAGCAGCAGATACACCGTGTCCAAACTGTAAAGACATTGAGCTGAAGCGTTCATGTACAAAAGGTCCCCGTAGTCTAAAACAGATAAAAATGTTGCTGTCACAAGCCGTTTTTTTACCTCAAAAGAGAAACAACGCTTATTTCTAAACAAGAAAACCAAATTTCAGTTTTAGTTTCTTCACAACATTTTTTATGTGGGGCTTGAATGTCAAAAAATCATCAAGTAAGACCCCAAGATACTTGTACTCATGTACTTGCTCTATAGCGTCTCCGTGAAGAGTGAGGATCTTAGGGAGATCTACTTGCACCTTTTTGGTATTAGAAAAGAACATAAATTTGGTCTTTTCAGCGTTTAGGACAAGTTCAAGTGTGAGCTGCACATTATCAAAATCTGTAGTATATAATAGTATTTTTAGTAGTATATAATAGTATTTTTAGTAGTATATAATAGTATTTTAGTAGTATATAATAGTATTTTTAGTAGTATATAACAGTATTTTTAGTAGTATATAACAGTATTTTTAGTAGTATATAACAGTATTTTTAGTAGTATATAATAGTATTTTAGTAGTATATAATAGTATTTTTAGTAGTATATAATAGTATTTTAGTAGTATATAATAGTATTTTTAGTAGTATATAATAGTATTTTTAGTAGTATATAATAGTATTTTTAGTAGTATATAATAGTATTTTTAGTAGTATATAATAGTATTTTAGTAGTATATAATAGTATTTTTAGTAGTATATAATAGTATTTTTAGTAGTATATAATAGTATTTTTAGTAGTATATAATAGTATTTTTAGTAGTATATAATAGTATTTTTAGTAGTATATAATAGTATTTTTAGTAGTATATAATAGTATTTTTAGTAGCATATAATAGTATTTTTAGTAGTATATAATAGTATTTTTAGTAGTATATAATAGTATTTTTAGTAGTATATAATAGTATTTTAGTAGTATATAATAGTATTTTTAGTAGTATATAACAGTATTTTTAGTAGTATATAATAGTATTTTTAGCAGCATATAACAGTATTTTTAGTAGCATATAACAGTATTTTTAGTAGCATATAACAGCACTTTAGTAGCATATAACAGTATTTTTAGCAGCATTAGTCAGCACTATCAGCATTTTTAGTAGCATATAATAGTATTTTTAGTAGCACATACATAGTATTTTTAGTAGTATATAATAGTATTTTTAGCAGCATATAACAGCATTTTTAGTAGCACATAACAGTACTTTTTAGCAGTATATAACAGCACTTTTAGCAGTATATAACAGTATTTTTAGCAGCATATATAACAGCATCTTTAGCAGTATATAATAGCATTTTTAGTAGTATATAATAGCATTTTTAGTAGCATATAACAGCATTTAGCAGCATAGTAGTATATAATAGCATTTTTAGCAGCATATAATAGCACTTTAGTAGCATATAACAGCACTTAGCAGCATATAATAGCATTTTTAGCAGACATAGCAGTATTTTAGCATATAATAGCATTTTGTAGTATATACAGTATTTTTAGTAGTATATAATAGTATTTTTAGTAGTATATAATAGTATTTTTAGTAGTATATAATAGTATTTTTGTAGTATATAATAGTATTTTTAGTAGTATATAATAGTATTTTTAGTAGTATATAATAGTATTTTTAGTAGTATATAATAGTATTTTTAGTAGTATATAATAGTATTTTTAGTAGTATATAATAGTATTTTTAGTAGTATATAATAGTATTTTTAGTAGTATATAATAGTATTTTTAGTAGTATATAATAGTATTTTTAGTAGTATATAATAGTATTTTTAGTAGTATATAATAGTATTTTTAGTAGTATATAATAGTATTTTTAGTAGTATATAATAGTATTTTTAGTAGTATATAATAGTATTTTTTAGTAGTATATAATAGTATTTTTAGTAGTATATAATAGTATTTTCCTGTTTTGTTCTCTTGTAGGCCATTGACAGCATTCACCAGGTGGGCCTTTACTGTCTGGCCCTGGTCCCGGCCAACACGCTCCCCAAAACGCCGCTCGGGGGGATCCACATCTCGGACACAAAGCAGTACTTCCTGGAGGGCAGTCTTCACCCGTGTAACATCCTCATGTGCCCCCACACCTGCGTCACCAACCTGCCCAAGCCCCGGCAGAAGCAGCCCGGTACGTACTCTGTCAGGCGTTTTAATCAAACACAACTAAAAGAATTACAAGACAAGGATAAGAGAACCTTTATTTGTCCCATAGTGGGGAAATGTTGCAACGTACAGTTCAAGAACAGCAGGAAAATAAGAAACAAGCACTTAAAAACCAAGATAAATAAATAGATAAAGACAGACTGATATATCGACCAACATTTAAACTTTTAGGCTCAATTGCGATCAGCTTTAGCACTAACCACCTACGTTAAATACAAGTACACAGCACCTGTTTTCAAAGTGCCCTCTGTGATGTCATCAAAAAGCGACGTACAGTTGAAAATAAAGAGACAGTTAACACTCAACTGAAAATTTTTTTTTGGCAGTTTAAACAGTCATTCATCAAAATAAAGGTGTTATCAAGTATTATTATTATTTATTATTTTGGCCCTTGTTTTCAAAATGGTTGCTAGGTAACAGTTGTAGAATTACCTCTATCTATGTCAGATTTGCTGCTCATGACCAACCAGGAAGTGACATTATAATCTTTACAAAAAATAGTCAAACTGGGCAGCCCGGTACGTACTCTGTCAGGCATTTTAATCAACTAAAACTAAAAGAATTACAAGATAAGATAAGGATAAGAGAACCTTTATTTGTCCCAGAGTGGGGAAATTCCAGTGTTGCAACGCACAGTTCAAGAACAGCAGGAAAATGGAAAGGTGCAATTTAAAAACAAGATAAATAAATAAATAACTGACCAACATTTAAACTTTTAGGCTCAATTGCGATCAGCTTTAGCACTAACCACCTACGTTAAATACAAGTACACAGCGCCTGTTTTATCAGCAACTTTTTTTTACTGATTTGAGTTTAGTTTGATTATCTTGACTGGTGCAATTTTGGCTTGTTTGTGGGCTAAATACAATCTAACCTCATGGGGACAATGTAATGAAGTCAGAAACTCTTAACGGAAACATATTGTACAAGATGTGCTTTATTGAGCTTTTAACCATGTTTTAACGTTCAGTTCATACTTGGAGTTGTATTCAGCTTCATTCACGCTTGTTTGATGAATCCTGTTTAGTAAGTCTTCTCCCTCTGAGCCTCAAAAAACACTTGGTTTCAAATGTGATGTTCAAGGTCGATGTGAGGTTACAGGGTTGTCATCCGGACGCTGTTTGAAGATCGAGACGTTTCGACTTCTATCCAGAAGTCATTGACACTAGGCAGGGCAAACTAGTAGCACATCAAAGACCGTATTTTACATTATGTTTTAGGAAAATTATGATCAACTCTTTGCATTTTTGATGAAGGAACAATCCAGATTTATGGGTTTTACTGGAAAAATACTCACAGAAATGTTGAGCCCACAATAATTTATAATTTTATTTAGAGATATATTAGACACTATTCCATAAATTAGATTATTTTGAAGCTAAAATACAATTTTAAGGCTAAAAAATTTAATTTTGTCTATGGTTTGCTATAGAAAAGTAAAATAACTGACCTTTCTATCCTGAAAATTCAACTGTCTTGCTTTTTTCCCAACACAAACACTTAAAACCAGTACAAATTAGATCTAATGTGAGATAATCATTGAAAAATTTACAGTCAACTTCAGTTTGCCTCCAGTCGTCACGTACGTCACATTTTAAAGGGTCTATAGATACATTATTTTACTTTCTGAAACATGAAATGCCAACATGGTGAAACCCAAGAGCATTTTAAAAGGTTAATAACAACAACAATGTGTCCTTTTAAACAAGTAGAATATTCTCTGTCTGTTAAATACAGTTAAATGCATGCTTTGTCTTTTAGTGGGAGTGGGCCCTGCGTCTGTGATGGTGGGAAACCTAGTGGCCGGAAAGAGAATAGCACAAGCAGCCGGACGTGACCTGGGAATGATCGACGACCAGGATCTCGTACGAAAGGTACAAACGCTCGACTCTCCAACGAACGTCATCACTCGAGGGATTTAACTCTGGAAATCCACATCTGCACAAAATGGAAATTCTACATCAGTTAAAATGACTTGAATTCAGATTTTGTAATTATTATTTCTTTACATTTCCCTTACACAATACTTGGTAATACTTAAAGTCTATATGAAGGTTCTCATTTGTCTCTAATTCTGACTTAGTTTGGTGGGAGGGCACCTGTGTTAAACATTTATCATAGTTGACATCTGTGAAGTAGCGGTTTGAGAAGAAAATTTGAGTTGAGTTGAGTAGTGCTGAGTTCTAAAATGGAATCCCTCTGTGATGTCATCAAAAAGCGACGTACCATTGAAAATAAAGAGACGGTTAACACTCAACTGATACATTCTTTTGACAATTTAAATGGTCGTTCAACAAAATAAAGTGTTGTCAGGTGTTATTATTTGTCAAATCATAACTATTGTGTAATTTATGGATTTTGGCCCTTGTTTTCAGAATGGTTGCTAGGTAACAGTTGTGGAATTACCTCCAACTATGTCATATTTGCTGCTTATGTCCAACCAGGAAGTAACATTATAATCTCTGCAAAAAATAGTCAAACTGGGGACAAACAGGAAAATGCTTAGTAAAATCCTAAATATAATCGTCTTCACAACATTTTAATGAATTGAGTGACGTCTAACCTGTCATTTAGACCTAAAGTGTAGTTTATACAGTTTATATATTGTGTCTATTATATTTATTTTATTCTATGGTGTTTTTAAGATTGTTTTATTGTAATACTGAGCCACTATGACATGAAGTAATTTCCCTTGTGCAACATATAAGTTTGTATGAATTATTATTATTATTGCCAAGTTTGAAATTAACACTTGAAATAGCGTCAAACACACGTCCTGCTGAACTTCCGTGATTTTCTGACGTATTTTCAAACTTCATACGTCACTTATCTGAGAATCTTCCGCTGTTTTAAGTCCTTAAATCATCGCTAAACTCGTTCTGAGTGACAATGACGTCTTTGCAGCGCTAACTTCACTACATTGTATTTATTTATTTTATTTTTTTTACATGAGATTGCAAATTTAAGGCGCAATAAGAAAAGTGCTGAATATTTTTCCTTCAACGAGACCTAAAGATTCAAATCAGATTCAAGTCATTATTAACTCATGTTGACTTTCCATTTTGCAGTGCACATCGGCATGCTCATTTTTAAATATACTTTCATGAATATTTTCAACACACTACGTTTGATAGTTGTGTAGCTATAAAACAGAATCTGGCTTCTCCTCTTTTCTCTCTTCTTTTCTTCTCCTCTTCTTCCTTTCTCTCGCTGTAGCTCTGTATGTGGCCAACTGTGATGGTAAGAAATCTACCAACCACAACCCGCTGGCTACTTCCCCCATTGTCCATTTGATTAATTAACACACATTTTTAATTATAACATGCTTTACCTAATGTTTCAGCCTTGTCGTGCTTCTGTTTGAACTTAGCATTATCAGGGGCGGTTCTAGAACACATTTTTCCCCGTTTTTGTTGTATTTTAATGTGTTTCCGTCGGCTTTAAGCGTGAACACGTGTTTGGTTTCTACTATATTTGTATTATTATTAATTATATAACTATGATAAATGATAGAAGTGGACTGTGAATGAGCATCGAGACCATATTCTGGAGAGATAAAATATTACACTGGAAAAATGTACAACCTTAAATAAGAAAATAAGTTAAAAAGTGATCGGATTAGTGGTATTTATCTTGATTTGAGTACATTTAGACGGTTAAATTAAGATTTGCCAACAGAGCAAGTAAGTTTTGTTCTTATTTCAAGTGTCTTTTTTTCTAATTCAAGATAGAAAATGCTTGTCTTTTTCATAATTTAAGTAAAACAAGACATTTTATGCTTGTTCCATTGGCAATCTTACTTCAAAATATACTCAAAACAAGACAAATACTACTTATTTCAAGCCCTTTACAACTTGTTATCTTATTTAACACAATATATTTTCCAGTGTGTAACAAAATGAAGCCGGAAGCAGGAATGTTGCTTTACACTTTAATGCTTTAAATTGAGGAATACATTAAATTGCATTGTTTTTAAAATAAATATATCAGAATCAGAACTTGCTTTGGCAGTATGGTGCAAAATACAACAATGAACAAATCGTAGAATGGGTTTCAGAGGTTGTCATCCGGACGTTGTTTGAAGATCGAGACGTTTCGACTTTTATCCAAAAGTCATTGTCAATCAGAGAGCTGGTCTGGGAACTCAGGCTTATATGCTACTCTAAGTAGTGAGAGTCCTGCCCCCAGGGAGGAGTCACTGACCACCTGTCTTTGTTTGGAAAATTGTTTGTTTGTCACCTGACTCTCACGACTTAGAGTAGCACATAAGCCTGAGTTCCCAGACCAGCTCTGATTGACAATGACTTTTGGATAAAAGTCGAAACGTCTCGATCTTCAAACAGCGTCCAGATGACAACCCTTGAAACCCTTTCTACGATGGACCACACCTGGACGAATGAGGGTTTACATCGACCAACAATAAACAAAATTGTAAGCAAAATATATAAATGAAATCATGCATAAAATTAAAAATTGACAATTAAAATAAAATCGACTTAGGCTGAGTATGTACACAAAATTTACAGTTGGCTAGACAAAGATAAATACATATATGCAAGAGGATCTGTAAAATAACTGAAAGGATGTACAGTTTGATTCATAAGTCAAATTTAGCGTAGTTTGAAGAACAATACAATAAATGATGCACAAGATTTGAGAAATGAAATCATATCTGATTTGAGCGTAGCAAGAAACACAAACAAACAAATCATTTTGATTCTTAGAGCAGTGGTTTCCAACCTTTTTTGTCTGGAGTCCCCCCTAAACTTTGTCTCACACTCAGAGTAACACTTAACTGGAGTTTCAGGCAAATAAATGGGTTTATTAGTCGCATTTTGTCAATTACTACTATTATGTATATATTTTAAATTTGATTTATGGTCCAAGAGACTCCAAAAACATGCTAAATTTACAACTAATAACATTTTTTAATTCAGATAAAAGTACATTTCATCTTCTTTTAAAATCTGATCCTGACTCTAAATATAAATATATATATTACTCAAGGAGGAACAGTATTCTGCTAAAAAAGTACTCTGAATTCAAAACTATTAAACATTTTTCTTTAAGTTACTAAATACAAATGTAACTGAACAACAATAAAAACGAGCTGAAACCCTGAGTTACAACAATATTTGTATAAAGTTAAGCTCCTACAGCTTCACTGTTGAATGTCCACAGATCAGAACGTAGAACCGCCCTTGAGCAAAACAGTAAATGCATGTTTTGTCGAGATATGCTAAGCTAATGGTTAAAGGAACACTATGTATCTTTAAAACCTTAACTTAAAACTGCTAAACTAACCAGAGGTGTTGACTTATTTAAACCACTGTACAATCTGATGGTGTTTTAATGATATTTCTTCAGTTTTGGCTGTAGAAAAGTTGCATAGTGTTGCTTTTAAAACTTATTTTGCAAGAGCTGGTATTTGTTTGTTTCTATGTGTAACTGCTGCTACGATTGTAATAACCAAATGAAAAATGTAGCCTTCTTGTGGCTTAAGTTAAGTTTTTCTTATAATGTTGTGTAAAAACATCTGATTTGTCTCTTTTTCTTTCCTTCAGCACCAGTATTTGGCCGAGGCGCTGCAGTGGAGGGCACAGAGCGATCCAGACCACGTTCTGTTTGTTCTCCTCAATGCAAAGGTCAGAACTCAGCTGTTACATTTGTCGAATTTTATGTTTTGTTCGGTTTATTTGAACTTTTTTTGTTTTCATTTTTTAGATTTTGTCATTTTAAGTCGTATTTCATTGTCTAAAACCAAATTAAAGCTGAAAATTGTGATTTTACTGAAAAGCACTTTGGTCCTCGAGACTAAAGATGGTCCGATATGCATTTATTTATGTTTTTAGACGATTTTTGTCTTGCTGTTGTGGCCAATAACGGATATGTGTCGATGCCAATATTAACATTTTTAAATCCTTAGCAAGGTCCAAATGTATGTTAAAGGGAACATATTCTGCTACAGTGACTTTATGGAGCTGTTAACCCTGTTCTAACAATGTTCCGTCATCAAAAACACACCTGGAGTAGCATTCAGCTGCATTCAGGCTGTTTTGAGGAATAGTCTTTTAAAAACCCGTCCCCCTCTGAGCGTCAAACTCACTTCCTGCTGAATTCCTTATACCTCGGACGTAATTTTCAGACTTCATACGTCACTTATCAGAGAATTTTCAGTTGTTTAAATCATTGCCAGACTCGATAAGACTGTATTGTACAACGCGTGTCAGTGAGCAGTGCAAGCAATTCCTTTTAGTAAGAATGTAATAAACTTTTTGATTCGTTTTTTTGTTTCAAAACCGGAGATGGCAAATTTAAGGTTCTCAAGAGCATGTTTAAAGGTTTATAACAATATGAAAAATGCATAATATTTTCCCTTTAAGTTTTAATAAAGTTCACAAAGTAACTGTTAGTTAGTTAGTAGTTAGTTCTAGTAAATTAAAATATAAAATAAAAAGTCATAAACATCCAGATATTCAGTGAAAAGTGTCTATATGACAGTTTTTTCTGACCATGACCTAGTTTGGTGGCATTGTCTCTTTGTTAAATGGCTTGTTTTTTTTTTTTTTACTTGTTAAGTTGCAATTTGTGAAGAAATTTTGAAAAATTACAGGAAGTAGTGCTGAGTTCTAAAACAGAATCCCTCTGTGATGTCATCAAAAAGCGACACACCATTGAAAATACAGAGGCAATTTACAGACAACTGACACATTTTTCTGACAGTTTGGACCATCGTTCAACCAAATATAGGTGTTATCAGGTATTATTTATTGCCAATTCATAACTAGTCTGTAATTTATATGGATTTTGGCCCTTGTTTACAGTCTGGTTGCTATGGTAACAGTTGTGGAATTCCCTCTAACTGTGTCATATCTGCTGCTCATGTAAAACCAGGAAGTAACATTATAAAATTTACTGTCAAACTGGAGATAAACAGGCAAAATGTTTACCGTATTTTCCGCACTATAAGGCGCACCTAAAAGCTTTCAATTTTCTCAAAAAACTGACAGTGCGCCTTATAATCCGGTGCGCTTTATATATGGATCAATACTGAGCCGCAACTACGCAACCACAGCCACTACTGTAGCTTCTATTCTATGCGCCTTATAATGCGGTGCGCCTTATATATGAACAAAGTTTTCAAATAGGTCATTCATTGAAGGTGCGCCTTATAATCCGGTGCGCCTTATAGTGCGGAAAATACGGTAATAAAATCTCAAATCCACGCTTTAGTTCAGTCTGCTTTGATCAAAGGGGGGCAGTTACACTCTGAACAAATTCCTGTCTGCACTGCCCCGCGCTAAAGACGATACAAAGGAGTTTTATTCCACTAGAAACAGAATCTGATTGGCTGAAGCAGAGTCTGGCTGTTTGTGACCTTGGCTCCCACAGGATCTAAGTTCATTTTATCTGTGTGACATTCTTTCAACAAAATCACAGAACGTTTTAACTAAGGCCCTCAGTAGGTTTCGGTTGTTACAAAATACATGAATACAGTAAAGTGAAGGAGCGAGGTTAACACAGCGCGCCACTGACTAAAACATTACCAAATCAAACCTTTTAGAGAAAAACACTGGTATATAATGTGACAAATAAAGTCCTGTACTTCTGGTTGAACATGAGCAGCAAATATGACATAGTTAGAGGTAATTCCACAGCTGTTAAGGGCCAAAATCCATATAAATAAATAAAAAAGTTTTGTAGATTTGACAAATAATAATACCTGATAACAGCTTCACTTTGTTGAATGACTGTTTATTCCTCCCGCTATCTTTGGGTCCATTTACCCCATCTAGATTTTTTATTTTATTTTATTTTTTTATTTCATGACTATCAAACTTTCATGGATGGTCCAAATAATCACCTAAGACAGGGGTTCTCAAACTTTTCTGGCCGGGATCCCCAAAATAGCCATGCAACAGACTCGGGACCCCCAAAGTGACATGAGAAATAATTGTTAGCGTCAAAGCCTGTTAAATCAGGTTTAATGTTGGTTATTTTAACAGTTTATTGTCTTATTAGACCCAAACCACATTTGCACAATCAGCTTTTTCATACAACGCAATAAAAGAATGGAACCATCTCCCAAGTGAAATAAAAAATCAAGCAAACTATGTTTCATTTTCCAAAGAACTCAAACAATGGCTACTGACCAATCAAACCTGTGAACACTGATATACTTGCTTCTGTTCTCAATGACTGTGTGGATATGTTTGAACTAAGCCTGTGCTTTTTACTAATGTGTGTGTATGTGTGAGGGATATTGTTCTATATTAATTACTATGTTTAATTGTTAAACTGCACTGTGACTATATGAATAACTGTTTTATATTTTGCATTGTGTAACTTATTTTTGTACCCAGGGACTGCAGATGGAAATGAGCTGTTTAGCTAGAATCTGGTGCAGATCATCTCTGTCTTTCATTCATTCATTCATTCATTTTCTACCGCTTATTCCCGTTAGGGGTCGCGGGTGACTGGAGCCTATCCCAGTGACTTTGGGCCTTAGGCGGGGTACACCTTGGACAGTGGCCAACTCGTCACAGGGCTGACACAGAGACATTGACAGACAACCATTCACTCTCACATTCATTCACTAGGGACAATTTAGAGTTGTCAATTAACCTACACAGTCATGTCTTTGGACGGTGGGAGGAGCCGGAGAACCCAGAGAGAACCCACGGTAACACGGGGAGGACATGCAGACTCCACCCAGAGAGATCGTGTGATGTTCGGAATTCGAAACCACGATGTTGGGGTGGTCTGGGATTCGAAACCACGATGTTGGGGTGGTCCGGGATTCGAACCCACGATCTCCTTATTGAGAGGCAGAAGCTCTAGCCGCTCTGCCACCGTGCACCCGTCATCTCTGTCTTACGAGCGTCATGTCTCTGTACACTGTCCCTTCAAATAAAGACTAAACTAAACTAAACTAATTTCACTAAAATATACTGTGTTTAATTTGAAAAATAAAGCAAATACAGGGTCATATTTATTCAAATTAGATCTGGAAATCATCTCGACCCCCAGCTCATCCCTCGTGACTCTCGTGGGTCTTGACCCCCACTTTGGGAACCACTGACCTAAGATACAATTTATGCCAAAATTTTAAATAAAATAAGTTTTTTCCTGAAACGTATGTTGCTCTTTGACCAAATGTGCATTGCTCAAACAAAGAGAGCACGAGGGTTAAACTGTCAAAAAATTATGTGGAAATTGTTTCTGTATTTTCAATGGCGCGTCGCCTTTTGATGACATCACAGAGGGACTCCATTTTAGAACTGTAATTTCAAACTTTTCTTTTTCAAAATTTAAGTGAAGTATTGGAAAATTGGAATTCATATGTTAAAGACCTACATGTTCTAGCTTTAAACTGGAGGTTTGGGGGCCCTTTCCCAGAAAAATATTTAACAAATCGGACCATATTTCCAGTTTGTTGAATTTGAATGCTTGTTCCAGCTGATTTAAAGCAGAACTAAGTAACTTTTTTTTTTTTTTTAATTTTATTAAACGTCTTTGTAAGTACATGTGGTGGTGGCAAATGTATTTTCGGGGAGTTTGAAGCGCTTGTCATCTCCCCCCGCTGTCTCTGTTAAACTATAATTTATATTTACAACAGGTATTAATGCACCAAATAAAGGCAAAAATTAATACGCGGCCGTTTTTTTTTGGGTTAGTTCATCATAAAAAGCGACGTTTCCGTGTATGTGATGCTTTTGTCGGTGAATGGTGTTGTTCCGTGTGTTCGTCCAGGGCATGACGGTGTGCACAGCCACGTGTGTGCAGCTCCACAAAAGAGCAGAGAAGATCGCAGCGGCTCTGATGGAGAAAGGCAGCATCAACACCGGGGAGAACGTGGTGCTGCTCTACCCTCCAGGTCAGCTCCCAGTCAAACCTGTTCATGTCACGGCCAAAAAATCGCAGTGAGAGTCATCGCTTATCCCGACTCCGACTCAGAAGTACAATTTACATGCACGTTATCCTGTTTTTTTTTATTCTTTTATCCCTTTAAACAGTGGTGTTGTCTACATTTTTAGTGTCTCTAACCCCAAGCCCCTCAGTTTTGCTGCACAGGCCCTGCACTCCTCACATGCTGTTTCCCTTCTTCGCACTCCTTCAAAACTGCAGGACAGCTAAACCTGTTTTTATTTTTGTATGTACATTTATAACATTTTGTCTTTTGCCAGAATGAGTTTGACTACGCTGAATTTTTATTTATTCAACGTTTTGCCTCCTTTCTCCGTGAATATGAGAGCAGCAGAACAAGCTTGTGTGGTCATTTCTCCCCAATGAAACTGATCCGTCCACGCTTCTGTCCGAGCCTGCTCTTAAAAAAAAGAAAAAATAAGGAGGGGTAACACCTCAAAGCAGCGCTCAGAGAAGTGACTGGAGGAAGAGGAGTTTGTACTGGTTTCTAAATGGTCTAATGTGCCGTGAGGGTATTGACTGTGTGATGATGTGTCAGTGATCAATTTGTAGTGAGAAGACGCAAATCCAGCCCCACTTCTAGTGGTATACGGCGTATACCTGCGTATCACGTAGACTACACCACTGCCTATAAATTACACTTTTTTTTTCTACTGCTGGCTCCCGTTAGGGGTCGGGGGTGAGTGGAGCCCATCCCAGTAAGTTTAGGCCTGAGGGACAGAGCCAAGCTCCCGGCTCATAGGTTTGTTTCTACAATTATCAGACCAATTTTGCAAAGATCTTGAAATATATTATTACTATTAGAAAATACACTAACTGCAGATTATAATCACTAGTTTTATTTGTTAACAACTAATTTGGATTATTTTTTTTAACTGGGCGATGGGGCCCTCAGATGACATGCACAGTTGTATTTTGTCTGAACTGACTTTGACTTTATTCAACCACATTCCATTTAATAATGGTTAAAGTTATGGACAGGGCCTTCTCTGTCCTGGGCCCTGACCCTTCACCCCCCGGTCTGACGCCCCTGATTATAAACCAATTCACTCCTGAAGTGAGGCCCCTCAACCAGCTCTGATATAGTTACTTTTACTAGTTTATCTGCTCCAGTTAATACATAAATGCTTTGTGAATGTCTTGTTCTTTCTCGTTGTTGTTTTCTGATCCGATATACATGTGTGTCCTTCAGGCATTGACTTGATAGCTGCGTTTTATGGTTGTCTCTACGCTGGATGTGTCCCAGTGAACGTCAGACCTCCTCACCCTCAGAACCTGGCTGCCACGCTGCCCACCGTCCGCATGATCATCGACGTGAGTCTGAAACGCAAATGTAGTCATGAAAATATGGTGCGCTGAAGGATTTGTTTCTGTTTGATTTTGTTTGGATTGTGCAGAGAATAAATGTATTGACACTAGGGCTGCACAATATATCACAGAAGTATCGATATCGCAACAAACAAAATATATCGCAGTAACACCAAAGTCTTCATCTGATAGAAAAATGTATATTTTTCAAACTAAATTAGCCTTGGTTTGTATTTATTGTTTTTTTTTATTTTAATTTAACATATTATTGCACCAAAATAATTAAAAGAAGTCGACTATAAACAATAATGTCGTCTTTTGATGCTGGACTCTAAAACACAAACTTAAAGACTTTTATAACAAAGACAGTGACATTATTAAAGAAAAATGGCAAAAATGAACAGACCATTTCTGATTTTCCTCAATTACACACTTTATTCATAAATATTCTCCTACTAGAAGCTTCATTCACAATATTTCTTTTCTACATTTATTTGGTTAAAAATGTTAGTTTATTCCAAGTCTCAATCTACAATAGAAATAATCGCTGACTAGTGACGACTAAAATAATCGTTTCAGCCTTTGTCAAAAAGTGCATTCAAATATTGCAATAATATCGATATTGCAGATTTTAATAGCCGTATCGCAATCATTTACAATATCACGCAGCCCTAATTGACATGTATGTTTTGTTTCTGGTGCTGTGGCACTTTTTGTTTGATTTTATTTGGATTGTGCAGAGAATAAATGTATGGACATATGTTATCATTAGCGATTAGCGCCTAACAACCTCGTCATAAACTTTTCTTAAATCATTATCAATCAACATTATTCTGAAAAATAATGCACCAAAAACACAGTGGGTCACAACAGTTTGACATGAAATGTATGTTTTGTTTCACCAAGTGCCACAAATCTTTAAGGACTTTAGAAACCAGAGGTTAAAGTTTTATAGCTGAAGATATTGGTAGTTGTTAGTCATTGGCAAATGTGATGAACAAATAAACAACAGCCACGTCTCTGCGCCGTCTGCAAACCACAGCATTATTTTTAATTCGCTTTCACAATCAATTCATGTGGAACCTTCCACGGGTCTATTCACCTTATTCAGCCCCGCCCACTTTTGCCTCTTTTTGCCAAAGATCTGCACTTTTGTTGTAAACCCCGTTCACACAAATGGTGGACGAGGGAAAAGTCTCACCTCTAATATAATATATAAAGTAGATTGATTTGTGTAAAATGTTTAATGAACACGAGCAACAACAAGTCAGATGGCACAGATTTCCCGAGGCCTGAAAACTGCTTTGAGTCCAATTAGAACTTATTTTCTGTTGAGCTCGTCTGTAAACGAATGCAACGGAAAAAAGATGGCGGCGCCCACAGAAACTTCTGGAATAAAGTGAATAATAATGAAAACATTTACAGTCAGAAGAGCCTGGCTTCTGGAGACGAAAAAACTAAAGCTAGAGAGACTCTGTAAAGCAGTCCAGGAAAATGGAAGACTTAAAACAACAAAATGTCCAATTATTGGACAAAATAGACTCCAAACTAAATTAGCAACGCTCACTAAGAAACAAATCAAACTCGAGGCTGAGCAAAGTAAGTGGAGGGAAACAGAAAGGCAACTTGAGAAGAAATGTGCCGATTATGAATCCCAAATAAAAACCCTGACGGCTCCACAGGCTCCAGGGTTTTCACCGACGGAACCTGACGTTAAAATATCCACCGCTGACAGAAAAACCTCCTCTGTTGAGAAAACCTCTCAAGAACAGGATGATAGCGCTGCCCAGTTAAGAGAAATGATCGAAAGTCTTCGTCACGAACTACAGCTGAGCAAAAGCAAAGAAGTTCTGTTAGAAGAAGAGAGGGAACAGTGGAGGAAGGAGAAGAGAGAATTACAAAACACGTTGTAGTTCTGCCAGAGCCAGTTCAAACAGTTCAAGAAAACAGTTGAAAACGTGAGCGCAGAACAACACAGACCGTCTACCACTGAAACGCAGGTACAAACGTCCACCAGAGAATTCTGCGTACAGACGACTGTCACCATGGCGACGCTTGACGATGCAGAGCAAGAACTGGAAGATGTGCAAGAAGAATTTGATTATTTGCTTAAATGTGTCCAGAGCAAAGAACTCAAATTTAATTCTGAGCAGAAAAGGTCTGAAGAACAGCTCAAACTAGCTCAGGAAAACCTGGACCAGAAAGAAAATGAACTTCAGGAAGTGCGTGCAAAATTAGAGGCTCTTGAAGAAGCTCAACTAGAGCAGTCACTCATACAACATGACAAAACCAAGAAAGAACTTGAGGAAATCAAGAAGTATGTAGCGACGTGCAACGCTCTGGAGCAAAAAGTAACTGGATTGAAGAAGGAACGGGCTGAACTTAAGGCTATTGTGCAGGAAGAACGTGCAAAACATTCAGCCGCTGTTGAGACGCTGAAGGAACAATTGTCTCAACAAGCGAAGCCTGCTGAGAAATTCTCTGAAAATGTAGAAAAACAGCCAGAGGAGAAGAAAGAGAAAAAGAAGAAACGTGGCTGTGTGTTTGCATGGCTTTTTAGGAGAAAGAAACAGGTTAAATTCCCACACTCCCAGAATTAAAAAGGGCACGATTCAAAACAGCATCATGGACTCTACCTGAATTCATGAGGCTGTTTTTGGACTTCGAGACACTGTGGGAGAAACAGGTTTTAGAAGGTAGACGGAGTCAAGCACGGACGTGGACAAACAGTTCAAAAATGATGTTTTAAACTGTTTGCTGAAGGGGACATATTTTGTCACAATGGTGCCCTGTGTGCCCCGTGCGTCATGTGCCCCGTCACCTGAATGGCGCCCGATCATTAACTGTCTTTAGGGCCAAATCCAAGACTCTGGAAACAGTTTTCTTCTACACGTCGCAATCTTCTATGAGTCAATCTGCAGCTCCAAAGCACACCATCATCCTCAGCCCTCGAAACCCCAATCAGACCATAACGTGAACCCAAAATCAAAATATTAAATTACTAAAATAGAATTTTATTAATGTAACATTTTTCATTTGTTTTATTGTGTGAACAGCAGACCACACAGACAGGTCACAGAAGTCAATAAATAAAAAATCTTTGCCTCTGGCCCAACCAGTTTAATTATTTTAATTAACATATTATTTAACACAAATGTTAATCCTTACACTGAACTGTCTTGAATGAGAAAAGAGAGATGAAAGTGTGGAACACTCTTCCACAAAGTTCCATTTTCAAGAAACAAATCTTGTGTGTAAATTGTAAGTGCTTTGACACGACTTCTTGTCGAGGAGATAAATTATATCAAACATCTTAATATTGTAATATTCATATGAACTGCCCTAAACACAACAAACTATGAAAAACCAGGGCTGTGCCCCTGGAGCTCACGTAACACACGTAACTAAGCCAGCCTCGTGAGAAAATATTACCACATGTTGTACTCAATTCAATTCAATTTATTTTAACAGTTGCCTCAATGGGCCACAGGTAGAACGCAGTTCAATTAAACAATGTAAAAAACAATAGAATTTAGCCGTGGATAAATGTCAACATGTGTAATAATTAATCAAAATTGTCTTATCGAAAAAAAAAACAAGGAATTAAAGGTGCACCGTTTAAATGGTCCCTCACGCTTGTCTCATGAATCGTGTTGTCCCAAGAACAAAAAAGTTAAATGCTTGATTTTAATACAAAGGCATTTGCTCGATTCTCGATACTGATTTTTACACCACGATTTAAATACTCTTTTTTTGGTCAAGGTTTTGGACAATAGTCTGACATTTTCAACAAACCTAATAGTACTTTCTTTATTAATTCATGAGGTTTTATACTAATCCTGAGATCATTCTAAAACATTTCAGGAAAGATCAATTTATTTTCTGTTTATGTGTTTTTTGTTTTGTTTTTCTCAGTATTGATCTTGCTTAAATGAGTACCGAGTTTTGATACTTGTTTTGATAATTATAAATATCTGATTATCTTTCTTTTATTCAATTCCTGTCATTTTAGCAGCGGTGGATGAAGAACTCCATTTTGTTACTCAAGTAAAATCACAGATACAACAGCGAAAAAATACTCAAATAAAAGTAAAAGCAAAATCTACTCTAAATGTGTGTAAAATGTAAAAGTGATTATTTTTGGTTTGGAGAACTATTAAAGCGTAATATTGTAATCTTGATTGATTTATTCTGTTGAGTTTTGGTCGTTAAAGGCAACTTTCCAGGTTATTTCTCTCTTTAGAGGCTTTTTGTTCCTCAAAGGGAACTAGAAAAAAAAAACAGGCAAGCTGTCAGGATAAATGTGTTAAAAATAAACCCCTCAGTCTTTTCAGCAGATCTAAAACCTTTTACTTTTCAGCCAGTTCAACAATGTAGTGGAGTAGAAAGTACAGATACAGCTCTGAAATGTAGAAGTAAAAGTATCAACTGTAAAATGTTCTTAAGTAAAGTATAGATACCTAAAAAATGTACTTTAGGACAGTACTTTGAAGCTCTTTGGGTGCCTGTTAGGTGGAAAAGCGCTCTATAAATAAAAATTCTTCTTCTTCTACTTTTACTTTCGTACTTACTTTGTTTTTAGCGCCAAAAAACTCTTGGTTTGTTTGAGTCATCTGCTTGTTTCCATGGAGATTGATTTAGTTTGCGACCTTCATGAAGAAGGTTTTGGACAAAAAAAAATTATATAGTGCTCTTTTAAAGTCTATTTGTAATGATTTAGCCACTTGTTAAAACATTACTAATAAGCAATGATAAAATTCTTAACTCTAATTCTTAACTTTTGACAGCACATAAATAATTATTTCACATAATCATGATTGTGTAGCTCAAATATTAAACATCTATGCTATATTTTGGATGCTTGGTGAAGTGAATTTTATAGATTATAGATTACATTTTTTCTTAATTGTGCAGAAAGAAAAACTGGTTATTTAAAATGTATGGTCCTTCTTTTCTTCTTCTTCTTCTTCTTGTCCAAAGTCTGTCATATTTCACGTGTAATAAACCAAATGACTAGATGTGTTTTTGTCCTCGTGTTTCTCCTCAGGTGAGCAGAGCAGCCTGCATCCTCACCACTCAGAACCTCACCAGGATCCTGCGCTCCAAGGAGGCGGCGGCTTCTGTAAATATTAAAACCTGGCCAACAATCATTGACACAGGTGGGATTTTACTGACCTATAAATACATATAATAATTAACTGTGTTTTAGTTCAGAAAGTAACGCTTAACAAATACAGCGCCTCGGACCAGGGCTGCAGCTAATGATGATGTCAGTAGTCGACAGCGATTATTATTGTACTATGAGACTTTTTGAAACATTTTATCCAAATAATGTCAAGTCAAGTTTATTTGTAGAGCACAATTCATACACAGGGCAATTCAAAGTGCTTTACATAACAGGAAAAGTTGCATTAAAATCACAAAACACAAAAAGACACACAGAATAATTTAAAAATAAAGCGCTTTAAAAGAGAAGAGTGCAGATAGATCTTTCAGTCAGAACTGTTTTTAGCCTGGATTTAAACATTGTCAGAGTGGAGGCCTGTGTCACATCTTCAGGGAGACTGTTCCAGATTTTAGCTGCAAAAAACTGATTTTAGCTGCAAAAAACTGTTGGAATAAAGGTCGGAATAAGGTGACTGAGGACATTTTGATCTAAGAATCTTTGTTTTATATATTTCATTATAGTTTATTCATTGTTTTATGTTGCACCTTACGCCAAAGCAAGTTCCTATGGTTGTGAATTTGGTAACGCTTTAGATCAAGGTTCCTCAGTAAACTATTTGTAAGATGTTAATAATAATAACACTAGTTGTTAGTTTATGCACATATAACGCCTTATACATGTGTCTAATCCATTAACCAACACACGTTTGAGTGAATAAACCACATGTACACAGCATCAATGAGCTGCACATTACATTGTTTTCAATTGTCACGCTAATAAATGCTTGTAAATGCCACAAACACGTGCTTATTAATGCATTATAAATAGTTTACTACGGAACCTTAATCTAAAGTGTTAATTTTGATCACTGACAACGGCAATAAACAGATTCTGATTATAAAAAAGGTCATCAAGTAAATAAGTGATAAGTTTGGCACCACTTTATAATAACTACATCTTATTTTGCCTTAATAAAGCTTTAACAAAGACTTAATTAATAATGGATAATAATAAATAATAATAATTAAGGTTAAGGTTAAGGTTAGGGTTAGAAATTAGGGTTAGAATGTTTGTTAAATAGTTACTAAGCCTGAATCATTCTTAATAAACTATTTGTTGATTATGAATTAAGTCTTTCTTCATGTGTTACAACCCAGCTCTGCTAGGGTAGGGGAGGTAACAAAAAAAACCAAAGAGAATAGGTTTAAATAAAGATGCAATTTAATGAACGGGGTGTAAGGGTACAGTAACAGAACTAAAACAAAATACAGATGGTATGTCAGTCCCAAAAGGCACGGGTCACACAGGCCTAACAAAACAAAGGCCCATAAACAGAATCGGGTGACAAAATAAAAGAGACATGACATACTAAACGAAACAAAACACACAGAACACAGGCACTGCCACTGCAGCACTGACAAACACAGAGGCACAAAAAGGCACACTGGCCACACAGGCCAGCAGCCCTGAACAGGTGTGGAGCGAGTCCTTAAATACTGGGCGGACCACAGGTGGACTGATTGGCCCTCCAATCAGTGGGCCAGGAGGCAGCAGCCAATCCCGTTCAGCGTGAGCTAGCCTCCGCTCTCCAGCAGGAACTCCACCACCACAAGAAATAAAGACAATATTCAAAAAACACAAAAGGAGGCAGGATCTGTAGGCCTGGGGCCGTAACATCATGGTTTATTAAGGCATGAATAAGTGGTGTTATTATGTTATTATTAAGTGTTACCGACAGTTTAAATATGACTGTTGTTTGTCTCAGATGACCTCCCTCGCCGACGCCCGCCTCAGATCTACAAACCTCCGACGGCAGAGATGATCGCGTACCTGGACTTCAGCGTGTCCACCACAGGGATGCTCACCGGAGTCAAGGTCAGGACAGCAGCACGCTTCCACAGACGCTTCTGACGATTTCTACTTCACTAAACAGTAAACACACGCACTAAAAGCAGGTAACGGTGAAAACAGAACGTCGTCAGTGCCGGCCGCGCAAACCGAAGTCAGGTTTGGCTCTGTGCAAGCTTTCCGTTTTTCTTTTTTTTTTTCCCACCTTCCTTTTTATTGAAATTAGGAAGTACAATCTCATACAAAATCATTTCATGTCACCAAATATAAAAAAGAGAGCCAAAGTTTCTCAAGGGAGTTGCCTTCAGGTCGGCGTCAGGAAAGTTTTTTGGTTTTCCGCTCAGAGACAGCAGGGGGCGACGGCGGGGGCTGAAAACACCCAGAAAATACATTTACAACCACCACACGGACTTACAAAGACGTTTAATATTGTAAAAATGTATTGTTACTTAGTTCCATTTCAAGTAATACACATCTTAGTAAGTAGTGCAAATCTAAACTACAGCTTTCCGTTTTTCTGAGTGAGTTTACATCAGGCTCGACCCAAGACGTTTGCCAATTTACACCACTGTCTCTCCCAGTGATTTTCAACCTTTTTTGAGTCGCGGTGTTGTGTCCTAATTTCTTCTGGATGACACTCGCATGTTTGACACAATGAAGAAGACAAACTCGACGAAACTCAATGCAATAGAGTCTTTACTGTCCACAAAATAACTTCAAGAATTTAGAATGTTTTCGTTTACAAACTTTTAAAGGGTCGACAACAGACGAAGCAATTTGAAATGTTAAAGGCAGATGTCCGAAAGCAGCCACGTTTTAAAGAGACAGTTTTGGTCCACGTTTCGGTCCATTTCTCATTCCGTTGTACAATTGAATGTTCATCCTTGGTCAAATGTAAGATCTGGGTGGTTCGCAGACCACGCAGAAAGCCCCTCAAGCCAGTGTCCCAGATCATGGCTCCAAACCCACAGAGATCCTCACACGAAGAAAAAACCTCCAGAAGCCCCAACAAAGAGAACGCAGCCCAATTTATTCACCTTATTCCTGAAGTTGCCGTACGCGCCGCCGTCTTGTTTCCGTTGTATTAGTTTAAATGATTAAACCAGATGTAGCAGAAAATAAAGCAGAGGAGGAACAAAACTAGATGCTGTTGCAATAGCTGAAGCTATTGCGAGTGACTGCGCAATTGAATTTGTGTGATGTTGGTATGGGCCGGGATTCGAACCCACGACCTCCTTATTGGGAGGCAGAAGCTCTAGCCGCTCTGTCACCGTGCACCTGCCTGAAACAGTTTAAACAGCAACATTTCCTGTAGAGGACCAACAGAAAGGCTCGCACTGTAAAAGATAGGGAAAAATTGCTCGGCAAATTATGAAAAAACTACAAAAGGTACATGTACCAAAAGTAATAGCAGACATTAGAAGACTAGGAAGTATTGAAAAATGCAAAAAAAATTAAAGGAATTTAAAAACTGCGGCCTGTGAAACGTGCCGAAAAACCGGAAAATACAAGAACAAATAGTGACTGCCTATAGGCATAGGCAGTCACTCAATGATTACATAAATAAACTCACTCACTCATCCACGCACTATTCCATTTGGACAGGGAAAATCTCCACAATCGCAGGCAGCCTCAGCTCAGCACAGGACAAAAGGGATGAACAGGTGAATGGGCGGGGCAATTATACTCTAGGGGCGGAGCAAGGTGCAGCCCAGAGGCAGGGCAATGGGTGGGACTAAAGGGGAAACTGTGTGCACTGCAAATAATGTTCTAGATGAGCTAAAATGTCTTGATTTCAGGAAATTAATCTGAATTTCAGACGTTTTGACTCGTTAAGATCAGTGGAGACGATTTATTTGATGGAACTAGATTATTTCACTTGTTTCAAACCGTTTCTGACTTGTTTAAACACATTATTTCTTACTTCAATCCAAATTATCTGTCAGTGGGTCAAGATAATTTCACTGACCCCACTGACACATTTATTTTCTTATTTTAAGCAAAATTATCGCAGGATCAGTCAGAAATACCTTGAAACCAGTGAAATATTCTGTATCACATCAACAATTAAATCTCATCGAGTCAAATCTACTCAAATCCAGATAAAAATGATAAATTCAAGCCATTTTAAACTCTGATAGATTTACATTTTTTGCTGTGTGAGGGATTGAGGGATTTTGTACAGTGTGATTTGCTATTCATATTTTAGTAGGTGGTGTGCCGCGGTTTAAATAAGGTTGAAAAACACTGCCTTAGCCTTCGCCTGATGTTGTTCCTCGTGTTTGTCCGCAGATCTCTCACGCCGCGGTCAGTGCCCTTTGTCGCTCCATCAAACTCCAGTGTGAGCTTTACTCGTCTCGACAGATCGCCATCTGCCTCGACCCGTACTGCGGCCTCGGCTTCGTCCTCTGGTGCCTTGCAAGGTACAGTTACAGACTTTAACCCGAGTCCTGATCCTGCCACCTTCAGCCGATCGTCTCCTTCACCTCATCTCATCTCATCCACTCCCAGCGAGGTTTCAACAGCTTTAACTGTAGATCAGTCGAGATGAGCAGTGCATAGACCGATACGGGAGCAATGAGAGCCACGAGAGACGCAAGAGCAACCTCTCTTTTTTTTTTCCACAAGAATTTCTTGATATCTAATTGTAAAACTGATTTATCCAAGTTTTAAGCAAAACAATGAGAAATAAGTTAGTTTACTCAAAAACTAAATAAGGTAAAGATTTTTTGTTTTTTTAAAAAGAAAATTGTATTCTATATAAAACAGTTATACAGTTTCCATGTCCCATCCTAGTCCCACACGACACACATTTAGGACAACCATGATTTACATTACACAGAGAGAGAAAAAGAGAGAAAAAAGTACAGCAATAATATGCCCTGTCATTCACATGAATGCACCACATTACATTTTAGGTTACACAACATTACACAAAGAGGATACAACCTTTCACTTTTGGTCCTGCGATACAGGACAGAATTGCCTTGTATTTAGAGCATGTGTGTGTGTTTTGAGTGTGGCATGTGTCGCTGTTTGTGTGCAGCAGCTTCTCTTCCTCCTGTGACGGTGGAAAGGGATCTTTGCATGTGACGTGAATCCTGCGGCTGCATTCTGTGACAGGCTGTGTGTTTGCTGTGTGTTTGTCGTGTGTTTGTTATGTGTTTGTTGTGTATTTGTTGTGTTTGTTATCCCTGAAGGGTCCCTGTTGGTTCCAGCGTGTACTCGGGGCACCAGTCGATCCTGATCCCTCCGTTCGAGCTGGAGAGCTGTGTGTGTGTTGTGTTTTGTTGTATGTTTGCTGTGTGTTTGTTGTGTATTTGTTGTGTTGTATACCTGACTGTTCCCTGTGTGTTCCAGCGTGTACTCGGGGCACCAGTCGATCCTGATCCCTCCGTTCGAGCTGGAGAGCTGTGTGTTTGCTGTGTTTGCTGTGTGTTTGTTGTATGTTTTCCTGTGTGTTTGTTGTGTATTTGTTGTGTTTGTCGTATCCCTGACTGTTCCCTGTGTGTTCCAGCGTGTACTCGGGGCACCAGTCGATCCTGATCCCTCCGTTCGAGCTGGAGAGCTGTGTGTCCCTGTGGCTCACCACTCTGAGTCAGTATCGCATCAGGGACACGTTCTGCTCTTACTCCGTCATGGAGCTGTGCACCAAAGGCCTGGGCACGCAGACCGACCTGCTCAAGGTAACACCAGGCTGCACTCCACACACACTGTCAGCCGTGGAAAAGAGTTCAGGGAAGAACAGACTACTTTATTGATTTACTTCACTACAATTTCAGGTTATGTGATTTTAAAGGTTCAGGGTTCAGGTTTGGTCGGAGCAGGAGTCACTGTCATCAACAAAAGCCTTCACTGTGAACCCTAGAGTTTAATATGACTTTATTTACAATATTTTTGGTACATTTTTATTGAAGTAGACTTTTTTTTCTCTATATTGTTGTTGTTTTTAGTATATTGTTTGCTCATGTGTGGAGGACCCTGAGTGTGAAAAACAAATGACAAAACTTTTGTTTTAGTCTTTAAAATAATATTTAATACAAAAATTAACAAATGCTTTAATTATAAGAGTTTAAAAAATATATGATTTAATACATTTATCTGTAAACTTTTAAAAATACTTTAATGAACTGATTAACAAAAACGTTTTATTTAAATATTTAAAAAAAAAACTGTATTGAATTGATTTGTAAAAACTGATCCTTTTAAGAATTTCTTTTACCTTTTGACTTCAAGTAAATAATAAAAATTAAGGCGCTCACTGTGTGGTTTACATATTGGTTTAAATGTTGCTAAAAGCATTTACAAATTCGTAAATTGTCTTTCAAAAATACTTTAAATTCATTTCAAAATATTATGTATCAAATCCTCTTTTAAAGACTTAAAACTGTACACCATTTAACTTCAGAAACCTTTAACCAAATTATGAAATGTAGCACTTTCTCCGCTTCTTAATTGGATTAAAATACTTATAATATAATAATTATTTATTACAACATTAGAGGACATTTGGCTTCAGATTGTTTTAGATGACTGAACTGCTGTGTGTTTTGTGCATTTTCTCTCTGTTTCTAAAGATTTACTCCATTCTTGGTTTAGCGCGCACTGATGTTGGTTTTGTGTGGCCTTCACTTCTGCCTCGTTAGTTTTGACAGTTTACTTCTCTGCATTATGGAAAGACTGATGGGGAGGTGACACTTTCTCCGATTTACCGCTGAATTTTAAAGCTGTATTTTGTGTTTCAGGCGCGAGGCGTGAATCTGTCGTGTGTGCGCAGCTGTGTGGTGATCGCAGAAGAGCGCCCCCGTCTGGCCTTGTCGCACTCCTTCTCCAAACTGTTCAAAGACGTGGGTTTGTCGTCCAGAGCCGTCAGCACCGCCTTCGGGTCCCGGGTCAATCTGGCCGTCTGTCTGCAGGTCGGAAACTCATAGAACTGTCATTTTTACAGGATTTAACTGTGTGTTTTGTCTCAGGGGCCGCCGCCAGGTCTTAAAACGTAAAAAGTATTACATTTGTCAAATTGAAGGCCTTAAAAGCATTCAGTTCTACACTAAAGTATTACATTTTATATATAATGGTCTTACATTTTCTTGGTCTTTGTTGTATTTTAGTTTAATTTGTTTTCATATTTTATTATTTACGATGTGTAAGTTAAATGCCTGTGTTGGATTTGTAGTTCTAACCTATCACAGACTGGGCCTGATAATGTTTCATTAAAATAACAGAAAATATTGTATGATTTGTGTAAAAATGTCTCATAACTTTATTTAAGATCATGCATATTTCTTTTATCCGACACATCTTAATTTATCAGTATGTGTTTGTTTTTAAGTAAATGATTTTTCAATAGAAAAGAAAAAGATTTGATCAAACTTGTGCCTAAACAGTGTTTAAAAAAGCACTTGATCAAAAGTGTTTCTGCTGTGACTTGATTCTAGACAAAGTTGAACATGAACCTTTTTACCATATTTAACTATTTTATTTGTCTCAAAATTTGTGCGATACAAAACAACGATTGTTTTTTTTTTTTTTACATTACGTATAGTTGGAAATAATGTACATTTTTATAGTTCGATATAGACCTTTTATATTAAAATGTTGCTTTTAAAGTTAGACACTACAGATGAAAATGGAAAAAAAATCCAATTTAGAAATATCAAAAAAAAATGTGAAGGGTGCACGGTGGCAGAGCGGCTCTAGCTTCTGCCTCTCAATAAGGAGATCGTGGGTTTGAATCCCGGACCACCCCAACATCACACGATCTCTCTGGGTGGAGTCTGCATGTCCTCCCCGTGTTACCGTGGGTTCTCTCTGGGTTCTCCGGCTCCTCCCACCGTCCAAAGACATGACTGTGTGGGTTAATTGGAAACTCTAAATTGCCCGTAGTGTGTGAATGTGAGAGTGAATGGTTGTCTGTCCTTGTCTCTGTCTCGACGAGTTGGCCACTGTCCAGGGTGTACCCCGCCTAAGGCCCAAAGTCACTGGGACAGGCTCCAGTCACCCGCGACCCCTAACGGGAATAAGCGGTAGAAAATGAATGAATGAGAAAAAAATTTATTTTATCTAAACATAAGGCTTTTTATGTCTAAAAATTGCCAAAATTGCTCATATTAGGGACATTTCAATCTGAAGATGGACAGAACCAGGTGTCATTTTTGTTAAATTAAGGTTTGATTTATTGATACATTAGATACAAATAAATGTACAGAGGGTATTTGTGTAAACTGCATCTCACTGAAAATGTTTGTAAAAATTCAAATTTTGCCTCCTTTTTTGGAGTTAAAACCTCAATTGTTCAGGCTTAGAATTATATATCGGCAAATCCTTCAGTAAAATTCGTCACAATCATGTTCAGTACAATATGGTAAAGTTTGGTGCCACATTGAGGGCTGGTCTTTATTTCTCTCGACCAAACCTGGAACCACGCCCTTATTTAACTCAATGGATCTTGTGTTTTTACCTCAGGGCACGACTGGACCTGATCCCTGTACGGTTTACGTGGACATGAAGTCCCTCCGTCATGACAGGTAAAAGACTCAACACGTCATTTCAAATCCACAACGCAGGCCGAAAGCACTGACTGTTTGTGTTTTCAGAGTCCGTTTGGTGGAGAGAGGAGCGCCTCAGAGTCTTCCACTGATGGAGTCGGGAAAAGTAAGGTTTATGAACTTTTAATGATTCTTCAAGATACAATACACTTAGAACTAAACTTAAATTTCCTTTTCAGATTTTGCCTGGTGTTCGAGTAATAATCGTAAACCCGGAAACTAAAGGTCCACTTGGTGATTCACATCTTGGGGAGGTAAAACTATACATTAAATGGTCACATTTATATAGCGCTTTTCTACCTTTTTTAAGGCACTCAAAGCGCTTTACATCAAGGAACCAGTCACCCATCCACTCACACATTCATACACCAGTGTACGCAGACACTGGGGGCGAGGTGGGTTAAGTGTCCTGCCCAAGGACACAACGGCATTATTCATCTGAAGGAGCTGAAATCGCACCACCAACCTGCGGGTCAGGGGATCTGACCACTCAACTACTCCATGTCTGGAGTGGGATTCGAACCGCCGACCTTCGGATCAGAAGGCGCCCACTCTACCTACTGTGCTACTGCCGCCCCTCACATTTACTGCATTTAGACCAAGAAAACTAAATTGAAAGTCTAGTCCGATTTGAGCAGGATGTCTTTTTTTATTACAAAAACAAACTGAAAAGGAACACAAAACAAGACACAGAGGTCAAGGTCAAAGTCAGATTTATGTATACAGCACATTTATAAACATACACTGCCCCAAAGTGCTGCACAAGTTAAATAACACAAGACAGAAAAGGACAATTTAATACTGAAAAAATACAAATTAAAAACACAACGTAGGTGTAATAAAAATGTCTGTCTCACTTTGAATTAAAAAGAAAAGTTTTTAGCAACAATTTGAAACTCTGAAGGGAAGTAGCAGCTCTTATGATCAGAGGAAGAGACTTCCACAGTTTAGGAGCAGCAACAGAAAATGCTCCGTCTCCTCTGGATTTGAGTCTGGACCTGGGACGGTCCAGGAGCAGCGGGTCAGTCGACCTCAGTGGCCCGGAGCGTGCAGAACTAGCCCGGCCTCCATTCTAACCTCCATGTATTATTCAATGCTGTCATTAGTCTGGAGATGATGCCACATAATTTGACTTCAGGGGGGCGGGACAAACATGTGTCAATCAGACGAACAGCGGACGTGACGACAGCACCGCGACGAGCAGCAGAGAGCTGTGTGTCGATCCAGAATGGCTGTAGCTGCAAAGCTTCCCCTGGCTGTGGTTTTAACGACACGTCCTGGTCTTTTAAAACAGAAAAGCCCTGAACATTTTCTATGTGGTGGATCTTGCTTGTTGTCACGGCACACGGATGTGACGTTCTTCTCTCACGGCTCTGATTGGCTCGATTGCCGCAGAATAGAGGCAGTAGGGGGTTCACTGATCAGGCCCAAACACACTCCTTCAAAATTGAAAGATATTGAAAGACAGTGGGACTGGCTGGTCAAACTAGAGCAGAACAAGCATTTCAGAGAAATAAGAAGGTGCTCGATTGTTTAGAGACTTAGTATAAACAGTAAAATGTTGTGATACTCTGAGGTTAATCCCAGTTTCTCCAGTGAATCACATTATGTTCCACTTCACTTTTGCCTCCATCCAAATTTAGAATGTTTCTGTTTACAAACGTTTAAAGCGTCTGTAAATCATGGATTTGGACGTGAACTTTCAGATCAGCCATGATGCAAATTATGGCCCTTCCAACATGAACATGTGTTGCTTTATTATTTTTGTCCTCAAGGTCAGTGTTTTTCCTCCTTTCTTGGGTCGAGGCAGACTTAGTTTGAAAAGATACCAAACCTGTATTTGAATTGGGTTGTTTTGCATTTTTTTATTTAATTTTTTTATTTGTTGCCTGCTCCCTGATCCTGTTTTTTGTTCTGTGTTCCGAAATTTAATAGCTTGGAAAAAAAAAGAAAAGATATCTCAGCACATCACCTACTAAAACATGACAAAATCAGAGCTTTTAGTAAAAAACATTTTATATATAATGTGGCACATACATGAAAATAGTCCATGTCGCTGTCTGGTTCAAACTGACAGTGCTGATTGTTTTTTGTTGTTGTTGTTGTTGTTGTTTTTTTGTTTTTTGGTGCAGAAAAATGCTCAGGACACTCCAAAATGGTAATCATTCAGTTAAATCCTCGTGTGTGTCCCTTTTTTCAAGTCACGCCGGTGGAAAATAAAGGCTCTGTGTTAAAAAGAAGTGTTTATTTCTGTCACGGTGAGCAATGGTAGGAAGTGCACATGGATTCAATGAACACCAGCTCGTTGTGGTGTAAAAGAGGCCAATCCTTTATCAAAACACGTCAGATTTGATCTGGTGGAGCCTGCGGTAACAAGGCTCTGCTTTTATTTACTCACACTGGACAAATAAACAACCAGACGGTGTGAATGGAGCAGTATGTGTGACTAACGAAGAGCTGAACCTGATCATTCTTCACACGTTTATGAATCCTTCTGCAAATTGTGAAAACACCGTAAAAACAAACTAGTGTAATGATTTGTCTCTGTGTCATAATGAGATTTACACCAAATCTGCAGGATTTATAGACCCTTTAAAAGTGTGTAAACAAAAACATTTTAAATTCTGGAATGGAGGCAAAAGTGAAGTGCAACATAATGTGATTTCACTGAGAAATTGGGATTTAATCTCAGAATATCACAAAATATGAAAAATTGACGGGATTTTGTCAAAGTAAAAGCCTCAGACACATGTGAGTGACATCAGAGCTGCTTTAAACACATTTATTATTGTATTTTACATTATGTTTTAGGAAATTATGACAAACTCTATGATAAACAATCCAGATTTATGGGTTTTACTGTAAAAATACTCACAGAAATGTTGAGCCCACAATATTTTTTTAATTTAATCTAGAGATATATTAGATAATATTCCATAAATTGGATTCTTTTGAAGCTAAATTACAATTTTAAGGCTAGAAAACTGTATTTTATCCATCGTTTGGTATAGAAAAGCAAATTAACTGACCTTTCTACACTGGAAATTCAAATGTGTTGCTTTTTCCAACACAAACACTTAAAACCAGTAGAATTTAGATCTAATGTGAGAGAATCATTGAAACATTTACAGACGACTTCATTTTGCCTCCAGTCGCATTCATTCAGGAATTTTGATGATATAGCATTTCACTAGGGTCATTGCTATATTTTTAATAAATCTTGACTGTAATTACCAAAATAACCCTTGCCAGCCATGACACTCCAAAAGTGAACCAAAAGTGGAAATGTGGTTTATTATATTACTTTTTTATATTGGAGCCTCCCCCAGCTCTTAAAGAGGCTGATAATAGCAAGAAAACTTCAAAAACATCAGTACAAAAATAAAAGTACTGTACTTAGACACATTTTTAGGCATCTGTCCTTTACTTAAGTACATTTTACAGTAGATACTTTTACTTCACTACATTTCAGAGCATGTCTATACTTTCTGCTCCACTACATTTTTGAACTGGACTGAAAAGTAAAGTACATTTTCTGAAGATTTTAGACCTGCTGAAAAGACTGAGGGGTTTATTTTTTAGCACATTTATACTGACATCTTGCCTGTTTATTTATTTATTTTTCTAGTTCCCTTTGAGCAAACAAAAAGAGTAAAATAACCTGGAAAGTTGCCTTTAACGACCAAAACTCAACAGAATAAATCAGTATATATAATTATAATTTAACGCTTTAATAGTCCTCCAAACCAAAAATAATTACTTTTACTTTTTACTCTTAAAGTACATTTTAAAGGAGTACTTTAATACTTTTACTTAAGTAGATTTTAAAATGAGATACTTTTACTTGAGTTTTTGTTTTTTTCTGTTGTATCTCTAATTTCAGTTGAGTAACAAAAACATTAATAAATTGGACAAAGAGACACATCAAACTTATTTACGTCGTTCAAAATCCTGTGTAAACTCAAATCCTCGAGGTAAATAAGGTGTCACTGATCTATAATTGCAGAAGTGTGGATATATTTGTGTTTTATTAAAGCTCTAAAGTTAGAACACTGATCCGCTGCTGTCCCTCAGATCTGGGTGCACAGTCCTCACAACTCCAGCGGGTACTACACCATCTACGGAGAGGAGGGTCTTCAGGCCGACCACTTCAACACCAAACTCAGCTTCGGGGACCCACAGACGCTTTGGGCGCGGACCGGGTACCTGGGCTTCGTCAAGAGGACCGAGTTACTGGACGCTAGCGGAGGTAAGCGCGCGTGAAGTGGCTTTTTAGACGACCTGGCTTTGTATCGTTCTTTACTGCGGGCATCTCAAACTCGCGGCCCTCCAGACGGTTTCTGGTGGCCCCGTTTCTGTTGGATTGACAGAATATCGTTCGAATATCGTTATTGAGACTCGAGCGATGCATTTCTGTCAGTATGGCCCATAACTCTGCGTCTCGGGACAAACTCAGACACGTTTATTTAGTTCAGTCACGTTTAGAACAGAACCGAACGAGGGCTGCAACGGAAAGTGCTGAGTTTGAAGTCTGTATGACAGGTTCGACCGCACATTTCACTAAAACGTACAAGATTATTTTAAGATTTTACTTAACATTTTGCCAATTTGTCTCCAGTTTGACCATTTTTGTGAAGTTTATAATGTTATTTCCTGGTTGAACCTGTAATTCAGCAACTGTTACCTAGCAACCAGACTGTAAACAAGGGCCAAAATCCATATCAATTTCACAATAGTTAGGAATTGACAATAAATAATGTCTGATGACACGTTTATTTTGTTGAACGATGGTTTAAACTGTCAGAAAAATGTGTCAGTTGCAGTAAATTGTCGTTGTATTTTCAATGGTACGTCGTTTTTTGATGACATCACAGAGGGATTCTGTTCAGCACTACTTGCTGCAACTTTAAACTTTTGTTTTTCAAAATTTCTTCACAAACTGAAACTCGAGCAATACATTTCTGTCTGTATCGCCCTAATGTCACGTGTAATGTATGTGATTTCAGATCGTCACGACGCTCTGTTCGTGGTTGGATCTCTGGATGAGACTCTGGAGCTGAGGGGGCTGCGGTATCATCCCATCGACATCGAGATCTCCGTGTCCCGAGCTCATCGCAGTATCGCTGAGAGGTCAGTGCTGTTCACAGACACGACGGAAATGAGGCGTGTGAGTCAGGGCTGTCGTCGCGATGTTATCGCGCTGTTATCGTGCTGTTATCGTGCTGTTATCGCACGGTTATCGCGCTGTTATCGTGCTGTTATCGTGCTGTTATCGCACGGTTATCGCGCTGTTATCGTGCTGTTATCGTGCTGTTATCGCACGGTTATCGCGCTGTTAGCGCGCTGTTATCGCTCTGTTATCGCGCTGTTATCGCGCTGTTATCGCGATGTTATCGCTCTGTTATCGCGCTGTTATCGCACGGTTATCGCTCTGTTATCGCTCTGTTATCGCGCTGTTATCGTGCTGTTATCGCACGGTTATCGCGCTGTTATTGTGCTAACCTCTCACTTATCGGGACACACATGATAAACACTGAACGACACACATGATAAACACTGAACGACACGCTAACCTCGCACATATCGTGACACACATGATAAACACTGAACGACACGCTAACCTCGCACATATCGTGACACACATGATAAACACTGAACGACACGCTAACCTCGCACTTATCGTGACACACATGATAAACACTGAACGACACGCTAACCTCGCACATATCGTGACACACATGATAAACACTGAACGACACACATGATAAACACTGAACGATACGCTAACCTCGCACTTATCGTGACACACATGATAAACACTGAACGACACACATGATAAACACTGAACGATACGCTAACCTCGCACTTATCGTGACACACATGATAAACACTGAACGACACACATGATAAACACTGAACGACACGCTAACCTCGCACTTATCGTGACACACATGATAAACACTGAACGACACACTAACCTCGCACTTATCGTGACACACATGATAAACACTGAACGACACACATGATAAACACTGAACGACACGCTAACCTCGCACTCATCGTGACACACATGATAAACACTGAACGACACACATGATGAACACTGAACGACACGCTAACCTCACACTTATCGTGACAGTTCTACATCGGTCACAGCTCCTTCTCTTTCCTCCGCAGTGCTGTGTTTACATGGACGAACCTGCTGGTGGTGGTGTCCGAACTGTGCGGCTCGGAGCAGGACGCGCTGGACCTGGTGCCGCTGATCACCAACGTGGTCCTGGAGGAGCATCACCTGATCGTGGGCGTGGTGGTCATCGTGGACCCCGGGGTCATCCCCATCAACTCCCGGGGCGAGAAGCAGCGCATGCACCTGAGGGACTCCTTCCTGGCCGACCAGCTCGACCCCATCTACGTGGCGTACAACATGTGAACGCCGCCGACACAAAACGCACCGCTGCCGCCCGCCAAGTTGGAATGATCTAGCCCGGCGTCCTCAGTCTCCTGTCCGCGCCGCGACCTCTGCGTCTCAGGACAAACCCAGACACGTTTATTTAGTTCAGTCACGTTTAGAACAGAACCGAACGAGGGCTGCAACGGAAAGTGCTGAGCTTGAAGTCTGTATGACGGGTTTGACCCATAGACATAAAAAATAATGGACAGACGATCGTCACTCCGCCCCATTCATGAAAATGCGGCTCAGTCATGGAGAATTCAAAATGGCCGCGGGTTAGCCTCACCACTCCCGGTGGGAGGCGGGAGAGGCCGACTTTGGGCGCGCTTTTGCTGACGTACTGCCGTCGTAGCCTCTATAGTTACCGCCACTCGTAGGTGTTTGGCTGCGCTGACATTTCCGGCGCGTAAAGCCCGCCTTCCTCATTAGATATTCAAGAACTTTAAAAAATCACAGCGGCTAAACCAGCCTGGTTCAAAAAAATTCACCCCCCTCAGCGTTGTCACAGAGCCGTAAGCTAACGTTTGAGACCAAAGCCGTATTTTGAGCCAGGCTCTAAAGTAGGTTTTGAAACGTCTAACTCCCCATTGACTTGCATTGAATAATTCTACTTCCGCAGCCAGCCCCTAGCGGTCAGCACCAGATTGCAAACATGGCAGCCTACAGTCGGCGGCTCAATTTGAGCGCGGTAGCCTCGCCCACTGGTTTGACCGCACATTTCACTAAAGCGTACGTGATTATTTTAAGATTTTACTTAACATTTTGACAATTTGTCTCCAGTTTGACCGTTTTTGTGAAGGTTATAATGTTATTTCCGGGTTGAACCTGTAATTCTGCAACTGTTACCTAGCAACCAGACTGTAAACAAGGGCCAAAATCCATATACATTTCACAATAGTTAGGAATTGACAATAAATAATGTCTGATCCCGCCGTTATTTTGTTGAACGATGGTTTATAAAAACTGTCAGAAAAATGTGTCAGTTGCAGTAAATTGTCGCTGTATTTTCAATGGTACGTCACTTTTTGATGACATCACAGAGGGAGTAGGTTCAGCACTACTTGCTGTAACTTTAAACTTTTGTTTTTCAAAATTTCTTCACAAACTTCAGGGATGTAAACCTTGATAAATATTTACCACAGGTGCCCTCCCACCAACCAGGTCATAATTAGAAAAACATCAGAACCATCATATAGACTTTAAGATATAATACATTGTACAGTGGATACTTTTTACTTTAACTTCACTACATTTTAGAGGAAATATCTGCACTTTCTATTTCACTATTTTCAAATTACCTTTCAGTTCTTTAAAAAACTGAAAGGTGATTTGCAATTAAATCATATGATGTGATTTTTTTCCCCCAAATGCAGCCCTAGTTGACTTGAAAATATAATTGTAGTCGTATTTTGATAGTCATAATCGCTATATGGATTATACAGACTGTGAAACACAAACGAAAATACCTTTTTATAACAATGACAGTGGCATTATTCAATCTAAATGTCCCAAAAGATTTAAATATTTATTATTTCATCACTTTATTCATTAATATTCTCTATTCCAGAAGCCTTCAATCGCAATATTTCAACCTTTATTTGGTTGTTAATGTGTTTAAAAAGTCTCAATGTACAATAGAAATAATCATTTGACAAGTCGTCTTCTAATATAATCATGCGTTGCAGCCCTTTTACACATTTTACACTCTGAAATTGGTCAGTTTCTTTCTTTTCTTTTCACTCGTAAGTCGTTTTTTCTCTCCTCTGTTCATCTGTCTTACAATTACAATTATTTATTTTTGCGTCTCGTCACGAAAATCAAAGCTAAATTGACGTTTTCTTTTTAAGACAGTCTCGGTCGAACAAAAACTAGATTATTCCAGCTTCCCGGGCTGCAGTGTTCCTCTGGCACCACCAGCAGATCTCCAAACTCACTGTGGCAAAAACCTTACGAAAACAACTTGACAACGACTTGAACAAACCCGTTTTTATTGCACTTCGTAAAGGGACAGAACGGACACCGGGATTTTGTACAAATCAATAATTTTCTATGCTAAAACGACCACAAAAGCAACACTTTCTCTTTTTAACTAACACTGAACAGTTTTACATGCTGCTTTCAAACAACTCACCGATGCATGTCTCTGTTTTTCTTGTGTTTTTTTAATGAAATTTGGATTCTCTAATCGAAAAACGCAGTGATTCTCAACATTTTCAGCTGTGGAGTTCCAGTTTTATATTATTTTTAACTTACATTTCTACAAAACCAAAGTTACTATTATTTTACCACAACTTTTTGGCACATTTTAAACCTTTTTCATGTGACTTTTCTAGTGGATGATTTGCCTCCGTTTCTTTTTTTCTGGATAGCTTTGCCTGAAATGTTCCACAGCATGGCATTAAACTTAACTTTTTTTGTTTTTTTTCTTGTTTGTATCGCTCAAAAACTTGGCAACCTGCTTAGATTAAAGCCATGCTGTGGAATATTACTAATTACTCTAATCAAAAACATCAAAAATGGAGGCAAAAGTGACGTGGAACATAATGTGATTTCAAAGGAGAAACTGAGATTAGCCTCAGAATATCACAAAATATGAAAAGTCAAGGTGGTTTTGGAAAATAAAAACACAATACAGATACATTTAAACACATTTACTATTGTATTTTACATTATTTGTTCATTTAATACAAGATTATGACAGAATTTAGCATTTTTGATAAAGGCAAAATCCCAATTTTTTGTTTAACTGGATAAATGTAGACATTTAGTCAATTATTCAGTCGATAGAGTCTTAATCCAACAAGATTTTTATTATTATTTTATTGAAATTAAAACAATTTATGGACCACAGCAGAAAAGAAAAGGATTGGAATGAGTTAGTTTGAGATTTGGGAGTAAATTGTGAGTCTAATCTGCCCATTTACAGACAAATATACTGTTTACTAGTGGTTTTCTGTATAAATATTTATAATTTTGTGAACTTCTGTGATCTTTGGTCGTGTGAGTGCAGTTTGGGTCAGATATAGGTGCTGCTCAGAGAATATTTATTAATTTTGAGACCTTTTAGACAATTAATTGATGTACTAGGCATGTTTTAATTAAGAAATTCTTTAGTTGACTACAGCCCTAGAGCCCACAATAGATTTTAAATGTATCTGTACTGTATTTTTTATTTTTTTTCTAAAGCTCAAATATAATTTTGAGACCAGAAAACGGTATTTTTCCTTCCTCTGTAATGGTGCGGGAGTCTTCTTAAACTGGTCTTCCTCTGTAATGGAAAAGCAAACTAACTGACCATTCTACATTGGAAATTCAAAACTGTTGCTTATTTTTTGTTAGAAAATGCTTTACGGTCTACTTTTCAGCCTCCATTCTGTGATTTTGAACATTCTGATGACACGGCATCGAGTCGATAAAGAGACAAACAGGTGGCGAACCCTCCACAGAAAAGTTACAAAGTGCACCTTTAACGCCATCTATTTTCCGTTTCCTCCAGTTGGGAATCACTGCATTTCGGAGGCGTTTACAGAGCAGCCTGTGTACATTTCGTTGTCTTAATAGAACTAATATTGTCCCACAAAATGTCGAAGCCAAATAGACTTTACACAATCCCTGTTTTGATTCCTGCCTTATACAAAACTAGCCATACATTCCTATATTGAGTTAATGTGTTATTTGATAAATGTTTAGTCTACTTTTCAGGGCAGTGGTGGTCGACTGGGGAACGTTTTTGGTGCCATTTTTTTTTAAATTCCTGATCATTTTATTGTGCCCGACTAAATTATTTTTCATCTATTGTCAGTTTTTTGCACTTATTTTAGAAACATTCCCCCGTTTTTTTAATTCATGGGATCGCAGAGAGATGAAAATATGGAACTGTTGTCATAGCAATTTACATTTTTACTAAACAATTCTGTCTTTTAAATCATAGACGTTCAGAGACTTCACAAACAAATGACAGTTGAAGTATAAAACATGTTTATTTCATGATATTTATGTCGTTAATATGCTCTTCTCACCAGTAAAACGTAACAGAGGATGTTTTTCACTAGATTCTCACCAAAAGCATGAGCTCACATGTCAGATTTACGCTAATTATCATCTAAAATAAAACACCAAAAGGTTCACACGCTCAACATTGACTTTTAACGAGGCTTTGAAATGACATAAATCTGTCCAAACGCACACTTTTAAACCTTTTTTTTATTCACAATTCGCGATTTTGGTGGGCTAATGCTAACAGCTAATGCTAACATAACTGGTTCAGCAGTCCCTCTTAAATCCCGTTCATTTTACTGAAATAGATAAGTTGCTAAGTGATCGATAGCATTAGCATCAAACGCTTAATCTATGAAGTTATATGAATATGTTTTATTAAATTGAGGTTATGCAGGTGAATCACAGCATTCTTTATTTTAGCAGTGCGTGGCAGAAACTGAAATGTGAAAGAGCTGCTGACGTCTAACACAAATATTCACCTTATTCTGCCCCGCCCACTTTTGCCGCTTTTTACCACAGATACGCACTTTTGTTGTAAACGCACTTCCGTTTGACGAGAACTCCGTTAAAGCTAATGACGAACGAGGGAAAAGTCTGGCCGCTAAAATGTTACATAAAGTAGATTGATTTGTGTAAAATGTTTAATGAACACGAGCAACAACAAGTCAACAACGCAACGATTTCCTGAGGCCTGAAAACGTCTTTTTAGTCCATGTAGAACTTATTTTCTGTTGAGCTCGTCTGCTCCATGTAAACTAATACAACGGAAACAAGACGGCGGCGCGTACGGCAACTTCTGGAATAAGGTGAATAAAGTTCTGGAGTCTGTTGTGGAGGAAATTAATTCATGTGGGTGAGTTGGAGTGTTCAGCTTCAACTACCTCCAATCATAGACGCAAAATTCTCTGTCTCTGCCCGTTGCTCAGACACCACCACTTTGCTGCCGATGCTACTCGGACTTATGTCAAACCGAACGCTTCCCACAAACAAATTAATGGACAAAAACGTTTTATTTCATGATATTAATGCCATTTCTCTGCTCTTCTCTCCAGTAACAGTAAAAGAGGATGTTCAGTGGTCACTAGATGCTCACCAGACATGCACAAGTTCAGAAATCTCAATTTAAAGTCAGTTAGCCTTTAGCTCAGATGACTTTGTTTTACACACTAATTATTATCTTAAATAAAATACAAAAAGTCTACACACTGAACAAAGCCTTGTAACGAGGCTCTGAGCTCTCATTAATGTGCTTGACGCGTTGGTACCAGCTGACACTCTCTGGATTATTCAGAACTTGCGTGTTTCGTGGGCTAATGCTAACGGCTATAGGGAAAATGCATGAGACTTCCGCCGGAGTCCTTCAAATCATACCGGACTAGCCGCGTTGCTAAGTGTTGATATCATGAGCATCGAACGCCGCGTCGGCTTATTCATACGTCTATGCCTTTAGCAACTGCCATTAGCAAACAAGCTAGCCAAGCTCTGCACGGTAGGAGCAACAACAAGGAAACTACTTTCATTTTACCGTATAAACTTAATTTGAGCAGAACAATAGCTCCACAGATAAAAATTAGCCCAGTGTTTGTGATCAAAAGTCTCGAGGATGCAACATACGACAAAGAATAATAATGATAAAAGTTTAAACTACGCTAAAATAACGGCATGCAAATAAAAAATTAAAAAAAGGAAAGAAACATTTTATCAGTCTTGCCGCCCATAATTGTGCTCAAGTCAGAATGTTGAGCCTTTTTCAAATAAAAGAATGTCTGTGCACTACATTTTTGGTCAAAAGTCCTCAAAATGGCATCTCTAACCAAAAGCGTAAATCTACGTTTAAATTCTCTCACCTGAAGTCTGCCAACGCACGCTGCAGTTGTGTCTTTGGGCAATACACTTCACTCACATTGAATCCATTTTTTGTAGCTTTGGCGTTTTAGTTCATTGGTGCGATTTTGTATTTTGAGACGCCGTTGGCACAGAAGAGCCGCCACGTTTCTGCCAGTCTGACTCTGACAGAGAAAGAACACTTAAAGCACTTAATTTTACCGTTTCTTCTTTCTACCTTCGTGTATTTTAATATCAAGGTTACAAAACTGTTATTTAACCTTTTTGTGTTGCGTTTTTGAAGCCACCACTTGTCAACCACTGCCCTTTTTGAAATTATCGCTAAAAAATGAAACGATAAATAACAAAGAAAAGAGCGTATATCCTGTACTGTAATAATACAATCCTTTTGTTATTATTTTAGATACTGTATCTTACTGTATAAATATTTTACTTGTACAAATGTATGAATGCTTCACTTGTGTTTTGGGTGACAGTTAACGGCGGCTGGACAATAAGGACGGGAAAAATGTAAATAAGATGTAATAGTTTTTGGCATTTATGGAATAATGTTTGTTTTCATTTGGTTAAGCTGGGTTAGGATTAACAATGCACTTTTTGAAACGTCTATTTTACTACAATTTTGAGGCACGAAGAGCTTCAAGACATTACCGAACAGAAATTATAGCAAATGTTAATGTACAACACACCCATGATTCAATGACTGTTTAAAGGTTTTCAGGTTTATTCACGCAAAGGTCCACAGAGTTTCAGTGTTTTATAGATCGAGCAAAACATTATGACCAGCTCCAGTTCAGACCCAACAAAGTTCTGCACTTCTTCAGTATTTTGCTGTATGTTCATCACCATTTTTTCTTTTAGACCAGTTTTACAGAGGTCTGGAAAACATCCTGAGAGTTGTATTAAATCAGGCCCAAACCAGGTCTAAACCAGGTCCAACCCCAGGACTAAACCAGGACTACAAGCGATTCTTTTAGATACTGACCGCTGCGGATAAAAAACAACCCACAGGAGCATCACTAAACCAGGACCAAACCAGGTCTGACACAGAACTAAACCAGGACTAAACCAGGTCTGACACATCACTAAAACCAGGTCTAAACCAGGTCCAACCCCAGGACTAAACCAGGTCTAACGCAGAACTTAACCAGGACTAAACCAGGTCTAACGCAGCACTTAACCAGGACTAAACCAGGTCCAACCCCAGCACTAAACCAGGACTACAATCCCTTCTTTTAGATACTGACCGCTGCAGATAAAAAACAACCCACAGGAGCATCACTAAACCAGGACTAAACCAGGCCTAAACCAGGTCTAACGCAGCACTTAACCAGGACTAAACCAGGTCTAACGCAGCACTAAACCAGGACTAAACCAGGCCCAAACCAGATCTAACGCAGGATTTAATCAGGACTAAACCAGGTCTGACACAGAACTAAACCAGGACTAAACCATATCTAACACAGCACTCAACCAGGACAAAGCCAGGTCTAACGCAGCATTTAACCAGGACTAAACCAGGTCTGACACAGAACTAAACCAGGTCTAAAGTACTTTTGTTGACCACAGCAAATGTGAACACCTCACCAGAGCTGTACTAAACCATTAAACCAGGTCAAAACCAGGACTACACCAGGTCTAACACAGCACTTAACCAGGATTAAGCCTGGTCTAACCAACACTTAAACCACATCTAGCCAGATCGCTCCACAAAAGCTGGACCCAAACCATTAAACCAGGTCTAAACCAGGTCTAACACAGCACTTAACCAGGACTAAACCACTCTCTTAGAGCCTAACCACAACAGCTTTACTAAACCAGGACCAAACTAGATCCAGCCCAGGACTAAACCAGGTCCAAACCAGGTCCAGCCAAGATGTGTTCACACTTGCACGTAGACCACATCAAAATAGGGATTAAACTGGGACTAAATTCTAAACTAATCCTGGACTAGACCAAGACTAAACCAGGACGTGTTCAGAATCAAACCAATCCACATCTAAACCTGACTCGAACCAGGACCCCCAGTGTGAACGCACCCTAAAACCACATCAATCACCCCACAAGAGCCGCACTAAAATGACAATTACAAAACCGGCTAAAACAAGGACTAAACTGGTTCTAAATCCCAAACTGAACCTGGACTAGATCAAAACTAAACCAGGACTAGAACAGGACCAAACCTTAACCACATCAGGACTAAAATGGGCTCAATTTAGGTCCAAAAACATCTTTAAAACATCTAACCCAAGACTAAACCCCACAAGAGCCGCACTAAAATGACACTTACTAAACCGCGTCCAACCAAGGACTAAACTGGGTCTAAACCCCAAACTGAACCTGGACTAGATTAGAACTAAACCAGGACTAGAACGGGACCAAACCTTAACCACATCAGGACTAAAATGGGCTCAATTTAGGTCCAAAAACATCTTTAAAACATCTAACCCAAGACTAAACCCCACAAGAGCCGCACTAAAATGACACTTACTAAACTGGGTCCAACCAAGGACTAAACTGGGTCTAAACCCCAAACTGAACCTGGACTAGATCGGAACTAAACCAGGACTAGAACGGGACCAAACCTTAACCACATCAGGACTAAAATGGGCTCAATTTAGGTCCAAAAACAGTTTCAAAACATCTAACCCAAGACTAAACCCCACAAGAGCTGCACTAAAATAACACTTACTAAACCGGGTAAAACATGGACTAAACTGGGTCTAAACCCCAAACTGAACCAGGACTAGATCAAAACTAAACACGGACTAGAACGGGACCAAACCTTAACCGCATCAGGATTAAAATGGGCTCAATTTAGGTCCAAAAACAGCTTCAAAACATCTAAACCAAGACTAAACCTACAACTAAAGCACCTTTGATAATCTTCTCTGCCTTGAATGCCATGTGGACCCAATACTTACTAAATAACGATTACGTATTTGAATATTGTCAATCTGTCGGCGGTCACAATGTTTTGCTCGATGGGAGTAAAGACCCTGGACAGTTTTGTTGCAGACGGACGCAAGTGTTTGAAAGATGTTTGGCTACTTTCTGTTTCTTTTAAATTTGAAATGTGTCTTGTCTTTGTGCAAAGTTGTAAAAGAAAATCATCAAAATTTTAAATCTTGTTTCTTGTCTAACGTCTGCCTCGGTCATCCTTAATATGTGTTTGTCACTGAATTGAAAGAGCACTTAAAAATGCAATCGCAAAACTGAGCCACATCTGGAAGACTTTGGTTTGGTCTCAGTAGAAATCTCAATTGGTGGGTCAGGAATTAGTTTTTATTCTAGGTATTTTTGGTACTTTTACATTTTCAAACTCTCTTCTTAACTGTGTTCTTAGTGGAGTGTGTATGTTCTCGCCTTTCCCCCTAATTATAAAAAAAAAACATGCATATAAACCATCAGTAGATCCAGTTTAGTTCTGGTTTAATCCAGGTTTAACTGTATATGTTTCAGACCTGGTTTAGATCTAGGTTAGTCTCAGTTTAAATACATTTGCGGATTAATTTAGAGCTCATTGAGATCGAGTTTAGTCCAGATTTAGGCCTATTTTATGTTGGTTTATCCACTTGTTTTGGGGCTGTTGACTAAATATTTTAAGACTTACTTCTATTAAAGAACTTTTTAGTCCTGTTTGGATTTAGATCAAGACCTGGTTTAGTTCTGGTTCAGTCTTGGTTTAGCTTTTGCACAATACTTTTAATACAACAAACAGACTTGGTTTGGGCCTGGTTAGATCCCAGTTTAGTCCTGAGCTAGACTTTGTTCAGTCTTGTTCTAGTCTTAATTTAGTCTTGGTCCAGGTTTCTCTCCCAAAAAATCCCAAAATATATTGGCAGATCTTGGTTTAGATCTTGCTTTGTCCCAGTTTATATACATTTGCCAGTTAATTCTCATTGAGACCAAGTTTAGTCCAGATTTAGGCCTGGTTTGGTACCGGTTAACTAAATATTTGAAGGCTTGTTATATTAAAGAACAGATTTAGTCTATATTTAGCGCTGTTTGGTTTTATTAAAGACCTGCAAATTGGACTTGGTTGAGTCCTGGTTAGATCCCAGTTTAGTCCATGGTCTAGACTTTGTTTGGTCTTGTTCTAGTCCTGATTTAGTCCTGATCTGGTCCAGGTTTCCCTCCTTTTTCTGCAACAATCCAAAAACATGTTGTTGGACTCAGTTTAGTCCTGGTTTAGTCCAAGTTTACTGCAGATATATGTTTGGTTTAAAACTTAGTCCGCGTTCGAATTTGCGAATTAATTAAGGTTTTGTTTTGACAAATCGGACTTGGTTTGGTCATACAGTCCATTAAAACCTAAAATACATTAGACTGAATACAGATGAACCAGTTGAGAAAGCACCATCAGACGAGGCCCACTTTGCTCTTGTTCTAGTCCTACTTTAACCCCGGTTAATCCAGGTTTAGTCCCAGTCTTGCTGTGGTGTGTGCGTGCGTAACTCTTTATTCTACTTCCTCGTGACCATCTTAAGACCCCGACCCACTGGTTGAGACTCACGGCAATAGAAAAACTGTATATTATTATGTTGTGCTAAATACTGTACTTGTAAATAGATGCATTTTGTATCCTCTGAACCTCCGCATTTGAAAACATTTCGTCAACATCCACCGCTAAAGACAATGCAACAAAGACATACTCATCAATGCACTTTGCACTGGTTAAAACTACGGGACCTTTGTAAAAATCATTTGGAGTGAAATATTCCAGTTTATGTCATATTTACTTATGCTAATAAATTACTTTTTGTTAATTTTTTTTCTAAACTTAATAAAATTACCCAGAACAATGTCTGAACAACTTTGGTCATTGTATTTTACTTTGAAAGGACGAGGAGAAATCAACTTCCTGTAGTAGCTTTTGTATGCAGCGTTCAGAAGCAGTTTATATGGTGTTAATGTATGACAAGATTTATTTTTTTGTTTAATAAGAGGGATTTCTTGATTAAACCTTGATCTTGAGGATATCCAAGATCATGAATGCACCAGAATAAAGGCCAGAAAATGAAATGACCGCCACTGTTTAAACTGTATTGGAAAAACAACACAAACTAGAAAAAGTCATATAAAAAAAAGGTTTTACAAAGCCCATAACCCAATATAACAAACACAAACATGTTAAAGCTTAAAGGGCCTCTGACAGGTTGAACTACTCATTTAACTAAAATGCAGTTAAGACAAATATATTTCAATTTCTACTCAAATCTTTACACATTTTACCACAGTTTAGCTGTTCTTTTAGGTGTTTAATTTTACTTCCTGGTTGTAAAGTATGACATCACACTAGGAAATTACCATAGCAACCACAAGGTGCACTGGCCAAAACTCATCTAATGTCACAGACTTTGTTAATTTGACAAAGAAAAACACATGTGAACACCTTTATTTTGTCGAATCAATGTTTAAATGGTCAAAAAAGTAGTTTATTTTGTGTAAATTATGTATAACCTTTGACTCCCCAGTGTGATGTCATCAGTTTGTTTACTTCCTGTAATTTTCAACAGATTTTTCAACTTTTCTCCGCAAATAGCGACCTGATTGGTGTCAAACTCGAACTTATATTTACAAGAGGTATTAATACACTGAATAAAGTCAAAATCGAAAAATCCTAAAAAAAGGTTTTTACGATTTTCTAATTTTGACTTTAATCCGTGTGTTATTACCTCTTGTATCTACTAAAAGACTCAACTGGGACAAAACCCTGAACAAAATCTGGACTAGACTTTGGACTGAACAAGGACAACAATTATAGTTTTACACCAATTAGCTATTTGCGGAGAAAAGTTGAAAAATTAGTTAAAAATTACAAGACGTAAACAAAAAAAAAGACAAATGTAATTCATAATTTACTCAAAATAAACTACTTTTTTGCCTTTTAAACATTGATTCAACTAAATAAAGGCGTTCACGTGCATTTTTCTTTGTCAAGTGAAAAAATCTGCGACATTAGAGGAGTTTTGGTGCACTGTACGGGATGGTTTAGTGTGATGTCATCATTTACAACCAGGAAGTAAAATTAAAAACCTTCAAAAACAAATAAACTAACGTAACATTTGTAAAGATTTGAGCAGAATTTGAAATATATTTATCTGAACTGCATTTTAGTCAAACGAGTGGTCCGACCTGTCATGGGCCCTTTAATAATGTATGACTAGGGTTTTCACGATTTTGTAATTTTGCCTTTATTTGGTTTATTAATAGCTGTAAATATAAATGATATAGTTTCACAACAATCAGGTGGCCATCTGTGAAGAAAAGTTGAAAAATCTATAGCAAGTTACAGGAAGCAACAGATCGATGACGTCACACAGACAAAGATTATGCATAATTTACACAAAAGAGACTACTTTTTTGACCCTAATACATTATTTTTTAAAAAAGCTGTTCACATGTGTGTTTGTATTTGTAAAATTTGAAAAAATAGGTAACATTAGATGAATTTGGCCCAGTATACAGTGTGGTTGCTATGGTAATTTCCCAGTGTGATGTCATCATTTTCAACCAGGAAGTAAAACAAAAAACCTCAAAAATTGCAAAAGCGGAATAGAATTTGCAAAGTATTTTCGCAAAATTTGAAATATAATTATCTGAACTGCATTTGGGTGAAATGAGTAGTCCAACCTGTCATGGGCCCTTTAATGTGCGTATGACGGTTTTCACGATTTTGTAATTTTGCCTTTATTTGGTTTATTAATAATAGCTGTAAATATAAATGATATAGTTTCACAACAATCAGGTGGCCATTTGTGAAGAAAAGTTGAAAAATCTATAGCAAGTTACAGGAAGCAACAGATCGATGACGAAGATTATGCATAATTTACACAAAAGAGACTACTTTTTTGACCCTTATACATTAATTAAAAAAAAAAAAAAAGCTGTTCACATGTGTGTTTGTATTTGTAAAATTTATAAAAATAGGTAACATTAGATGAATTTGGCCCAGTATACAGTGTGGTTGCTATGGTAATTTCCTAGCTTGATGTCAACCAGGAAGTAAAACAAAAAACCTCAAAATTTGCAAAAGCGGAATAGAATTTGCAAAGTATTTTCGCAAAATTTGAAATATATTTATCTGAACTGCATTTAAGTGAAATGAGTTGCCCAACCCGTCATGGGCACTTTAAATCTCATTTCTCGTCGTTCTTTCGGTGACATAATTCGCTCGCGCACAACTTTTGAACGCCTTCACGTGCCTTTCGAGCTCCGATACAAAAACTGGGCCATTGAACTTTTCCACCGAGTTTATCTGTCGCACATCTCCCTCCACCAATCAGGCGGCGCAGCGGGGCCATTGCGTAACGCGTCTTTGGCACCGCGCTCCGCCCACTTCCTTTGGGGAAAAAAGTGGTCAGCTATTTTTTATTTTAGCTGACATCTTTCACGTTTTAGCCGTTAGCTTTGGTTGTTTGGAAACTTTCACACCCAGTTTCACCTGACAAAGTAAACACACGAACTCCACGCTGCGAGCCAGAGCCGACACGAGGCCCGGGAAAGGTAAAACACTGAGCTGCGTTTTCGTGCGCCGTGACGCGGTAATGGCGACCGCCGCTGCTGCTGCGCCTCTCCCAGGGCTCGTCGTCGCGTCTTACGACAAGGGAAGGTGTAGTTTAGCTTTAATGGTTGCCTCGTATCATCGCTGACGTGTATTGACGCGGTAACTTGCGTGACAGTGACAGAGTTGCACATTTTTCTCGCCGAGGCAAACGCTGGTCCGTGGCGCGCAAAGCAGGACCGTTTCAACTTGTAGCGTTTGGAGCGCTTTCAAGTCGCGTTTGTTTGAGAAAAAAAAAAGGTTTACACATGTTAGCATCCGCCGTACGAAGGCGCAGACACACGATCGCGAATGTCGTTTTATTATTGATAAGTGGAGCGTGTGCATGAGCGCATTGTTCGCGGTTTCGTCGCGTTTTGCGCTGCGCTTTTCGACATATTTAGTTTAAAAGTTGGGCCTAGTTGTGGTCCGTCTGACTCCAAAAGAAGGCGCAGCGGTGGCTAACATGAATCAAAGAGGAAGTCCATGAACTGTCGCCGTAATCCCTCACGTTTTACGCGCACTTTGATTTGTTTGGTTTTTCCCTAACGCTTCGAAACATCAAATCTGTTCGCTTTTTACGCTTTCGACGTGTTATACTGATCCAAAGCGGCGCCAAAGGGCATAAAAGTGTGAACCAAACAGTTTCATCTTCGCCACAAACAAACCGCTGTGTCATCTTTAACTAGAGGCGCTGTTTCGGTGGCAAACTATCACAATGATGTATGTGTTTTAGTGAAAATGGAAGAAGTACCGCCTGGCACCAATGGCACTCTTGACTCTTCCTCCTCAAACTCGCAGGTAGCTCAAAAGGTAACGACTTGGCACAGAAAAGCGCGCAAACAAGCTTTTTACGCAATCGAACTGGCGCTGTGTCCGCTCTGCGCCTCTGCTTTTAGATAAGTGTCTGCTGCTGTAAAGCTTTGAGGCAGGAACAGCTTTTGTGTGCATTTTTAATTTGCCTGCTGGAGCCGCTCAATCAATTTGTACAATTGTTTTTTATGTGATTCGTGTTACTTTTCTGGTGGAAGGACCGCCCCCTGCTTGTCTCCATGGAGATTTTGTTCCAAACTATGGTATAAAACTTAAAGTGCCTCTGACAGGTTGGACTACTTATTGAACTAAAATGCAGTTAAGATTAATTTATGTCAAACTCTGCAATTATCTTTACAAATTTTACCCCAGTTTAGCTACTTTTTAGATTTTAAATTTTACTTCCTGGTTGTAAAGTATGACATCACACCAGGAAATGACCAAGAAACATCCTGTACAGTGCACCAAAACTCCTCTAATGTCAGATTTTTTTATTTTACAAAGAAAAACACACGTGAACACCTTTTATTTTGTTGAATCAAAGTTTAAAGAGTCAAAAAAGCAGTGTCTTTTGTGTAAATTATGCATAACCTTTGATTACCTGATTGTTGTACAACTATAATTTATATTTACTAGGTTTTAATACACTAAATAAAGTCAAAATTAGAAAATAAAAACAAACTGTCCTACACACTTTAACTAAAAAATGCAGTTAAGACAAAAATAAATCAAATTCTGCTCAAATCTATTTTATTTATTATTTATACGTTTATTAGGACATTACATTAAGCACAATGGCAGAGATGCTTGTACCAGACTCTAGCTTCACAGCTAATTTCCATCTGTAGTCCTCAGGGGGAGGGGTCAACAAGAATTATTTACATATTTACAACAATTAAAAAGCCACAACCCTTGTTGCTTCCACATACAGCATCTATCCAATCTCACCAACTCATACAACATATTCATACGCTCATTAAACACATTCTCTATACAGTCAACGTTTACATTTCAGTCATACTTAATTGTGCGTACATGTTTGCTTTTCTAAAAACCATGCTTTCACCTCTGTATTAAAGACTGGAATCTTTACACATTTTACCCTAGTCTAGCTTTTCCTTTAAACTTCCTGGTTGTAAATGATGACATCACACTAGGAAATGACCAAGAAACATCCTGTACAGTGCACCAAAACTCCTCTAATGTCACAGATTTTTTTTATTTTACAAAGAAAAATACACATGAACACCTTTATTTTGTTGAATCCATGTTTAAAGGGTCAAAGTAGTTTATTTTGTGTACACGTGCATAACCTTTGATTACCTGATTGTTGTACAACTATAATTTATATTTACTAGGTTTTAATACACTAAATAAAGTCGAAATTATAAAACAAAACAAACTGTCATACACACTTTAACTAAAATGCAGTTAAGACAAAAATATTTCAAATTCTGATAAAATCTTTACAAATTTTTTTCCTTTAAACTTCCTGGTTGTAAATGATGACCTCACACTAGGAAATTACCAAGAAACATCCTGCACAGTGCACCAAAACTAAAAAGTTTCCCAACCAGGACCCCAAGGGGTACATAAATTACCAGGAGGTACTTGGAATGGTTTCAGGTTTTAAATGAAGATGAACTGTACTCTTATCTGAATTAAAATGTCATTGGTTGTAAATTTAGCATCTTTGGAGTATCTTTGACCATAATAGATTTGAAGTTGTAGTAACTGACTATATTCGACTAATAAACCCATTTATTTGCCCAAAACTCAAGTTAAAGGTTACTGAGTGTGAGACAAAGCTTAGGGAGAACATGAGACAAAAAGAAAGTTGAATAATTGTTTAAAGTGTTAAAAAAAATAAGTTTCTTTAGTGGAATTCATGCATAACCTTTGTTTTCTCAGTGTGATGTCATCAGTTTGTTTACTTCCTGTCATTTCCAACATATTTTTCAACTTTTCTCCACAAACAGCGACCTGATTGGTGTAAAACTATAATTTATATTTACGAGAGGTATCAATACACTGAATCAAATCAAAATTAGAAAATCATAAAAACCTGTCATACGCACTTTAATCTGTCTCCATGGGGACTACCAGGCCAAGTTACAGGTCAGATCTGTGGAGAGGCACCATCACTCACTCCAGAATGCACCTTTTTGTAATACATTTCAGCGACGAAACGGCTGTAATTGACTAAGCTCTTGATTATACCCAACCAGTGGAAAGTTTGTTTGGACACACCTTTTCATTCAGTGTTTTCTTTGTGTTTGACATCGATTATATGAAGCAAAGAAAAGCGAGTTAAATAACACAAGGAAGTTAAATAATAATTAATTGTGATGGGCACAATCCAGCTCAGTGTATTTCAACCGTTTTTGGGGTTGAAAATATAGCATGGCACAAATCACAAATAGTTTTAATTACAAAAGAGAGTGCAGTTGATTAATCTTTGTAGAGTAATGTGTCCTCTGCGTTTGACCCGTCCTTCACGCCGCTGGGTTAAAGTGCCTATGACGGGTTTTCATGATTTTCTAATTTTGACTTTATTCAGTGCATTAACACCTGTTGTAAATATAAATTATAGTTTTACGCCAATCAAGCAGCCATTTGTGGAGAAAAGTTGAAAAATCTGTTCAAAATTACAGGAAGTAAACAAACTGATGACATCACGCTGGGGAGACAAAGGTTGTGCATAATTTACACAAAATAAATTACTTTTTTTGAACCTTTATACATGAATTCAACAAAACAAAGGCGTTAACATGTATTTTTATTTGTAAAATAAACAAATCTGTGACATCTGAGGAGTTTTGGCCCACTGTACGGGATGGTTGCTATGGTAATTTCCTAATGTGATGTCATCAGGAAGTAAAAAAAAAAAAAAAAAAATTGCTAATCACAATGAAATTTGTGAAGTTTTTTAACACAATTTGAAACATATTTGTCTTAACTGCATTTTTGTCAAATGAGTGTCCAACCTGTCATAGGCCCTTTAAGCCTTCACTGCTACGTTTCAGTCAAAGCCGCTGCTGTTTGCTTTCTGTGCTATTAAAAAAGTTGTATTCCGTAAATTAGCACGATAAGATAAGATAAGATAAGATAAGAGATCCTTTATTTGTCCCACAATGGGGAAATTCCACTGTTGCAACACACAGTTTAGAACAGGAATGAATGAAATAGGCGCATGCAATAAAAATAGGATAAATAATTACTAAACATGGTAATAAAAATACAATATAAAGTATAAAGTGCACACTCTTATTTACAGTAGGTGGCTGTCTGGGAATAAATTGTAAAAATGGCAAATAAAGTGGCTTAAGTGTATTGTTATATACAGTAAGTGACTATGGTGAGGTAAAAGTGTATTAATAGTATGTTAAATTAAATTATATTGCACATGATTATCACAGGTAAATGACGCGTTACAGTTTGCACTTATTTGAGAGGATCTTTTACTGTCAGAATGAAACACGTGTAGATACTCATAATTTACTCGTGGGTTTCAGGCAAATGATTCTCTCCTGATTTGAAGATTTAGTGAGGACCGTTTTACATTCAAAAGATATGAAATTATGATTTGAATTGAGTCATTTCCAACAGTGTTTTGTGATAAACATTTAGAGCGAGCCCTGGATCAGTCGTTTCAGAATTAGTTTGTCACCTTTAACTTTGTCGCGGGGTTTAAGTTTTCAAACTCATGAGAACTGAAAGACTCCCTCTTAATAATTGCTAACAAAGTAGTGAGGGTAAAGAGCCGTAGGTATGAAGATGCTACACATTAATTTATAGTTTAGTTTAGTCTTTATTTGTACACTGGAAAAAATATGGTCTTAAATAAGAGAACAAGTTAATAAGTGCTTGAAATAAGTAGTATTTAACTTGTTTTGAGTATATTTTGAAGTAAGATTGCCAATGGAACAAGCATAAAATATCTTGTTTTAGTTAAATTATGAAAAAGACAAGCATTTTCTATCTTGAAATTAGAAAAAAGACACTACTGCACTTGAAATAAGAACAAATTTACTTGTTCTGTTGGCAAATCTTATTTTAAGACGGTCTAAATGTACTCAAATCAAGATAAATACTACGAATCCAATCACTTTTTAACTTATTTTCTTTAAGGTTGTACATTTTTCCAGTGAAGGGACAGTGTACAGAGACATTACGCTCGTAAGACAGAGATGATCTGCACCAGATTCTAGATAAACAGCTCATTTCCATCTGCAGTCCCTGGGTACAAGAATAAGTTACACAGTGCAAAGTAATATAAAACATTTATTCATATTTCAATAGCAGTCACAGCGCAGTTTAACAATTAGGGCTTATCTTTGGCTGTATTTAACTAAAGAAATTCTTGGTCGACTAAAGACCTGCCCCATCGACCAATTAGTTGACTAAAAGGGGTTAAAAATATATCAAAACTGTAAAGTATTTCCATTTATGTTAACAAACTGCACTCAAAAGAACACAAGTGTGGAGGAGTTCATGCAAAAACAACTATTTATACAGAAAAGAACAAGGAGACGGTGTATTTAAACGTTAAGAGTCCATAATCTTCAGCTAACTCATTTCATATCTTCTCGTTTTTGCCATGTAAATCATTTTATAATAATTTTAATTTTTATAATGATTAGTCGACCAAAGAAAATCGTGGTCGACTAAGATACCATCGACCGACTAAACAACTAAAGGCCCACAGCCCCAAATTTATCCAAGAACAATATTCATTTAATATTGAAGCAAACAATTGACTCTGTGTACAAGGCATAGAACTATAATTAAACCTGGAAGATGAATCCAAAATGGCGCCCTGTTTATCCCTATGGAGTGAGCTCATTGGCGCATGACCCCAAAAAAATGTCTTACTTCCGCATTTACTTCCTGATACGGAGGCGGCCATCTTTGCTTTAGGGCGCCACGTGACCACAATCCCCCATGATGCTTTGAGCGACGTGAACGACCAGCAGCTGCAAGTTTTTGTGTTAACGTTAGCTTGTGTGATTGTAATTGTGTTCTTCATGTTAGACACACGTGAAGCGTCTGAAATTAAATAAAATACAACTTACAGGTGTCTCTAGTCGAGCCTTTTCCACGAGCTTCTGTTTGTATCGTCCGACGCTCATTCACGTGACTCGCACATGTTTGAGTGACGTCACTTCATATAAAAACGGTAGAAAAGAACATTTCCTTCTATTTTATTTAAATACCGATAATAATTCAGTACTGTCTGCAATTATAATGTGCAATGATAGAAAAAGGCTGGTTCCAAGAGGCTGCAGTACCTCGCACGGCCACTAATCAATTTGGGACCACAGACAGAGGGGGCGTGTCTTATCCAGTTCATTTAATACATCCATGGGTGGCAGTTGGTGTGTTTATTTTCAAAATGGCTACCTCAGTACTTCTGTCTAGTTCACTTCTCTGGGGTTTGGTCCTGTCAGACTAAAATGAATAAAACAAGCGAGTACTTCACCAAAGGACACTTGTATGTTCATAAAGGCGCGTGTTTGTGTCTCAATGCGAACGCTAATGCATAACAATTTAAAAGTAAACAACCCAACTGCCACCTTGTGCACAGAGTCAATCAGACGCTGCGGCTAAAGCTCCGCTGAGAGACTCTCCTTTTCCCAAATGATACCAACAGGAGCCGATCCAGATTGAGGTTTACGTTCTTCTGTCAATTTAATAATCTCGAGGAATACATTGTTTTGTTTTTCTAACAATCACAACAGCAGCTGCCTCAATGAGCGACAACGAAACATTAAATAAAAATAATGTAACAACAATTAAATAATGTTCAACGAAATTTAGTAAACGGTCTACTGTCCCAGAGAACCCCTGTCCTCAGACCGTCCTTCTTTGCGAGGAAAAAACAAACTAACTTCAATTAGGTATGCAACAATATAAATTTTTAGTGTTACGATTATTGTGAGAACAAACATCACAATTTAATGATTATTCCTGACGACTGAGATCATGAACAAACGACAGTGAGATCTTTCATTCCCAAAATGCTACGATTTCATATTTTACAGAACTTTATGACCAGTTTTAGACAATTTTACTTTCAGAATGACAGAAAAAAACAACAACTTGATATTTAGATGTATTTTTTGGACTTAAAATGTAATTAAATGGACATTTTTCTTGATTGTAAAATTCTTGTGATTATTAATTTTAGTTGTGAACTGAATAATTACAATGTTTGATTAACCAAATAGTAACCAGATCTTGACATCCCTATTTTATGTGTTATATTTTTAAGTTCCTTTTTTGTCAGATGGCCCTACATGAGAACAATAACAGTTATAGCATTTAAACTGTATTAACTGCACAGCCCTGAGATCATTCCTGAACTGATAAAACAGGATTTGGTGTCATTGTTCCAGGTGAACGCTGCAAATGTTTTGTCTTTCACTTGTGTTTTGTTGTTACAAAACATTATGCGCCAGAGTCTGACCTTGATCTTACGGTAACTATTACTGTTCAACATCCAAATGCTCGAGTGGATGGCCTTGTTTTCAAAATGGTTGCTCGGTAACAGTTGCAGAATTACCTCTAACTGTGCCACACTCTGTAGACCAGGGGTGTCCAAACTTTTTCCATCGAGGGCCACATATTGAAATTTAGACCAAGCGGAGGGCCACAATTAAACCGTGAAACGTTCAAAAAAGTTGCATTAATCTGATTTTTAAAGCACCACCACACATAAATTCAGTCTCAATGCTTTAATATCAGGTCTGTCTCACTCCAAAATGTTAGTTATTTAGGTTATAATAGTAGAAAATCTGAAATCTGCTGTAAAAAGTATGTCCAATTCACCAGGAAGCTTGAGGGCCAAGAAAAATTGGTCTTAGGGCCGCTTTTGGCCCGCGGGACATGCCTGGTGTAGACCCTTTAAAAGTTTGTAAACAAAGACATTCTAAATTCAGAATGGAAGCAAAAGTAAAGTGCAGAATTGTGTGATTTCACTGGAGAAACTGGGATTTAACCTCAGAATATCACAAAATATGAAACATTGAGATGATTTTGGAAAATGAAAACCTGTCATAAATGATGAACCCACAATAGTTTTTCATTGTATCCACAGATATATCACATACTTAACCATGAATTACATTTTTATGAAGCTCAAAGTTTAGTTTTAAAACTAGAAAATAGTATACTGTCCGTCCTTTGTAACAGAAGAGCAAACTGGCTGATGTTTACCCTGGAAATGCTAATTTGATGCTTTTCCCTCACATAACGACTTAACACCAGTAAGTGTTTAGATCTGATGTGAGTGAATTATTGAAAATGAATTACAGTCTGCTTCATTTGCCTCCCGAACTTTGGAATTTTGATAACATCACATTTTAAAGGGTCTATTGTCTATTGAGGCGACTGGAGGCAAAATTAAGACTGTAAATTGTGTTTGTGTTGGAAAAAAAGCAACACATTTGAATTTCCAGGGTAGAAATGTCAGTTAGTTTGCTTTTCTACAATAAACAATGGACAAAATACAATTTTCTAGCCTTAAAATTGTATTTTAGCTTCAAAATTTATGTAATAGTGTCTAATATATCTCTAGATAAAATGAAAATTACTGTGGGCTCAACATTTCTGTGAGTATTTTTCAGTAAAACCCACCAAGCTGGATTGTTCCTTCATCAAAAATGCAAAGAGTTTATCATGATTTTCTAAAACATAATGTAAAATCCAATAATAAATGTGTTTAAAGCAGTTCTGGTGTCACTCACATGTGTCTGAGACTTTTCATTTTCCAAAATCATCTAAATTTTCCATATTTTATGATATTCTGAGGTTAAATCCCAGTTTCTCCAGTGAAATCACATTGTGTTCCACTTCACTTTTGCCTCCATTCTGAATTTAGAATGTTTTTGTTTGCAAACTTTTAAAGGGCAGATCATGTCCAACCAGGAAGTGACATTATAAACTTCACAAAAACTGTCAAACTGGGGACCAATGGGTAAAATGCTCAGTAAAATCTTAACAATAATCATCACATTTTAGCACAGTTGAGTTGCAGCACGCTTTTTGGGTTTAAAAGACACCACCTACCACTGAAACATTACCAAATCAGACCATTTAGTAAAAAACTATGGTGCACAATGAGGCAAATAATGTCTGTGCCCTTGTCTGGTTCTTTAAATCTGACAAAAGTGATGGTTTTTACATTTTTATATGATGCAGAAGTTGCTCAAGACGTTCCAAAATGGTAAATTGGTCAATTACATCCGCATTTTTGAATCTCTTTACTCAAACTGGAGATGTTTTCAAGGCCCGCCTGACAAAACCCCCAGGCACACAGTTTGAAAATCAACGTTTTAGTGAAATGCGTCGTCCAACTTCGATGATTTGCCAACTGTGACCATTCAATTTGTGTACAGCTGCGTAGAAGAACTCTGTGTTAGCTTCCGTTGCTTTCTGTCCTGTGCAAACGTCGCTGCTCTGGCCTCGTCGTTAATGCTCGGGCTTGCGGTGAGCGTTATCTGCCTGCCGAGGTTTCACTTCCTGCTCGTGTTTTTGCAGATGTCATTGGGCGGTTCTCCTGTCACTGTCGTACAGCTGCCCGGGGGCCAGTTACAGGTTCAGGGAGTGATCCAGTCGGCGCAGTCCTCGGTCATTCAGTCGCCGCAGGGACACACTCCACAGGTCAGACGAATGAAATGACACGTGCTTTTACTTTGACAGCACAGGAAACGTCGGCGGTAATGTTTCAGCTTTTCCTTCGTCAGAGCCAATTAAGATGAATCCATTTAAAGGGCGTATGGCAGGTTTTTATTATGTTCTAATTATGACTTTATTCAGTGTGTTAATACCTCTTGTAAATATAAAGTATAGTTTTACACCAATCAGGTCACTATTTGTGGAGAAAAGTTGAAAAATCTGTTGAAAATTACAGGAAGTAAACAAACTGATGACATCACACTGAGGAGACAAATGTTATGCATAATTTACACAAAATAAACTACTTTTTTGACCCTTTATACACTGATTTAACAAAATAAAGGTGTTCACTTGTGTTTTTCTTCGTCAAATTTAAAAAATATCTGACATTAGAGGAGTTTTGGTGCACTGTACAGGATGTTTTTAGGTGTGATGTCATCATTTACAACCAGGAAGTAAAATTAAAAACCTAAAAAATAGATAAATTAGTAGTTAGTAGTAGTTTTGTTTTAATGATAAAACATAGTAAATGTCCTTATACCTTTAATAACTATTTTCTAAAAAAATGCCAAGTTCATTCTTATTAAACTAGACGAGCACAAACTCTTCATCTCCCATTAAGCAAAAAATCCCAAGTGAAATTTTCTTTTCGATACAGTGGAGCAAAATGATGGAACGAGTACGGCAACTTTATGAACACCTCAATAGCAAACAGTAAAAATCTTGTTGAAATATTGTTAAATAAGTATCAACTGTGATTATTAAAATGGTTGTGTATAATCCAGATAGTAATCAGAGCTCTAGATACAACATATTGGAGGCCGACTTCAATACTAAATAATATTAAATAATAATAATGATAATAACATTTACAAAATCCAGTACATTTTCATTGGAAAAAATTTTTGTTTTGTGGTTGTGAGGGCTGTTTTCTGTTTATCGTGTGATTTTCATTTGTAAATCATCTGACCAGACAGCTTTTAATTTGAGCTTGTTAAAATTAAAGGTGTGTGGCTTTAAGGATAAGCCCTTTCAGGTTTCTGCCACACTCCATCACATTTTGTGTTGTTTTGTTTTATATGGACTTCTGTTTTTTTGATTATGTGAAAATAAATAAAATAAAATAAAATAAATTGAGGTAAAATGTGGAAAGATTTTAGCAGAATTTGAAATATATTTATCTTGACTGCATTTTAATCAAATGAGTAGTCTGACCTGTCATAGGCCCTTTAAATACAAAAATGTACACTTGATTTCTCAGCCATACAAGGGTAAATTCATGCAAGTTGCCTAACATTACATCATAAATCGTGTAAGCTCCGAAATTATTCTACGTTATAAATAACAATTCATTAAAAACATACACAGTTAGAATAAAACTTCATGATTTTCAACAAATGACATACTTCTAATAGAGTACAATATATCATAAACACAATTAATCTGTTTGTTTGCTCACCTTTAACACAATAAATATAAAAATATATAATAAATGTATTTTGATGAGAATTCTCTAAAGTATGAGACCTTCTTTATGAACTAAAAGTCTTTGTTTTGTCACATTAAACCCTGTAGAACTGTGCTCTGGTTTCAGGTTTGTGTAATATCTTGTCGAGCTGCAACAAGTTCATCGATTAATCGCAACTAATCGATTATATAAATAGTTGTCCATTAATTAAGTAATCAAATAATCGTTAACTGATCTATACACAGACTCTAAAACATGCCATGAGCCGAAAGAAGAGGTTTTGTTACTCAGACAGAGCAGGAATCACTTAAAATGACACAGGAATTAAAGGGCCTCTGACAGGTTGAGCTACTAATTTGACTAAAATGCAGTTAAGATGCATATATTTCAAATTCTGCTAAAATCTTTACAAATTTTACCCCATTTAGCAATTTCTGTAGGTTTTTAATTTTACTTCCTGGTTGTAAATGATGACATCACGCTAGGAAATTACCATAGCAACCACACTGTACACTGGGCCAAAACTCCTCTAATGTCACAATTTTTTTCATTGACAAAGAAAAATGCATTATTACATTTATTTTGTTGAATTAATGTTTAAGAATTGTCAAAAAAGTGGTTTATTTTGTGTACAGTGATCCCTCGCTATATCGCGTTTCATCTTTCACGGCTTCGCTGCTTCACGGATTTTTTTTACAGTGCGGATATTTTTACAGTGCATCCACTGAACTTCAGCGCACGCACAAGAACGGGACCCTTTGACGAGTCGTTCATTGCAGTTCTCAAATATAATCGAAGGTGGCATATCCGTTTATAAAAAGAGCGCCAACAACTACCCATAACAATGTTCTTCTCTCGGAGAAAGACTCCGAGACTGCGCCTTCAGTAGAAACAGACGCTACAGGGGGCGGAGTCAGGACGAAGAGGCACAGACTGTGAAATACATCAGTGATAATGTTTACAACCTTGTATTACTATATTAAAATTATTGTTTTAAACAAATTTTGGGCTTTGATTTTTGGTTTCATTCCACAGTTCAGTATTGCATTGTAAAATAATAAAAAATACAGATGTGACTACTTCACGGATTTCACTTTTCGCGTGTTATTTTTGGAACGCAACTCCCGCGATAAACGAGGGATCACTGTAAATCATATATAACCTTTGTCTCCCCAGTGTGATGTCATCAGTTTGTTTACTTCCTGTAATTTTCAACAGATTTTTCAACTTTTCTCCACAAACAGTGACCTGATTGGTGTCAAACTATCATTTATATTTACAAGAGGTATTAATACACTGAATAAAGTCAAAATTAGATTTTTTGTCTGTAACTATTCTCTGTTAGGACGTCATCGAACAGCTTCACTTCGGCTTTATCTGAGTCAAATTGAGCAAAAACGTCATATTCACGGCTTTTCACGTTGTAAACAACTAATGGATTAATTGAAAGAATAATCGTTATTCTAATCGATTACCAAAATAAACATTAGTTGCAGCCCTAATATCTTGTTAATTTGTTTGTTAATAGAGAGTGCACACTTGCTGTTTAAATGTTATTTATCGATAGAAAATAGTTTGAGTGAAACAGCCCTCGGCTTCACTGTTTGTGCCTCAGATCATAATGTGGTTTTATAACTATAACTGTTTTGTTCCTCCAGCCTCAGGGCTCAGACAGTGACGATTCTCAGGACTCTTCAGACAGTGGAACCACAACAAAGACCAGGGAGATTCTCGCCAGGCGGCCGTCGTACAGGTACACACACATTCAAAGGAAAAATATGATGCATTTTTCATATTGTTATAAGCCTTTAAACATGCTCTTGAGTACTCTACATTTGACATCTCATGTTTTGAAACAAAAAAAAAAGTATGGATTAAATGAAAGGATTTATCTGCTGTGTGCAGTGGCACCTAGCGATGTACACAGTTTAATTATGTTAGCACTTAAAGAGACGCTATGGTGCGGTTAGCCGTAGCAGTTGTCGTGTTTAAATGGCACAGATGCTCAGAATGAGTCTGGCGATGATTTAAGGACTTAAAACAGTGGAACATTCTCAGATAAGTGACGTAGATGGTCTGGAAAAACGTCCAGATCAAGGAAGTTCAGCAGGAAGTGTGTTTGACGGTGTGAGGGGGAGGATTTTCTGATAAACATTCCTCAAAACAGCGTAAATCCAGCTGAATGCAACTCCAGGCGTATTTTTGATGATGGAACATTGTTAGAACAGGATTTAAAGCTCAAAAAAGTCACTGTAGCAGAATGTGTCCTTTAAACAGACTGACTGTGAAGACCGTTCCTCCTGAACATCCTCACATCAAATCAGAATTTAAAACCTTTACAGTGTCCAGTGCTTTATGCACTGATTGTGATTGTCTTGTCCAGAAAAATCTACAATGACCTGTCGGCTGAGGCGGGAGCAGAGAACAGTCCGGCGTCCACAGGAGTCACTGGTGTCGCCGTGTCGTCCACTCCCATCTACCAGACCAGCAGCGGACAATACAGTACGTTCTGTGTGAAGAGACACAAACGGCAGAAATATGTTTGTGTGTTCATTTTCCCAACAGAATTGATAGTTTAACGCAGGGGTGTCCAAACTTTTTCCATCGAGGGCCACATATTGAAATATAGACCAAGCGGAGGGCCATAAATCAATCGTGAAATGTTAAAAAAGCTGCATTTATCTGATGTTTTAAGCTCCACCACATCTACATTCAGTCTCAGTGCCTTAATATCAGGTCTGCATTGCACCAAAATTTTAGTTATTTAGGTTAGAATTGTAGAAAATCTGAAATGTGCTGTAAATAGTACTTATCAGGACAGTGTGGGCCAGTTCACCAGGAAGCCTAAGGGCTGAGAAAAATTGGTCTGAGGGCCGCATTTGGCCCCCGGGCCTGAGTTTGGACAGGCTTGGTTTAACGTCTGTATGACAGGTTAGACGTCACAATTCACTAAAATGTAGAGAAGATGGTTATGTTTCAGATTTAACAAAGCATTTTTCAGTTTGTCTCCAGTTTGACAGTTTTTATAAAGTTTGTAATGTCACTTCCTGGTTGAACATGAGCGGCAAATACGACACAGTTAGAGGTAAATCCACAACTGTTACCATAGCAACCATTCTGAAAACAAGAGTCAAAATCCATATAAATACACAATAGTAATGATTTGACAAATTATAACACCTGATAACACCTTTATTTTCGTTTAAACTGTCACAAATGTTTCAGTTGAGCGTTAACTGTGTTTATTTTCAACTGTACGTCACTTTTTGATGACATCACAGAGGGATTCCATTTTAGAACTCAGCACTACTTCCTGTCATTTTAAACTTTTATTTTTCAAATTTTCTTCACAAACTGCTACTTCACAGACGTCAACAATGATAAATATTTATTTTGATAATATTTACACAGGTTCCCTCCCACCAAACTAAGTCAGTATTAGAGAAAAATCATTCTTAGTATAACTTAGTTTGGTGGGAGGGCACTTGTAGCAATTATTTATCATAGTTTTACATCAGTGAAGTTGAAATTTTGAAAAATAAAAGTTTTAAATTACAGGAAGTAGTTTCAGGAAGTAGTGCTGAGTTCTAAATCGGAATCCCTCTGTGATGTCATCACAAAGCGACGTGCCGTTGTAAATAAGAAGACAATTTACAGACAGCTGACACAATTTTTTGACAGTTTAAACTTTCATTCAACAAAATAATGTTGTTATTGGGTATTCCTATTTGTCAAATCATTACTATTGTGACATTTATGTGGGTTTTGGCAAAATGGTTGCTCGGTAACAGTTGTGGAATTACCTTTAACTGTGTCATATTTGCTGCTCGTGTTCAACCGGGAAGTAACATCTTAAACATTACTGTCAAACTGGGACAAATAGACAAAATTATTAGTCAGATCTTAAATATTATAATCGTTTTAGTGAAATATCTTGTCTAACCCGTCATGGAGAATTTTGTGTCTCGTAAACCTGGTAATTAGAGCTGAAAGCAGCGCTCTGATTGGCTGTGGTGGGGGGCGGTAGCAGGAGTTTCACTTTGCCGTCTGAAAAAGCTGTTCTAAAGCTGAAAATGAACGCTTGTGGATATTAACCTCGTGTCCAAGGGTTTGTGAGAGCGAGGAACCACTAAAGAAATAAGTAACTAAAATACCGACTTAAGTGTCTAGGGACAATTTGAATGTTTTTATTTTTCTTATGCATTTGTCTGGAAGGTTGTTGTAAAACACTACAGTCTTAAACAGGGCTATGGACTTTATTTTACTGAGGGGCAGATTCTTCGGATGGTTTTGTCCTCGAGGCCAGAAACAAGTCTAACACTTGAAATATGAAAACTATGTGACAGGCTTTAACAACATCTGCAGAACTGAACCAAGACTAGACCAGGGCTAGACCATAAACCAGGCCTAAACCAGCACTAAACCAGGACTGGACCAGGGCTAGACCAGGGCTAGACCAGGGCTGGACCAGGGCTAGACCAGGGCTAGACCAGGACTAGACCAGGACTAGACCAGGACTGGACCAGGACTGGACCAGGGCTAGACCAGGGCTAGACCAGGACTGGACCAGGACTGGACCAGGACTGGACCAGGACTGGACCAGGACTGGACCAGGACTGGACCAGGACTGGACCAGGACTGGACCAGGACTGAACCAAATCTAAACCAGGACTGAACCAGGACTGAACCAGGACTGAACCAAGACTGAACCAAGACTGAACCAGGACTGAACCAGGACTGAACCAGGACTGAACCAGGACTGAACCAGGACTGAACCAGGACTGGACCAGGACTGAACCAAATCTAAACCAGGTCTGAACCAGGACTGAACCAGGACTGAACCAGGGCTAGACCAGGGCTAGACCAGGACTGGACCAGGACTGAACCAGGGCTGGACCAGGACAGGACCAGGACTGGATCAGGACTAGACCAGGACTAGACCAGGACTGGACCAGGACTGGACCAGGACTAGACCAGGGCTAGACCAGGACTAGACCAGGACTGGACCAGGTCTAAACCAGGTCTAAGCCAGGACTGAACCAGGTCTAAACCAGGTCTAAGCCAGGACTGAACCAAATTCAAACCAGGTCTGAACAAGGACTGAACCAGGTCTGAACCAAATCTAAATCAGGGCTGATCCAGGAACTGAACTAGGTCTAAATCAAATCTAAACCAAGTCTGAACCAGGTCTAAGCCCGGTCTGAACTAGGACTAACCCAATAACAAGAGACAAATTTAAATATAGCGTTGAATGTCCCCGGCCTAAAGCATCATTTGAGCTCCTTCAGTGTCTCGTTTGCTCAAAGCTGCTGTCGATGAACCCCGTGTCGTCGTTCACACTCTCCCCGGCGCTCTCTGTGTTCCTGTGACGGCTTTGACTCATCGTGATCTCATCCGAAACACGAAAACACAAATGAACGGCCCACATTTCAGCTCCCCTCCCTCTCTCTCTCCGTGTCCTCAGTCACTATCGGCGCCAACGGGACGATCCAGTTGGCGTCTCCGGGCTCCGAGGGGCTCCACGGGGTCCAGGCTCTGACCATGCCCAGCGCGGGAGGAGCTCAGTCGGGCACCACCATCCTGCAGTACGCCCAGACTCCGGACGGCCAGCAGATCCTCGTGCCCAGCAACCAGGTCGTGGTGCAAGGTCAGCTCATGTTACCCGCCGCTTTTGTGCGTAAAGGTTAAATTAAATGCCACATCACTGGAAAATGCCGCCTCTTCTCACCGCTGCGGGCTTCAGAGGGATCTGTCGGCAGGTGATAGGCTTGTTTTCGATCGATGTCTCCACTGTCTCTCCAAATGTTTAATGTTTTGACACCATAGAAGTGTAATTAAAACCGGAAGATTAACTCAAAATGGCGCCCTCTTTGTCTCTCTAGTGTGTGCTCATTGGCGCATGACCCCAGAAAAGTTCTTTACTTCCGCATTTACTTCCTGATATGGAGGCGGCCATCTTTACTTTATGGGCACCACACATAGAACTATAATAAAACCTGGAAGATGAATCCAAATGGCGTCCTGTTTATCCCTATGGAGTGAGCTCATTGGCGCATGACCCCAAAAAAGTTTCTTATTTTCGCATTTACTTCCTGATACGGAGGCGGCCATCTTTGCTTTAGGGCGCCACGTGACGATAATCCCCCATGATGCTTTGAGCGACGTGAACGACCAGCAGCTGCAAGTTTTTGTGTTAACGTTAGCTTGTGTGATTGTAATTGTATTCTTCATGTTAGACACACGTGAAGCGTCTGAAATGAAATAAAATACAACTTACAGGTGTCTCTAGTCGAGCCTTTTCCACGAGCTTCTGTTTGTATCGTCCGACGCTCGTTCACGCGGCCCGCACGTGTTTACTGTGACGTCACTTCATATAAAAACAGTAATTTCAGTGATTTTTAGAAATGGTTAAAAAGAAAATTTCCTTCTATTTTATTTAAATACTGATAATAATGAAGTACTGTCTGCAATTATAATGTGCAACGTGCTTCCTGGTTGTAAATGATGACGTCACACTTGGAAATGACCAAGAATCATCCTGTACAGTGCACCAAAACTCATCTAATGTTACAGATTATTTTTATTTGACAAAAAAAATACATGTGAACACCTTTATTTTGTTGAATCAATTACCTCTTGTAAATATAAATTATAGTTTTACACCAATCAGGAGCTGTTTGTGGAGAAATGTTGAAAAATGTTGAAAATTACAGGAAGTAAAAACAAACTGATGACATCACACTGGGGAGACAAAGGTTATGCATAATTTACACAAAAGAAGCAACTTTTTTGACACTTTAAACATTAATTCAACAAAATAAAGGTGTATTTTTCTTTGTAAAATGAAGAAAATCTGTGACATTAGAGGAGTTTTGGCCTCTGAACAGGATGTTGGTAATTTCTCAGTGTGATGTCATCATTTACAACCAGGAAGTACAATTAAAACACTAGAAAAAAAGCTAAACTGGAGTAAAATGAGTACAGATTTTAGCAGAATTTGAAATATATATATTTATCTTAACTGCATTTTAGTTAAATTAATAAACCAACATGTCAGAGGCCCTTTAAGGGGTCTGAAGTGGACTCTCACTTTGCCTCCCAGGACACTTCAGCTCAAAATGATCGAACAGGAGAGAACAACGACAGTAATAAACATAAGAAACTAAAAAGACAAATTTCTAATCAAACACTTACTTGATCTTGTGATAAACCACCGTATTTCCACTGATTATAACTTATATGTTGAGCCGACAGACATAGCATAATAAAGTTAGCATCGGCTGTTTATCGTTGCACGGTGCTCACGTCAAGACCCAAAATATTGTATTTCCAGTCTGTAATACACCTTTACATGATCCAAACCCAGTGCATCACATAAAGAGGTGTTCAAATGTGGTGTAGAGGCTTTGCAGAGAAGGGAAATAAATGTAGAAAGAAGCTGAGCATAAACTGGAAGTAGTTTCTTGTTTACTTTAGCAACGTCTCACATTAACACAAGCTTGACATTAATTAACATCTATTTGTAAATGGCTGAGATCCTTATGAAGAAAGCATAATTCAGATATAATTTATATTTTATTAAGAAACATTTGGGAACTGGGAAAAAGATCTTTTTCTCACGCTGCTCCCACTTCATGGAACACACTGCAAAAAAGATGGAAGCTCCCTGAACTTATCTCTTTAAATGATTTTAAAGCCAGACTGAGAGCACTGGAACTTTTTGCTGCCTCTTGGCCAGGACTCCCTTGTAAAAGAGGTTTTTAATCTGAATGGGACTTTCCTGGTCGTTGTAGGACAATTAAAGGATCTCTCTCTCTCTCTCTGGTTAAATAAAGGTTAAATAACTAAATAAAATAAAATTTGTTAGGTTTGGGTGATGTCTGCTGATGCTCCTGAAAGCACACACTGAACAAAATCTTTTAAAACATACATTTCAAATCCACTCACAATCACGATGCTTGTCAGAAAAACAATCAATGAGATATTTATTTCCAAAATGTTGAAGCCTCAGTACTCGGGCATCCACATGTGCTCTTACGCTGCACTTGTGACTCTGTTTTTTTCCGTTCAGGAGCAGGAGGCGAGATGCAGACGTACCAGATCCGGACCACGCCGTCCTCCAGCGCTCTGCAGCAGACGGTGGTCATGACGTCTCCAGTGGGACTGTCCCAGACCAAGACCGACGACCCCACAATGAAGAGGGAGATCAGACTCGCCAAGAACAGGTGCGCGTTTAGGCCAGTACAACGGAAGATGTTTAAAATGTGGTTTTAGGTCAATTTGAGAACAGGTGAAAGGAATTGTGTCTAACCCAAAATATTATATTTCCAGAGCAGAATGCATTTAATATAATTTAAACCCAATGAGTTGCATAAAGAGAGGTTAAAACACAGCAGAAAAAGACCGTTATGCAGTGAGCTGAAGTAGTTTCCTGTTTACTCGAGCTTCAGCCACGTCTCACTGCCACGAACATGGAATTACTGAACAGAATGGATGAGATCTGTGTCAAGATTTAAAAGTATAATTCAGATACATTTTAGGTTTGGTACATTTGTTATGTTTGGGGGACGTTAGTTGCTCACGTCGCAGACCTCTGCTTCAGGATGAAAACCAGGCCCTGAACATAAAGACACATTAAGGGTGTGTTCACTCTCTGCACTTCAGCAGCGCTCATGAGGTCATCGCTCTGGATCATGTGCCCATTTGACTTTTGTGAAAGTGCACTTTTGAGTTTTAAACCATGTTCTATCACCAAAAACACACCTGGAGTAGCATTTTGTTGCATTCACGCTGTTTTGAGGAATGTTTACCAGAAAATCCTCCCCCCTCCCACCGTGAAAAACACTTGCATCTCTACTTCCTTGTTTCTGGGACGTAATTTCAGACTTCATACGTCACTTATCCGAGAATCTTCTGCTGTTATTAGTCTTTAAATCATCGCCAGACTCGTTCTGAGCATGTCTGCCATCTAAACACGATAACTGCTGCTACTCATCCACAGCTAATGTTTGCTGAAAGAGCGCTAATCCACCATCTAGTGGCTGGATGTACTCAGTACATCCAGCCACTTTGTCTTTTGACAAAGGCTGATAGAGCCTGTCATTTAAAGAAGAATAAACCTTTTTTCTGTTTCAAAACATGAGATGGCAAATTTAAGGTACTTAAGAGCATGTTTAAAGGGTAATAACAACATGAAAAATGCAGAATATTTTTCCTTTAAGTGAACTGAACTGGCTGAGGGTGCAGTACCACCTGTCACCAGAGGGGGGTAGTGTGTTGGGTAGAAATGAGAAGAAATTATAGGCATTTTTTGTTTGGAGCAGCGACTTTTGACTGGGCTCAAAGAAGGACAATGGAAATGGATTAAATTCAAATTAGAGGGTATCTTTTGTAAACTGGACTTGAGTCTTTCCTTCACGCTCATCAGGCTCGTCAGGTGTGAGCATAGATTTGTGTTTTTCCTCGGGTAAGTCTTGGCCTGTGTCTGCTCAGGTGCGCCCCCTGCAGGAGAGTTGTGGGGCTGAAGTGTAACGGCACTGAAACCTCAGATTACAAATGGACCAGAGCTGCACTTGTTTGATGTAAATCTGGTTTGAGAGCGTTCACGTCTCCACAAACAAAGTGCATTTAGCAGGAAGTGCATCAGGGTCACTTTAATCAAGTGTGAACACGGCCTAAAAGAACCGTGCCGAAAGTGGTAACCTCTCCATGGAGACGAGTAGGTGACAGACCCTTCATTAGAAAATTTGCAACTCCTAATATGTTATCTCGGTATCACTTTATAATAACTACACTACTTAGGATAAACAAAGACGTATTTCAAACTGAACAAATAGTTTATGAAGAATAATTCAGGCTTAGTAACTACTTAACTAATGCTCTAACCCTAATTCCTAACTTTAATTAAATAGTTAGTAAGGCTCAATCATTCTTAATAAAGTATATGTTCATTTGTTGATGCTTTGTTAAGACTAATTAAGGCGTAGTTATTTCTCATCAGTCATTGCCGTTTAACAAAGCAATAGACTGGATATGAATAAGATAAATTCTACTATATAATGTAATTGTACTAAAATTAATTGTTCACGCTAGTCTTTTAAAAACGGCTTCTAGTGAATGTTTAGTAAATGAAAGTGTACAGTATATTGTAATTTTATGGCTAATTGTGTGCAAAGTGTGAAATTATTCCTCGATTAGTGTTCACAGTGAGGTATTTCTTGTTCTTCTCGCTTCTGAACATATATTTTCTCGACATGGAGTGTGTTTTTTTTTTACCATTTATCGATCAGCTCCATCTTGATATTTCCTCGTTGCTCTGGGTTGAACTGGTTTGGCTGCGCGACAGTGAGTTCAGGTGAAACCACTCAGGCCTGCAGTAAAGCTGGATCAGGCTCAGCTGAGGTCAGGGTCACTTCAGGTAATCCACTCACACTGCAGAACTGGACCAGGTTTGCCCTCTTGGGTTGAATATATGTATGACGGGTTATTTTTTAATACAATGCAGCTGTCAGGATTTGTTTGTATTGGAACTGTTTTCATCGGTTTGAAAATGTCTTTCGGATGCAGGTCAAAACGTCTTTGTTTATTAAACTTTGTCTATCACTTTAAAGTAGAACTAAGTAACATTTTTGCCTCTAGTAAACGTCTTCGTGAGTCCTTGTGGTGGCTGTAAATGTATTTCCTGAGCAGAAAACCAGCTGCGACGTTTCCTGACGCCGACCTTAAGACGACTCTCCTGAGAAACCTTGGCTCTCTTTTGTTATATTTAGCAACGTGAAATGTTCATATACATGACTGAATATTCCTTCCTTCCTATAAAATGGAAGAGGAAACGTTTGCGTCTTTTTCTTGGCAGTTTATTTTCACGAGAGACCTGCAGGGGGAGCTCTGTCGCTGAAGTCACTTAGTTCTGTTTTAATACAAAGGATGTGGCAACCCAGAGGAAGGAGCTCATTCTGCTTTTTGATTGGATAATGTTGAACTAAAACACAAAATGTAAAAAGATGTACATAGTTTGACATGTTATTTATAATTGTAAAAAAAATAATAATAATGATAATTATCAGAATAAAAACAATACTAGATTTGGGCACGTTTCCTCCTTTTTAAGAATGTAGGTTAACGTTTATGAAATATCACACAATATTTTACATAAATCCATTATTTTTTGGGGAATGCCACTTCTAACTAGTTTGCGCAAAAAAACTAAAAAAAAACAGTTTTGTATTGGATTGGTGAATTGGTTTACTTTCCAATACTTTAAGTCCATATGACAGGTTCTCAAAATGTCCTAATTATGACTTGGTTTGATGGAAAAGCACCTGTGGCAATAATTTATTAAGAGAGAGCTATAAAGTTTTATATCTCTCTGAAAACCGTCAAACTGGGGGTAAATAGACAAAATGTTTCATAAAATCTTAAACATAATCATGTTCACTACATTTTAGTGAAATGTGTTGTTTAACCTGTCATATAGACTTTAAGTTACACCTGGGACAAACCTAGTTATCAGCCCACTGCACCTTGTTTTACTTTGTTCATACATTTTATATTCTTTTTTCCAAGACAAATGGATGTCTGAAATCTTTTGTACCCACTCATATTCATCTTTTAAAATTAAATTCTAAGTGAAATGTAGGTGTAATTCTTGTTACTGAGTGTTATTCACTGACCTCAAGGCTCTGCTCCATTATGCGTCATGTTTTTGTAGTATTTTTGTATGTGCTCTTTTACTGCTCAAACTAACTGACCCTGGTGAGATTAATAAAGTTGTCTTGATCTGAATTTTAAGTGTTTAATCAGTGTTCATTGTATGTTTTCAAGTGAGTGATTCAAATAACCTGAAAACATAGTCAACAACCAACATTTTGTCTCATTTTTGGAGCTATTTTCAATTTTTTTTTATCTATCTTTTGTAGGGAGGCAGCTCGTGAATGTCGCAGGAAGAAAAAGGAATACGTCAAATGTTTGGAAAATCGCGTGGCCGTTCTGGAAAACCAAAACAAAACGCTCATAGAGGAACTGAAAACTTTAAAGGACCTGTATTGTGTGAAAACTGGATAACGAGATCACAAAGGGTTAACGGGAAACAGCAGCTCGACCGGCAGGAGGACTCTGGGCAGGTTTGTGGGAACATTAATTTCAGGGTGAGATTCTCCAGTTTTATACTCGTGTAACGTCATGTGGCGGCAGTCAGACGCTCTCAACACAATTCAAGCACAAAACCAGTTCAAATCAAGTTGTGACAAACCATTCATGAACGGTTCATCGACTCACGACTAGACGATCCTAAAAATCGTATTTAGAGGACCGTAATCCTTATCTGGACCATAGACTCTAAAAGGGATGATATTTGTCTTGCTTTTGTGGCCGATAACGATATTGAGATTTTAAAATCCATAGCCAGGCCTTTTGCTCCAACATTCTATTTTATGTTGAAGCAAAGTTCCCAAATTAACTTTCACTTACAATCAAATAATAATTAATAACAGAATGTATTTAGTTGCAATATAAATATATGGCCATATTTATAGCCCAAAAGCTCTTCTATGTCCATTTTTACTCATTAGTTTAAAAAAATGGCACAAAATATATTTTGTTCTTCTCCCCCTTTTACGAGGAGGTTTCCGTGGGCGCCGCCATCTTTTTGTCCCTTGTATTAGTTCACATGGAGCAGACGAGTGCAACAGATAATGAGTTCTACATGGACTAAAAATCTGTTTTCAGGCCCCGGGAAATCATTGCTGACTTGTTGTGTTCATTAAACATTTTACACAAATCAATCGACTTTAATGTAATGTTTTAGCGGCAAGACTTTTCTCCCGTTCTGCATTTGTATGAACGGGGTTTTTGTCAAACCGGACGTGCGTTTACACAAAAAGAGGCAAAAGTGGGCGGGGCAGAATAAGGTGACTATAGATGGAGATAAAGAGATGTACAGATAGCTTTATAAAGATATAGAGATGGGGATCTTTGTATCAATCGGGGGACAGCGGCGGTGATGCAGACTTCAGAAATGGCTAATCTAAGCCTTTGTGATCTGATTAGAGCCTTAATTCAGATTTCGATGTGATTGCAGTCAGGGCCGGACCGTGGCATAAACAATCGAAGCAAATGTTTAGGACCACGACCAACAGGGGGCCACATGCTCTGGTTAAAGACATGAACATAAACACAAGTTAAAATGAATCTACAAATAATCTCAACGCTAAAACTCTTGCTTAGCTTTAAATACAGCCTATTCAAATGGGTAATACATTAAATATTACATCTAAAATGCACCTGAACGCAGGACAATCCCCGTCTAAATACACTGTCTCCAAGTGTAAAAAGAAAAATGTAAATCTTGACGCATGTGACCTGCTCCACTCGAGATCCAGAATCACTTTTTCTCCCCAGTCCATTCCTGATTTCATGTCTTTATTTTATATTCCTTTGCTTGTTTAGGGCCTCAAATGCCTAGAAATGGCTCTGTTTGCAGTAAATTGTGCAGCTCCATCCAACCTTTGAACATTTGAAGACAGAACAGCTCTTCATAAACCACGTAGATTCTCAAACCTTTTACCATCGTGGAAAATATTTGACCTTCCAATTACCACCACATGTAAAACAAAAGTCCAAAACAGAACTATTCCAGGGCTAAACCAAGTCTAAAATAGGACTACGTACTTGCTATTGTAGTTTTTGTAGAGTAACCAAAAGGAGAACAACAAAATAAACCAAAGTGGACATTAAAACATAACCTAAAACTACACACAAAAAACATTTAAAGGACAAATATTGTTCAAAATTGACTTTTTTGAGCTTTTAGCCATGCTCTAACATTGTCCGTCATCAAAAACATGCCTGAAGTAGCATTTAGCTTCATTAACATTTGTTTAATGAACGCTCGATTGAAAATCCGCTCTCTCCAACTCTGTGTTCTGATCCTTCATGTGTGACGTAGATGATGCTGATGTCATTTATCCCAGAATCCTTTGCTGTTTTAAGTCCTTAAATCATCTCCAGACTCTTTACTGCAAAGCTTATATTTACATGTGTGTAATTTCCTCTGCTGCCAGTAGATGGAGCCACAGCTAAGTCAATATGGCATCTCCCAACGCAGTGATAAAGTTAGGTTTTTCTCTGTAAAAGCATTTAATTTTTCGTTCTAAAACATGACGTGTCAAACTGAAGACACTCGAGCAGGTTTAAAGGCTAAAGACAATACAAATAATGCACAATATTTGTCCTTTAGAACCTTTTTTGAACTGATTTTGTACTTGCTCTTGTTTCCACCTGCTGTTTTTTAATCGCTATAACATTTATAGTTGTGTACATTTTAATACTGGGAAGTTTGAAACCGTGAGCTTTAATCTCACTTTCTAAATGTATCCCTCTGTTTATTTTTGTGTTTTTAAAATTGCTGATATATATATTTTTCTTTTAACCTCTTCAGATTTTTAACTGTATGGATTATTTCACATTTTCAGTTTAATTTTTTGTGAACGGATTCTCATGTTTTGTTTCCCACAAGGAGGTGTTACAGATGTCATTCCTTAGTTCTGTGCAATGAACGTGAAAAGGCGATAGAACGACTTATAATGTTTTGCTTTTTGGTTGTTTTTTGCCAGTTACTTCGACAATCAGGGAAAAGCACATTGTCCAGGTAATATTTATTAGGTGAAAAAAAGAACAAGCCGTTTATGAAATTCATGATTGTGTAACAAAATAAATCTATTTTCACTTTACTTGAATGTGTTTCTTGAATGTTTTGACATGTTGCACTGTAAACAAAAGTATAATCCTTTTAAAATTACATATTTCATCTTAAGAACATAGCAACAGGAGGAGGGGGGGGGGGGGGGGGGTAGAGATGCTGGTAACAATGGGAGAAGGAGAGAGGGGTTAGGGGGGCAGAAATATATATTTTAATTTTTAAAAAATATATATATAAAGGGGAGAGAGATAGCTACGAACAAAATAATATTAGTAGTTTTTAATTAATGGAGATTTGTTAATAACTTTAAATACTTGATCTGTGGCTCCTTGGGTATGTAGGTCAGGGACCCCCCCCTACCACCACCCACTAGCCAAACTTTAGAGAGAAAAAATAAATAAACCAAACCCCTCCCTCCTCAGATTGTCATCACGTTCATGCCCCGTTCAACCCTGTCTAATTCTTTTTCTTCTACAAATGTATATCTTCAGTTTGTTTTTTGTTTGTTTGTTTTTTCCCATGCTTTTGTGCATATTTTTAAAGTTGCAGTATATCCATAAAGAAAATCCACTTTTGTTTAACCTTTATCATTACTTTATATCTGCACTACAACATGGAGGAATTGGTTACAATGCAATACAAAATATTTTATTGTAGGACTGTGCAAATTAATTGTAAATATACTCTATTCCATTACAAAAATATTGTAATCAAAAATACAATTATAGAATTAAAACTGCACTCCTTTTGCCTCAAAACCTGGAGCAAAGGCACTTTTCTAAAACATTACTGGTAAAATATATTCTATCTTTACTTTCTCTACAGAATAACTTTTACAATATAGAATTGTTCAAAATACATAATTGCAATTGTAATTTTTTCACCCCTACTTTATTCTACTTTACTCGTTGTGGAAATTTGTCTTTGACTCGTGCTGTAGTGCCTTTTATTTAAAAACGCTAAAATACACAATCACACAAGCTCCCATCTCTGCAAAAACGGTTAGCTGCACATCCGTTCGAGGCGCTGTGATTTTGGTGTGTTTATCTGACAAGAGTTTTGTTTTCAGCTGCTCGGAAAGTTCAAACTGAAACGGTAGCCTGAGCGGAGCCCACACACTTTCATTCCATTCTCTGCAGGAAATAAAGGAGCCGAGAGCAGGGGCGTCGGACTGGGGGGGCACAGGGGGCTGGTTTACCCCGGGTCCAGGGCAGAAAGGGGCCCTCAAAGAAGTGTTGGTTTAAGTTTTTTTTTTTTTTTCGGTTGCATTTTTTCTACACTTTCATCTATTTTTTTTTTTTAATAAAATGTAGTCCTTGAGGGAGTAAATACAATTATGCAGGGGCTCTGAGGAGGGAGAAGAAGAAGGGTATTGCTCAGGCATTCGCCAAATTGTTAACAAATAAAAGTGATTATGTTCTTTCTTACAGGGTTTCTGCGGGGCATTATAAAGCATAAGTCATTAAATTACTTTTGGCAAAAATAAGGCCTTGAAATGCATTAGAAAGCATTCAATTTATGCTCCACAGGAATTAAATCTAAATCTATAAACAATTTTGAATAAATATTTATCAGAACAATAGCCAATAACGTAAGGAAAATCCCGGATGTGTTCTGGATTTATTGAATTTAGATGTTTGATCAAATCATCTAAAAAGTCCAGGACAGGGTTCAAAACATACATTATTGTTTAACTTGGTGTTCATTAGTTTTTGAATATTATTAAGTAGTTTATGATATTCTGGTCATACCTCTCAGATAGACTTTAAACTTTCTATTCTCAAACACAACACTAGAAGACCTATGTGCTTTTGTCTTCTATTTAGTTCTAATCTATGACTCTTGTAAATCATTGTTATATTTTAGACATCTAAAATTGCAGCTTTGAAAAAAATTAAGTCTGCTTACTTCCGTGCTGATTTGGGCCCTTTATGTTTAATCCTTAGTTGGGAGATTACATTTGATGTTTCTGTCGCAAATTTCAATAGTTTTAATTGTTAAAGGTGCCACCAAAGAAAATGTTCCGCTTTCGAGTACCATCAGATCTAAATTTGGTCTGAATCATGTCTAAAGATAGATAATTCCAGGTAAATTATGGGTAAATCACCATTGTCACAGCAGTTTAAGAAATTAGAGTTCTGATTTCATGTCCTGTATATATTGTATTTAACTTTTTTTCTACACATTTTATTTTGCATGCCCTTATTTTATTTTATTATTTTAGCATAGTCTATACGTTTTACCTTTCTATTATTATTCATTGTTATATGTTGCATTTTACCACAAGTTCCTAGTTTGTGAATTTTTTTCAGCAACGATAGAAATAAAAACCTTTCTGATTCTGAAGAAAGAGCAAAAATGTGATTAAAATGTTCTCTATATGAAGTAGACACTAGACATTAAGAGTGTCCAGTTTGAGAAGCTCTGGTTAGGGCTGTAGTCGACTAAAGAAATTTTTGGTCGACTAAAGATTTGCCCCATTGACCAATTAGTCGACTAAAAGGGGTGTGGCAAAAATATATATCAAAACTCTGCAGCTTCTTCATGTATCTGACTCAAACTGCACTCAAAAGACCAAAACCGCACAGAAAAACAACAATTTATACACAAAAGTACTATAGGAAACAGAGTATTTATATGTTGGACTCCGAAATCTTCAGCTAACTCACTCCAAATTTTCTTGTTTTTTACTTTTTTTGTCCATATAATCCATTTAAGCTAAAAAAAAAAAGAAAAAAAGATTAGTCGATTAATAAAAATGTTGATCGACTAAGACTCCATCAACCGATTAATCGACGAAACGACTAAGGAGATACAGTCCTATTCACCTTATTCCTGAAGTTGTCGTACGCGCCGCCATTTTGTTTCTGTTGTAGTTTACATGGAGCAGACGAGCTCAACAGAAAATACGTTCTACACGACTAAAAAGCCGCCCAGGAAATCATTGCGTTGTTGACTTGTTGCTCGTGTTCATTAAAAAATCAATCTACTTTATGTAACATTTTAGCGGCAAGACTTTTCCCTCGTTCATCATTAGCTTTAACGGAGTTCTCGTCAAACGGAAGTGCGTTTACAACAAATGTGCGGATCTGTGGCAAAAAAAAGCAAAAGTGGGCGGGGCAGAATAAGGTGAATCAATTACAGACAATATGCAAAACTAGAATATCGAGTGTACCTTCAAAACAACTGCAATATTATCAATTTTTTCGACATAGCTTTCAATTCTAGACCATTGTCGTGTCAAATAACGTGAGAAAAAGTCCTTCAAAACAGGAAGTAACGATAACTATAACAAACCCATGAACGTGCAGTTGGTCTCCAGTTGCTTTCGCGGACATTTCTTGTACGAACACATTTGTTTATTTGTTTATTTAAGGATCCCCATTAGTCTCTACAGCAGCAGAGACTATTCTTCCTGGGGTCCACTTTCACAATTTAAAACACTACAAGACAGTACATATTACAATTCGAGCATTAACAATCAAATAACAGAACACTACATTTGAGTTCAAACATGAGGTCTTATGATAAAACACAAAGGTGGTAAGTTTGCCGTAAACATTGAGCATGATTACATTTTCCAACATTGATTTCTTTAAGCTTTTTGCGGCAGCACATTCCAGTAAGAAATGGCTCTGTATAGAAATTTTTTTTTCAGTGCGTTAGTTCTAGGTTTAGGCCGAGTGAAAGTGTGTGAGAACACATGCGTTTATTTGACACAGTATCCCATGATGTGCGGCCGGATCACCGTCGACACCTTGGGGGCGCTGATGTGTCGGATGTGGAGGTGAGAGAAACCCGCCGCCTCCAGGTCTCTCCACGTGGCCCGGGTCAAAGTGCATCCTTCTCCCAGACGCGACCAGAGCGGCTCCAGCGCCCTCTGCAGGACGTACAGCCAGGACGGGGACAAGGAGACGACGTGCTCCAGGAAGAAGAAGGCTCCTCCCTGAAAGAGGTCACGGGGATGTCACATTTTCACAAAAACGCATTGGTTTTACAGTCTGTAGAAGTTATGCAGGAGGCTTTTTTGTGAAGAAAGAAAAACCCCATCTCTACACAGAAATGGGGGTTTAAGATTTGGTTTAGCAAAGATGTATGACAGCTTTCTAACCCCCTGGTCCAGGTCTATTGAGCTAATCAGTTACTCAGAGCTGACGAGGGAACTACAGCCATAGAACTATAATTAAACCTGGAAGATGAATTCAAAATGGCCGCCCTGTTTATCCCTATGGAGTGAGCTCATTGGCGCATGACCCCAAAAAAGTTTCTTACTTCCGCATTTACTTCCTGATACGGAGGCTGCCATCTTTGCTTTACTTCCTGATACGGAGGCTGCCATCTTTGTTTTACTTCCTGATACGGAGGCTGCCATCTTTGTTTTACTTCCTGATACGGAGGCTGCCATCTTTGTTTTACTTCCTGATACGGAGGCTGCCATCTTTGTTTTACTTCCTGATAAGGAGGCTGCCATCTTTGTTTTACTTCCTGATACGGAGGCTGCCATCTTTGTTTTACTTCCTGATACGGAGGCTGCCATCTTTGTTTTACTTCCTGATACGGAGGCTGCCATCTTTGCTTTAGGGCGCCACGTGACAACAATCCCCCACTTCATATAAAAACGGTAATTTCAGTGATTTTAGAAACGAACATTTCCTTCTATTTTATTTAAATACTGATAATAATTCAGTACTGTCTGCAATTATAATGTGCAATTTTAGAAAAAGGCTGCTTCCACGAGGCTGCAGTACCTCGCACGGCCACAAATCAATCTGGGACCACAGACAGAGGGGGCGTACCTTATCCAGTTCATTTAATACATCCATGGCTACAGCTAACAATAGGACAATAGAACAAAAGGCTAACATGACAAAGAATAGTTTCAGGTGAAGCCAGGCAGGACAAACTAATAGCTTAAAGGACTTATATTCTGCTACAGTGACTTTTTAGAGTTTTTAACCCTGTTCTAACAATGTTCTGTCATCAAAAACACACCTGAAGTAGCATTCAGCTGCATTCACATGGTTTTGAGGAATGTTTATTTGAAAATCCTCTCCCTCCGAGCATCAAACACACTTCCTGCTGAACTTCTTGGATTATCTGAAGTATTTTTGCATCATCTACGTCAGTGTTTCTCAAACTTCTCGTGGTGGTATGTGGACTCCTCTTCAGTTGTAATGTTAACGTCATTACAACAGTACATTTTAGTCAATTTTTTTAGCTCTTTCTTTAGTAAATTTATAGTTAAAACTACAGTGACAATGGTGTATTCTACTTAAGACTTGGTTTATCCTTAATTTAGACTGAAATACTCTCATTATGAACCTAATTTATATTTGGTGGTACTCAGAAAGCCAAGTGTTTTCTTTGGCGGTACTTGGGGTAGAAACATTCAGTGGTTCTGCTTTAAGAGTTTGTGACAGGAAAAATGCATTTGGAGAAAACTGCCTTTGAAGTCACAATGGCTATGTTTCCATGTACACCGAAAATCTGATGAATATCTGGTTTCTGGAGTTAAATGTCATGTAAACAGTTAAAGCTGATGTGAGGTCTTTCTTATTGTTCACATCGGAGGCGGTTTTGATGAGGAAAATTATGCAAAAAAGGGGGCAAACTGTCAAAAATGAAACAGAAAATGTTACAGATTGAAATAATTAAATGTACTTTGACTTCCAAATACAACAGTCCCATTAAAAATCCACATGATTTCTCAATATGTAAACATACACCAAAACCAGATCTGATTAGGTCCGTCCGTGGGAGTAGGATCTCTCCTTCACTGTGGTTCTCCCCGAGGTTTCTACTTTTTCCCATGGGGTTTTTTGTAGTTTTTCCTCGCCGCGAAGGAGGGTCAAAGGACAGGGGCATTCTGGGACAGTTATCTGAACTGCTTTTACCTGTGGCCCATCGAGGCAACTGCTGTTGTGATTTTGGGCATTATAAAAATAAATTGATTTGATTTGATTTGATTATTGCGTTATCTGATTATTCTTGCTTTTTCTATTTTCAGTGGCGGACTTAGGAATTTGAATGAAGTACAAGCCCCTCCTCGTCAGGTGTGATTATCTGTAACTTTTCTCTTGTGTCTCTTGAATATACCTTGAAATTAAGCTTTTTTTTGTAATTTTTGTTTTTATTTGGATACATTTGGGATGATGAGTGAACTACTGGGGGTGGGGGTCCTTTCCCAGAAGAATATTATAAGAAATCAGACCATTTCCCGTTTGTTGGTGTTTAAGCTAATCTACATACATGGCTTTATTAATGGTTATATTTAATTTTTCTATTCTATTTCTATACAATCTTTGCTGTTTTCTTGTTTAAAGTCTACTGCACGACTTTGCTGTGATATTGGGAGAAAAGCAACAGTTTCAGAGCCTTGTGTCTCAGATGATCGAGGGCATCATGGGGCCCCTTCAGGTTGGGGCCCAAGGTAACTGTGGCCTGTTGCCTAACGGTAAGTCCAACACTTCTGATTTTTACTTGTAAATGTTCACTGTTCTATTTAAATCTGTAGATGCAAGTCTGTATGACAGGTTAGACCTCACAGTTCACAAAAATCTAGTTCAGATGATTATATTTAAGATTTTACTGAGCATTTTTTGTTTGTGATCAGTTTGACTATTTTCATAAAGTTTATAATGTCACTTCCTGGTTGGTCATGGGCAGCAAATATGACATGGATGGAGGTGATTCTACAACTGTTTCCTAGTAACCATTTTGAAAATAAGGGCCAAAATCCATATAAATTACACAGTAGTTATGATTCGAGAACTAATCGAACTTGATAACACATTTATTTTGTTGAATAACCGTTTAAACTGTCAGAAAAATGTGTCAGTTGTGTGTTAACTGTAAATTTATTTTCAACTGTACATCACATCAATACATTTTTAGAACTCAGCACTACTTCCTGTCATTTTAAACTTTTTTTAACTTTTATTTTTTTAATTTTCTTCACAATTTGCTGCTTCACAGATGTCAAATAAGTGCCCTCCCACCAAACTAAGGCAGTATTAGAGAAACTTTAAATGAAATAATAAAACTTCAGTGAAATAAAACTAGAACTGCAGATTGGACAGCGTAAAGGTTTATATTTTGAGAGCACAAACTGACCAATAAACCTGTAACATCGCGCCTTAAACGACACATTCTGACACTTACAGATTTAAGCACGCGGCGCACCTCTTGAAGCACTTTACGCACGTTACGCACGGAGCACAGCACGAGCGTACAGACCACCACGTCCACTGACGCGTCCAGCACGTGCGCCAGTCCCTCTCCGGACGCAACCACGAACCCCTCGTAACACAAGTGCGGGTTCTCCTCCATGTTCATCCGCAAATATTGGTCAAAGTGCGCGTTGGGGTCGCTGCAGATCACAGTGCAGCCGTGCGGAAAATACTGGAAGTTTGCGCCGCTTCCGCACCCGATCTCCAGCAACCGCAGCGTCCCATCCGCGCTCGCAAACCTGGGCAAACTCCCGAAGAGTTCCTTCTTGAATTCATGCATTTTTTCGTTGTAAATGAACGTGCTGTTGTAGGAAAGTAAAGCGAAAAGTCTCCTGTACATCCCGGTCAGTCCCGTTGTCTCCATTGCTCCGAATTAAGACAGGGACTGGAAAAAGAAAATAGTCCGGCCGCGGCTAAATCTGTTTGAACACTGTGGACTTTTAGCGGATCAAAAGATTACGGAGTATATATAATTGGATGATCCAATTGGATGCGGATCACTTTCCACAAGATGGCGCTCCGTCACTGCGCTGCAAACAATGGAAAGTTTTCAGAGCAGCACCAGGTTCTGCAAAATAATTCATGTACAGGATCAAATGAGGACATTGTTTGGGGCGCTCTAGCTTGAATAAATGAGTCTTATTTATAGATGGATCTGAGGTCTTTTTGGTGTTGTTTTAGGAGCAGGGTCTACATTCTATTGGATTTTATTTGTAATCTTATGCATGCCTGTTTTTTATATATTTTGCTAATGTTTTATTTATTGTTTTATGTTGCACCTTATGTTTGTTTGTGAATTTTGATTACTGACAATGGCAATAAATCAATTCTGATTTATTAGAACAACATTTTAATTTTAATTAAAAAAAAAAAAGAAAAGAAAAGAAAAGAAAGAAGAAAAGTAAAAGACTTTGTCTTAAATTTTTGTAGCCAAATCTTTATTTTGGGTGATTACAATAATCTAATTTATACACCAATCATTCATTCTGATTCTGAGTGTTTACTGCTATCACTTAATCAGTGGATTTTTAGCATGACATTGTATTTGGAAGACAGAGTAGTACAATAAAGTTTAAAATAACTCTTTCAGTCTTTAATATTTTCGCTTTCATTTGTCTTTGCCACAGTAGTTTGTCCTTTTTTTCTGGCATAATTGTCCTTGTCAAAACTTGCACAAGTGTGAACAATCAGAGAAATTGGATTATTCCCATTTGACTGAAATCAAATCTGATAACGTCAAAAATCAGATAATGATGCTTTTAGGTTTGTGCCGGTAAACAAAGGCAGTAAGTCTAACAGTTAGTTTTATTTTAGTAGTAGTTTCAAAAAAATAACTTTAATTTCTTGGACCACTTCTTTGCACTTTTACTAGAGTTATAATATTTTTTTGCTAATCGTTCCTGACAGACACGTGACCTCCGCCCGCAGCCATCTTGATTCTGGTCCTGATGTAAACAAATGTCAAGATAATCGGCATAAACTTCTCAAATATCAGAACAGTCCCAATCTTTACTGTCAGCTGTGGTTCTGACAATTATACAACAACAAATGACAACGTGCAAAAGTATAGCTGCATTTAAAACGAAAATGTGGCTTTGTTGTTGTGAGTTATGTAGAGAATGCTAATAAATGATTAGCATAGATGATTAGCTACAGGTGAAACATAGAAATCTTCTAACATCGGAAATACAGCTTGTAAGTATCTGAAACTTTCCCTGTGTGTGGTAACAGTGCATCACTAAGTATTAATTATTTAATGTTTTTGAGCTTTTAGTGCTGACTTTGATAAAGGTCTGCGCCGTTAAGTCTGAGTAAAGTCCTGAAAAAGCTCTGCGCTGACGGCTCTGTGAGACCTCAGTTTGCAACGTTTGTGACCTAATTTTGCGTTTATAAAAAGGCAAAGTACGAAAAAACACAAAAAAAAAACACGAATCGCTCTCAGTTGAAACAATGTCTCCGACCAGCCACAAATTAATTCTACTGACGAACTGATTGTAGGCAGCATAATTGATAAAATGTGATTCTTTGTTGTTGTTGTTTTCCCCATGTAGCTTTCGTTTATCATTTTCCGTGGAGCTTTCGTTTAGCTCAAATTAACTTTTTTCTCTGAAGTGGAAATTGTTCTTCGTTGTTGCTGCGACCGTGTAGTTTAGCTAATGTTAGCTTGCTTGCTAACGGCATAGAGCACAACACTTCAACGGTTGCGCAACAAAAAGCTAACAGTTAACGTTAGCTAATTTTCGCTACACTTGGACTCAAAAACGTCCTATTTACGTAGAGAAAGGTAACTGTGTGTGATCCCAAAGTCTGTATCAGTGATAAAGTGAGCGTAGATGCAGGTTCCTGTTTATTTGGTTTTCTACATTTTTTTTTTCCTTTTTTCGAAGTCAGGTAAAAATAATATTTAGTTTTTAACTGACATCAAGAAAACAAATGACAGAGTTACACACTTTTAAATTCGACTTTAGCAGTTCTTTTACATTTAAATAGTGTTTTTACCTCTTTCAGGAGAAAATGTCAGTACTTAGCACTGACTGTCACATCTGCATAACCTCTTTTTACGGTGGCAGTGATTGAACAGTTTTCAATACTTTGACACACATGGATATAACTAGAGTAGCTTTCCAATCACATAGTTCACACTTAACAATATGTTATTATAAATCAAATCTTATGCAAAACCGCTGGGCTTTATACCTTTAATTAAATCACATCAAAACTGAAACACAATTATATCAGTGACACAAACAAGCTTCAGAAATATAGAATACTAGCTTAGCAGGATACAATTTACAATACTTCTTAATGAGGCAAGCCCAAGTGTAGATCATTTTATACAAAAATAAAGCTTTATTGCAAAATCCAAGCAAGGTAATTAAATTTGTTAGTAGTATATATTACTTCTAATTGTGCAAGAAAGAACATGTACTGACTACAAGAAAGCTGATTATACGTCTTAAATCTGTATGTATTAATTGATTGTAAAATATAATAAAGTTCTTTTCTCAGATGGGAGCAATGCTTAGATTTCTATTTAAGAAAACACATGTTGTACATAATATTAGAGACAACTTGATTGTCCTATTTATCGAACCATACAAGAAAAAACAAAAAACAAAACATTAACAATAGTGATTTTGTCTGCCCCCATCTTAATCGTCATGTTACTGAATATGATCATGTCAAAACATTCAAATGGAGTCTAATTATTAGGGCCCACAAACTCTCTTTAAGGGTGCGTTCCCACTTGTTATTTGGGCCTAAATTGAGCCCATTTTCCTGATGTAAACTTGGTGTTGTCCTGTTCTAGTCCAGGGCTAGTTTCATGATTAGTCCTGGTTTAGTTCGAATTTTCTTGCATAGAATGCACAAGCGTGCACCAGAAGTCTCATCTTTTCATAATTACTTCTAAATTATTTAATATTAAGAGCCCTTTTTGCCTCTGCGGTGAAAAACCTCGCCTTGCTTGATTTATGTTGACAGAGAAGACAGAGTATTTTCCAGAGTTGTTTTATGTGGATAGGCCCAGGAATTAGAGAGATTTTAATCATAAAACTGCATTTTGACAGGGAAATTCTACCAAAAATAGGTTGAGTTTATTTAATCTGCTAAACTGTCTGTAGTTTTACTCTGAGCTGGAGCAGGTCAGAATTCAGTGGTAGAATTTCACTGTGGATGTTTTGATCTGATTTATTAAGATATCTGTAATTACTGGGCTTATATGAAACAAAGACTGGGACAAAGTTCAACATCTTCTCTGTCAGCACTATTGAACTTTTTTTCTATCCGATCACAAAGGCATGATTGTTGTCAGTTTTAAAGGACTCTAAATCATAAGATCCCTAACCAAAAGATACAGTTCAACATTTGTGGATTGTCTGTTCAACAACAAACAATTCAACAATTGATTGCATCCTATTCTTAAACACTTATAAGTTCTCAATAATGTTATTATTACACCACAAGAATACAAACTAGTCAACACTACAGGCCTATTCACGGGTTAATGTTAGACAGTCGGTCCGGAGGGACACATGACCTCTCTGGGTGGAGTCTGCATGTCCTCCCAGTGTTACCGTGGGTTCTCTCGGGGTTCTCTGGCTTCCTCCCACCGTCCAAAGACATGCATGAGTAGGTTAATTGGCAAACTCTAAATTGCCCCGAGTGAATGAATGTGAGAGTTTTTGTGAATGAATTTGGTGTTGTGTTTGTGTTAACCCTGGGACAGTTAAGTTACGGATTAGGTTAAGAAAATTGGTTAGCATCTAAGTACCAATGACTTTGAGCTTCTTTCATTCATTCATTTTCTACCGCTTATTCCCGTTAGGGGTCGCGGGTGACTGGAGCCTATCCCAGTGACTTTGGGCCTTAGGCGGGGTACACCCTGGACAGTGGCCAACTCATCATAGCAAACACAGAGACACAGACAAGGACAGACAATCATTCACTCTCACATTCACACACTACAGACAATTTAGAGTTTCCAATTAACCTACACAGTCATGTCTTTGGACGGTGGGAGGAGCCAGAGAGAACCCACGGTAACACGGGGAAGACGTGTGTGATGTTGGGGTGGTCTGGGACTCGAACTCGCAATCTCCTTGTTGGGCGTGCACTTTGAGCTTCTTATGCTACAAAATAAAACATAAACCATTCAAAAATATATCTATTTTGACCAGTTTAGCAACAGAAGTTAACTCGTTGCCATGGTAACCATACCACATTCGTCCCTCCAGACCTGACTATCTAACGCTAACCCTATTCACGGGTTTGAGGCGTAAAAATTCCTTCCTGATGTGAAGGATTTTAACATGGCAACAGTCCTCCATTGTCAGTAGTTCAACTCAAATCAAAATAACATCTTTTGAACGGGAAATGTCCTCACAAAACGCTCCAAATCAGGAAAGAATAATTTGCTTGAAAACCTTGTATAGGAATTCGTGATGTCGTCTGAAACCGGTGTATTTATTTCACAGCGTAGCCCATGATGTGCGGCTTGATGAGGAAGATGAGGGGCGCTTGAAAGTGCTGCAGGTTGAGCTCGGAGAAGCCGGCGTTCTGGAGGTGTTTCCATGTGGCGCGTGTCATCTGGCAACCGTCGCCGAAGTAGAACCAGAACGGCTGGAGCACGTGCTGGCAGAAGTAGGTCCAGGAGCTCTCTTTGTCCGTGATCACGTGCTCCAGGAAGAAGAAGGCGCCGCCCTGAGAAGTAAGACATACACTGTGTCAGAGAACAGTTCAGGTTTGATTTGTTGATATTTGTCTCGGCATGTTTGAATGCATTTAACAGCTTTAACCCCTTAATTCCAGACACTGCAGGCAAAACACTTTTTAGGTTTTAATTTTTCTTCCTAGTTGTAAATGATGACGTCACACTGGGAAATTACCAAGAAACCACCCTGTACACAGGGCCAAAATTAATCTAATGTCACTTTTTTTTAATTTCACAAAGACAAATACATATGAACACCTTTATTTTGTTGAATCAATGTCTAAAGGGTCAAATAAATAAGTTTCTTCTGTATAAATTATGCATAACCTTTGTCTCCCCAGTGTGATGTCATCAATTTGTTACTTCCTGTAATTTTCAAAAGATTTTCAACTTCTCTCCACAAATAGCGACCTGATTGGTGTATAATTTATATCTACATCAAATACATTAATTCATCAAATAAAGTAAAAACAAAAAAAAAGAAGATTCTCGGGTCTGAAATGGGAAAAACGTCAGCAGGGAGTGTTTAGAGGATTTTCTAACCAGCATTTCTTAAAATTGTGTGACTGAAGCTAAATTCGTCGATGTAAACCCTCATTCGTCCAGGTGTGGTCCATCTCGTTTGAGGATAGTGAGGTGAAGATTTTGAGCAGAGAGAAGAACTGGTTTGAAAGAGGAGTAAAGGAGGCCATTTTTGTAAAAAGAGAAAATCCTTCTCTAAACAGGAATGGGGGCTTAAGATTTAATTTAGCTAAGATTTATGACAGCATCCTAACACCTTGGTCCAGATCAATAGACCAGTCAAATGCTAATGAGGTAATCAGCAGTGAGGAGGGAGCAACAGCCAGCTATCAAGATAACAATAGACCTTTAGCCACAGGTGAAACTAGGTGAGGCCAACCATTAATCAACAAGATAGACCAATTAATCAAGTCCCAGGTGACAAACAAACAATTTTCTAACAAAGACAGGACTCAGTGACTCCTCCCTGTGGGCAGGACTCTCACTACTCAGAGTAGCATATAAGCCTAAGTTCCCATACCAGCTCTCTGATTGACAATGTCTTTTGGATAAAAGTCGAAACGTCTCGATCTTTAAACGGCGTCCGGATGACAACCTCTGAAACCCTTTCTACGACTGAAGCTAAATGCAACCCCAGTATGTTTATGAACATTGTTAAAGGGTTAAACTAAAAAAAGTCACTGTAACATAATGTGTCCTTTAATGTCTGTGGAACAAACAACTAGGTGTTTTTGTCGCTGAAAATATAGTAATTCTAGCTGTATCTTCATAATTTACGCTGCATGTTTTGAAGGATGTAAATCATTTTGTTGTTGCTTACATAAAAATACATAACAAGGTATAATATTAAATATCTGCAAAACTGTTTTACTATAAAACATAATCTATTTTTACTCATCTTTATGATATCTAAATCTAATCCTCTTCAGAAAGTTGATACTAATAAAAGGTTGACTCAGCAAAGTCTCAGTCTAGAGCAGCTACAAAGCTCCGTGTGAAACACAAAGGTATTACCCAAGGAGAGCAAACACAGGCTTACTTTGACCTTTAGAATATGTTTCATGTTGACCTTAATAGTTAATATAATTGATAGGTAGATTGAAGATAAATGAGTCAGCAGTTATGTAATGTGCATTAACCTATTACAAACATAAAAGTGGAAGAATTGAATCACAACTCAATTGTGACAAAAAGCTGACTCTGGAAATATAAACTCTTTTCCAAAAAGACCACAGTTGGGTTCATATAAAACACTGTCCACAGTTTTACTTTGAGCTGCTCAGGTCAGATTCTATGGTAGACCTTTTAGGCTTTTCACATCAAAATACAAATGTTTAGCCTAGTCACTAATTATGTAGAAAAAGTAATTATTTACATGTTACTAATCACTTAATTACTTTCTAAAGAAAGTACCATAGTTACATCACCCGGGGATTGCTTCTTTGTAACGTATAAATTAATCAAATATGTTTTTAATGAAATTTAAATTGAGATAAACAACAATAAAGTTGAGTCAAATGGCATGGCAGCAGCAGCAGCAGCAGCAGAGCTAAAGGCTGCTGTGAGGAGTTCACCTGAGGCTGGAGTCCAAGGTTTACTTGAACATATTCAGAGTCTCTGGGTCAATATCCTCCAACTCAGAGGAACCTTACACTCTCCTCAAGGTTTGAACAGTCATTTAATGAAGTATTTTCATAGTGATGCCTTACACCACTAAAGCATGTGCTTTACAGTTATAAGACAGTCTCTACGTACTAGTACCTAGAGCACTCTCGCCTCACAGCAAGAAGGTTCAGAGTTAAACTCCCGAGCTGGTCCTTCTGTGCCCGTTTGCATGTTTCTCCTGTGCCTGGGTGGATTTCCACCGGTTCTCTCCAGTTTCCTCAATCAACCCAAAACATGCAGCACAGGTCAAACCCTCCAGTGAAGCTCCTGACCAAACCTACAGCTCAAAATCTGGAGATGTGTCCCCAAATAATGATCATCTGGGTCATTCTACCCACAAGCCTCAAGGCACTCACTCCTGCCCCGTCATTTTCCTTAAACACACCATTTAAACGATGCAAACTCAGACAAGAGGGAGAGGAGCTAAAGGCAGCAGGACCGGGGTCACGTTTGGACAGTCTGACCACTGCGCTGTCATGGTTCAACACAAACACATCACACTGGGACATACAGGCCGCAGCACGCGCTGCGCCTCTCTCAGGGTCTGCGGGACGTCTGTGACGGAGCACAGGACCAGGGAGCAGGCCACCACGTCCACGGAGTCGTCCTCTATCGCCCCCAGATCTTCCCCCGACGCCACCACGAAGCGCTCGTACGACAGGTGGCCATTTTCCCCCATGGAGCTGCTCAGATATTTGTCAACAAAGGGATTTGGGTCCGTGCAGATCACTTTGCATCCCGCGGGGAAAAACTCGAAATTCGCCCCGGTGCCACATCCGATTTCCAGCAGAGTCAGCGGCTTCCCGGGTGACTTGAACTGGGAGATTTTGGAGAATAGTTCCTTCTTCGTGTCGTGTAGTTTCTTGTTGTAGTTCTTAGTTATTCTGTACAGACAAGCGGGGAAAAGGCGTTTGTAGAGCGCGAACAGACCCAGAGCGTGGATGACGTGCAGCGGCGCGCACAGAACATTCACCGCCACGGTGCAGATTCTCATGAAAACGGACATTTCTGCAGAAAAGTTTGTGGACGTGAAGACAGCGTGGAGTGGGAGTGAGCGAGGTGAACAACAGGTCAAGTTTGCGCTCACGGGATATCCGGCTCTGGGCTTTTCAAAATAAAACGCACATTTGTGTACTTTATGTCCATAATCAAGCTTGAGCTATTATTCAACTACATTTTAGGAAAATCAAACACATATTTTGAGACAAAAATGAACATGTTGTGTTTCATCCCCTTTTTAAGAGTCTAAACACCTTAAACCTGTTTTAGTCTTAGAGTCTTAGATAAAAGTATGAGTTACACATCCTACATTCTACATAAGTATGAACATCCTACATTCATATGCACATTCATTATAAGTTTAACTTCAAAATATTTTTCTCATTTCCAACAATAAAAAAGAGAGAAACATGATGAAAATGACAAAAATTTACATTTCTTTGAAAATCTTGTCAATATGTCATATATATATATATACATATATATACATATATATATACACATTTCTATTCTTTCACCCATTTGTTTGCATAATTTTGAGTGTTTTGAAAGTTGATGAAAATATCTAACAAATGTGTGGTTTGTTGTCACTTTTATGGTCAATTGTTTCAGTAATTTGTTTAGTTTAAAGGGGGGCATATAATGTAAGGCAACTGTTATCAGTGTTTTATTTCACAGGATAATGCATGTTTGATAATCCTGTGTTGTCCTTCAGACTCCAGGTCATATACACAAGGCTCAAAAGGTTGACATTTTCAACAATAAATACAAGTAATGGAAAATATGCTGTTTGTTATGGTGAAATTCCACTCTGAAGCAGATTTTTAAATCACAAATAAGGTTTACATTGAATAAAACACCATGATCTTTTAATGTAAACATTACTTCATTTTGTGTTTATCTTATCTAGCCAGTGCAAAGAGGAGACTCGATCGTCTTTGGTTGCAGCTACATACTTTTGTGATTCAAATGTTGAACAAGTGGATAAACAAAAACATGTCCCAATAGTGGTGAAGGAATAATCTTGGTTAATTATCTTTTCCCTCTCCCTGTGATTCAAAAACTGTGATCAAATGTCGTGATGCAATATGTGGTTCATTGTTGTGGACAATTTTATCAAATGTCTGCCCTTGTGTGTGAGGCTGCTTTACTTTCATTTAAGAGGAATATAAGGGGATTTCCAGTCTGTCTAAAATCTGTGCAAAAATGCTGACATATCATTATTTTTTGGGAACAACTGGAGCAAACAGAGCACTTGTGAAGTCAATGATTACATGGTTAGATGTGATTATTACTAGGGCTGTAGTCCTTTAGTCCTTTAGTCAATTAATCGGTCGATGGTAACTTAGTCGACCAAGATTTTTATTCGTCGACTAATCATTTTATTTATATTAAATTATTATAAAATTATTTAGATGGAAAAAATAAGATATGAAGTGAGTTAGGTAAAGATTTTGGAGATGTATAAATACACTGTCTCCTGGTACTTTTCTGTATAAATAGTTTTTGCATGATCTCCTACAGTTGTGTTCTTTTGACTGCAGTTTGGTTTAGATACATGGAAATACTTACAGTTTTGATATATTTTGCCACACCCCCCTGTAGTCGACTAATCGGTCGATAGGGCTGGTCTTTAGTTGACCAAGAATTTCTTTTGTCACTACAGCACTAATTATTACACACAAATCTGCTGTAACAACAGGGACTGTGCCAGTAGCATGCTGTGATCTATTTTGGCCACAAGATGGAGACATTCTTCGTATTGATTGTCTGCTGTTAGTTTGCCCCATACTGTCAATTTTCAATTAGACCTGACTGAGAATAACTTTAGACTTTGATTTTTGGCTCTATTTGCCATATTACAAATATAGCCTATAAACAGTAGAAGGTAATGAGAATTCTTCAGGCTTTACATGAGCCTAGTCTAATGTTTTATGCATCCAACCTTTAATACAACTACATATATTTGCGCCATAATGCCTATTTTTATTATAATTTTCTTTCTCCCTGGTTCTGTAACATGTCTTAATATTTGAGCCGAGAAGTAATGTGTCACACAGTTTGGTTGGTCCACTCTGAATGTTTTATTTCATAAACATACACACATAAAGTGATAGAGTATTTATCATCTTGATGCATATAAATGATAATCTGTGTCTCTAAGCCTGTGTTTGTTGCTTGTGTCCCGGGCCGCTGTCCGCTCCGGAGGCTGAAGGCATTTACCGACACTCCCTAACAATCTGCTGAGAGTCATCAATTATGCAGTGTATCTGCGCGCACTGGGAAGGAGAGAGCAGCAACAATATGGCGACAGCCGCAGTTTCCCGGGACTCTCTTCTACATCTGCAGTTCATCGGCGGCTGTTTCGTGTTCTTCTGATGCCACAGAAAGTAAGTAGGCGCTGTGTTTTGTGCGGTGTTGTGTTTTTGTCGCGGCGGTAGCGCAGTGCACTGTGCCGGCTCACTGCATCCCAGTGCCGCAGCGCGCTGCCTCTCAGCATCATTAGCTCGATGTGTCTGTGACTCTGCGTCCACGGACCACGGCCAGGGAAAAGGGCACGAGTGCGGGACACCGAAGCCGAGCACAGACCGCGGCTTTCTGCGATGGCGCGTCTAAAAACACCGGACGGGCTCATTCAGGGTGTTGGCCTGGTTCAGAATGACATTACACCGTGAATCTGTGGCTACGCACAAAGTCAGGCCGCATCAAACTTCAGTCCCTAACTATTTTACACGCTCCATCACGGGATTAACAATGCGTCGCTTGTAAATCTCCCGGACAAAGGCCTGCTGCTGGTCGTGTGGCCGGGTTATTTTGTGTCCGAGGATGTTTTTGTGCACACTCGCCTCCTCTGCCCCCTTTAGTCTGAGGAGAGTTGCGTGAGCAGGTGCGTCTTTAGATTGGCACTCCCCTGAGGCCCGAGGTCCTTTCCCCAATCCCCCTCAGCACACAGGCCTAATATTCTGATCAACTTTCATCATTTGACAGTTGATGCCCCTGATAACTTCCCTGCAGATCTGATTGTCATAGACTTCATCAAATGGACAGGATCTGATCTGGGCTTTTTCTGTCAAGGAAAAGATTTGGTCTTAAAATCGTTGCGCGAAGGGGCTTTTTCGCTCGTTTAACGCGGCGCAGACTCGAAGCAGGACGTGCATTATGCATTCAGCAGCTGACCCACTCGGAGTTTGTCCGGTGGAGCCGCCGAGAGCAGCAATAAAACACACTGCAGTATTTCAGACTCGGGCCCTTTCACACAGCAGCGCCGCGCTCTGAAGACGAAACCGTGCGTTTTGCAGAGACGGTGATGTTCAGATGAGACAGAGAGAGATTCTGCAGTGGGATGTTGCGTGGCTTTCAAACGTGAACAACGGGATGCGACGATAAAAGGGGGTTATTCGGGGTCTTTGCCTCGCTCTGAGCTCCGCGCGGCTCGCCTTTCGCACTCAGCTGACTCGGTAAATTTGGCGACACCGTGAGATCCACTGCAGAAGCGGAGGATGCTGTGGATGGAAGTTGTTCGCCGGGCCATGTGACTCCGCCGCTCCGTGTCCGCGCCGTAAACGCCTCCTCCCGCCGCGTGAGGCTCGATTCAGTCAGATGTCAGGTCACAGTCAGTGCAGACGGGACCAAAAGCGCAGCGGAGGATCATATTGAGCCCTGGACCGCGCTGTTTCTGACAAAGGACGTCGCCTCAAACCCAGATCTGATCGCGTCCTATTTTTATTTCCTGACCAAAGCCTGCGCTGTCGCTGATATTTCACAGATAACCCTTTTTTTTTCGCTGAGTTTTGAAGGATCTAACGGAGTGCCTTTGCATAATTGACGCTTTTACGCATTACGCACTAAACCAGGGAGTTTACGGATTTTAGCCACATTCTTGTTTTTCCACTCAGGCTTGTGGTTGTGGTGGCTTTTGTCAGATTGTGGTCTCGTTTGTGCATTGTCCTCTCCTGCTGGGGTCTCTATGAGGAGGACTATGTGAGGACTGCCATCAGATCCTGCTCAGAATCACCTTGAAGCTTGATCTATTGAGTGGAAGAAGGAGAAGCAGAGGTTGTGCACAGGTTCGGTTTCTTTGGACCCTATCTGCTCTCACGGATGTCCTTTTCATGTGAATGTGTGATATAGGGGACTTTATTGTGTTGATGCATGCAAACAGTCCAAAAATACATATTCAGAATACATAATTGGACCAACAGTATTCTGCCTCTGTTGCCTTTTCATTTGGTTTAGAATAGAGTGACTCGTCCTAAATCAGAGGAATATTATGGTGTTTGATCACGAAATTGAGGCTTTACATTTCTCTGGATTATTGAGAAAAACAGAAAACACAGCTCTTCTTGTGAGTGCATGTGCGATTTTTAAATTTGTCATAAAGGTTTTCTCATAAAAAAATGCAGAACAAACGATGAAACAAAAAATTAAAGCTGTTTTAATCCTGTTTAAGTTTTCACAATGTAATATAATGCAGCTCAATGTAAAACTATTCTTGTATTCAGTTTACAGTACTCTGATTCAACCCAGTAACGGTATAATCGTGCTCATTTGAGGGTTAAAATCGCATAAACAGGACAAAATGTGACCTTTCCTGAACAGTTTTGAATGATTTTGAGCCATAGAGACAGTATTATTTTGTGTCAATTATCTAATGAATTGCACTTTTCAAAAATCATCACATTGTGGTATCTAAATCCGTGTAATATTCAACGTATTCTTTTGTATCCAAATCAAGTTTGACATTTTAGAATCAATACAATATAGTATTAACAACATAATTCATTGAATGGCTGTTATTTTATTCCTGGATTGGTCTGGAATAAAAAAAAACAACAACAATCTTAGCATTTTACTAATATCTAAATATGGCAGCCATTTTTAAAAAATGTTGTTTCACCTACAGTATCGTAGAGAAACCGTCTGTTTTAAGCTCTGTGTTCAGTATTCCAGAGCCTACAATGGGTTACAGGTAATTATTACTGTTAATAATTACTGTTTATGATGAGATTAGATTAAATGATGAAGTACAAAATAAATTAGAAGAGAAAATCTGTCTCTGAAGTAGATATTCATTGAGAAAAGCTACTTTACTCTTTACTATACACTGCAAAATCTGAAAATCTGCTTAAAATGACTTGAATTCGGAATATTGACCATAGTACTTTTGACTAGTTTCATTGATTTAGTTTGTACATCTAGATTTTGGGATTTGCTTGAAGGTATAAATTAATTCTATGGTAGAATTCACTGTTGAACTGTCAGATTGTAGATTGTTGACCTGGTTTATGAACATCTCTGTCATTTATTACTGGGTCTATCCACATGAAACTAAAACTGGCACAAAGTTCTACGTCTTCACCGTCATCATGTTCATGTTCTAGAATTTGTGAATGTCATGATCTCAGATGGAGGGCAAGGCTTATGTAACTCTATGAGAGGTTTACTGTTTTTGAAAGAAAGTAGAAATCCTCAAATGTTTCTCCTACTCATTATTTGAGAGTCTACAAACCTGCAATAATAAAGTTAAAGGGCCTATGACAGGTTGAAATGCACATTTAACTAAAATGCAGATAAAAGATAAATATATTCAAATTTCTACTAAAATCTTTACAAATTTTACCCCAGTTTAGCAGTTTTTTTGGTTTTAAATTTAACTTCCTGGTTGTAAAGTATGACATCACACTAGGAAATTACCATAGCAACCACACTGTACACCGGCTAAAAATCATCTAATGTCACAGATTTTGTTCATTTGACAAAGAGAAACACATGTGACACCTTTATTTTAATGAATTAATGGTTTAAGGGTCAAAAAAGTAGTTTATTTTGCGTAAATTATGCATAACATTTGTCTCCCCAGTGTGATGTGATCAGTTTATTTACTTCCTGAAACTGTCAACAAATTTTTCACTTTTTCTCCACAAACAGTGACCTGATTGGTGTAAAACTATAATTTATATTTCCTGGTATTAATACACTGACAAGAGGTATTAATACACTGAAGAAAGTCAAAATTAGAAAATCGTAAAAACCCGTCATACGTCCTTTAAAGTTATTTCAACTGACAATAATCACACCTTTTACGTTGAACAATGACACTACTTTCTGAGGCTTTTGTGAAAAAATAATTTCACTTTTTTATTCACGCTGACACAGAAGATGTTGAGCTTTTGCCAGTTTTTGTTTCATGTGAATTGTAGGGCTGTAGTCGGCTAAAGAAATTCTTGGTCGACTAAAGACCTGCCCCATCGATTCGTCGACTTAAAGGGGATGTGGCCAAAATATATCAAATCTGTGAAGTATCTCCGTGTATCTGATCCAAACTGCACAGGATTTCAAGCAAAAATAACAATTTGCACAGAAAAGTACTAGTAAGCGGTGTATTTATTTGTTAGATACTGATTTAATCCAAAATCTTCAGCTGACTCACTCCACATCTTCTCGTTTTTGCTGTTTTTGCCATTAAAGTGCGTATGACAGGTTTTTATGATTTTCTAGTTTTGACTTTATTTGGTGGAATAAAACCTGTGGTGAATATAAATGATAGTTTTACACCAATCGGGTGACAGTTTGTGAAGAAAAGTTGAAAAATATGTTGAAATTTACAGGAAGTAGAGCAGAGTTCCAAAACATGATGACGTTACGCTAGGGAGACTCACCAGGGACAATTTACAATCAAGAAACCCATACATCTGATCCTTTAAACATTAATCCATCAAAATAAAGGCGTTCCTATATGTTTTTATTTGTTAAATAATCATTTCGAGTTTTCACCCAGTGTACAACATGGTTTCTAGGCAACAGTTACAGAATAACCCAGTGTGATGTCATGATTTACAACCAGGAAGTCAAAATTTAAACCTAAAAAACTGCCAAACTGGGATAAAAATTGTTGTTTTTTTTAGCAGAATCTTGAATATAATTATCTTAACTGTTTTTTAGTGAAATGAGTACTTCAACCTGTCATGGGCCCTTTAAACGCAAATAAAATAATTAGTCGACGAAAAAAAACCGTTGTGGTGACTAAGACACCATCAACGTCTAAAGGATTACAGCCCTAGTGGATTGTTCTAGTAATTACAGCGACCTGACAGTAATCTGACAGTTAAACAGTGAATTCTAACTGAGAATTCTGACCTGCCTCCGCTCAATGTTAAACTGTAAATATTCTAAAATGTAGATAAATGTACGTAAAGCTTCAGAAAGAGATGCCATCATTGTCAGCTGAAAGGACTTAAAGTTTGTAGAGCTAGTCCCTAACAAATGATGATTACGTTCTACATTTGCGGATCATAAGTTTTGAAATTTCTTGCAAAAACAGTAAATCTCTCGTAGAGTTCAACTTCCAGGAGAGATGAGTTTAGAGCAGCTGCAGCCTGGTACTCGCCCTGACATTCTATGACATTCATTTATAAAAGACAGCAAATATAAACTGTAATTGTGTCATTTGTAGACAGCGCAGACACGTGGTTGTTGTTTATGTACATTAACATTTGTAAACGAGTAATAGCGGTCAATATCTTACTTCAACCTCTAGTTTCTAAAGTTCACTTATTACTGTAGGATTTGTGGCGCTTGATGAAACAAAGCATGCATTTCATTGTCAAACTGTTCTGGTCCGCTATGTTTTTGGTGCATTGTTGTCTAGGATAACGTTAGATTTGAGGTTGTTAGCATGTAGGCTAATTTTGGTGCTAACTGTAACAATGTACACAAAACCCTTCTAAATGTTTTCTAACTCTGCTCTGGTGTTACTCTCATGTGATCGAGGGGTTTCAGTCGCCAAAACAATCCTGGTTTCTCACAGCGATGTTTAGAGGCTAACGCTAACTCTTCCCCTGAAAATGCATTATAGCTAACTCTTGGAATGGTACCGGGCTAATGGGATGCAGCGTTTTGTTGACAAACACTGGAAGTTTCTATACAGTATTTGACTTTTAGGACTTTTGCTCATTAATAGGACATAATATTTTGTTTCGCAACAGCTAAAATCTCTCATCATTCTAGATAGCATCATCGATTTCAAGAAAGCAGACGCAAACAGTTGGCTTCGAGGTTTTTTCTTGTATCAACCAAAGTCTGTTCTTGGAGAAAGATTTGGTTGTCCATTTAAAGAAGTATCATGTCACTTTCCTGTCGCCATAGAGATATTGCATTGCGTGGAATGTTTAACAGTGAGTGAGTGTGAGTGTTAAACTTAGCTTGTGTTTATTCATTTACAGTTTGTTTTTATTGCTGATAAATACCTTGAAAAATATGTGTTCATACTGTGAGCTGCTTGTCTCCATGGCGATAGATACATTTAATGTCTCAAACTGTGGAACATTTCAGGTTAAAGCAAAGGGGACAAGCTACATAAAAGTTACATTGGGCACCACCTTTAAGTGAAAATTTCTCACTCCCCTGACAGATATATTTTCTGCATGGGGAAAACATAAATAAATAAATAAATCAACATTTCTTAAAGGACACATTTATACATACGTAATAAAATTGTTCCCTGGTCAAAAACCAACCTGGACTTGTATTTAGCTTCATTCACGGTTCTTTGTTGAATCCTGTTTAGTGAGCCCTCTCCCTCTGAGCCTCAGAAAATACTCAGTTTCAAATTTCCCAGTTTTGTGACGTCAGAGGTTGTAGGGCTGATTAATTGGTCGCAAGTATTTTAATTGACCAAAATTTGTATTTGTCGACAAATTATTTCATTTTGATTATAAGGATTTATTGGACGACAGCAGAAAGGAAAAGGTATTGTCAGAGTGACTCATAAGTTTAATCTGCCTTTACATTTCCTTGTACTTTCTGTATAATAGTGCATGAACTCCTGTGCAGTTGTGGTCTTGTAAATGTCAGATTCATGGTTAGATTATAGAGCTTTGCCACGCCCCTTTTTAGTCAACCAATTGATTGGCAAGGCATGTCTTTAGTTGACCAAGAATTGTATTAGTCGACCACAGCCCTAGAGCTCAGAGTGTCTCCTGCGCTGTTCTTAAATCCATCAATCATCACAGACTCGTTATGAGCATTTCTGCCTCAAATCACGTTCTCTACAACTGTGTGCTCATTATCATGTCGGTGCACGCTAGCATTTGTTTATTTCCCCATGGTAATTCCCTCTGCTGCCAGTAGATGGAGCGCTAATCCTCACAAATCCTGACGAGAAAACGCCTTACAGATATAAAGTAATCAGTAGATACATTATTTTAAATTCTAAAACATGAGACGCCGAAGTAAAAGTAGAACGTTTAAAGGCCAATAATTATAAAAAATAATACCTAATGCCGGGTGCACGGTGGCAGAGCGGCTAGAGCTTCTGCCTCTCAATAAGGAGATCGTGGGTTCGAATCCCGCACCACCCCAACATCGTGGTTTCGAATTCTGAACCACCCTAACATCACACGATCTCTCTGGGTGGAGTCTGCATGTCCTCCCCGTGTTACCGTGGGTTCTCTCCGGGTTCTCCGGCTCCTCCCACCGTCCAAAGACATGACTGTGTAGGTTAATTGAGAACTCTAAATTGTCCCTAGTGTATGAATGTGAGAGTGAATGGTTGTCTGTCCTTGTCTCTGTCTCTCTGTGTCAGCCCTGCGACGAGTTGGCCACTGTCCAGGGTGTACCCCGCCTAAGGCCCAAAGTCACTGGGATAGGCTCCAGTCACCCGCGACCCCTAACGGGAATAAGCGGTAGAAAATGAATGAATGAATACCTAATGCCACATTTAAAAACAACATTCATACACACAATTCCTGCTATTTGGAACTTCTTTTTCGCTTTGGTCAGAGAGGTCAAATTAAACGTACTTTCTCTTTAGATATCACAGTCTCAGTCCTTTTCTCTGCTTGAGTTGTAAAGCTGAAATAGTGCCGACTTCCACATGTTTCGAATGTTTGCACTTTTCTGCTTCCATTTTGCTTGCTTTGCTTTCTTTAGTTGAAGCTGCATTTGTAAATTTCAATCTGTCAGTCTCAAAGCTGCTCTGACGCCGAGAAGAGACAGTGACTATAGTGCTGTGGTTTTCAAAAGGGCTGCACGATAAAATAGATCACAAAAAGTATCAGTATTGCATCATTGGCTAAAGAAACAATAACTCATCTGTGGCTTTTCCATCTGACAGAAATGTACTGTTGTTGTTTTAGCAGATTTTAGTCTTGTTTGAGTTGGTCTTGGTTAATAAGTATGAAACGTTTTGTGTTCTTTTTACAGTTTGAATAGTAAAACGACATTTTTATGTATAGCTCAACTTATTGTTTTAAAAATAAATATTTACAGGCGTGGAAAGCAACCAATTACAGCTCATGACGCTATAATTGAGCAGATCTATAATTCTAGCCATGTAATTGTACATTTAAAGGGCGTATGACAGGTTTTCGTGATTTTCTAATTTTGACTTTATTCAGTGTGTTAATACCAGTTGTAAATATAAATTTTAGTTTTACACCAATCAGGCCGCCGTTTGTGGAGAAAAGTTGAAAAATATGTTCAAAATTGCAGGAAGTAAACGAATCGATGACATCACACTGGGGAGGCAAAGGTTACGCAAAATTTACACAAAAGAGACGACTTTTTTTGATTCGTTAAACATCGATTCAACAAAATAAAGGTGTTCGCATGTATTCTTATTCGTAAAATTAAAAAAATCTGTGACATTAGAGGAGTTTTGGCCCAGTGTACAAGATGGTTGCTAGGTAATTTCCTAGTGTGATGTCATCATTAACAACCAGGAAGTAAGACAAAAAAACCTAAAAAATTGCGAAATCGTGATAAAATTTGTAAAGCATTTTAACACAATTTGAAATATATTTATCTTAACTGCATTTTTTCAAATTAGTAGTCCAACCTGTCATAGGCCCTTTAAGTCCCAATCGTCCCAATCCACGACTAACTACAAGTTAATTCAGATTCAAACTTTTAGTAATCAAGTTGTGTGCAAAATATTGATCCAAAATTATACTAAAACTAGTAAGCAGTACTTTTATTTTATTTTTACTTTTTAAACTTTTGCTTATGTTCAATTTTGGAGGCAGTATTTGTATAGTTTCACAGTGCGTTTCCACTCATAGGTCAAAATGGGGCACAAACCCCTTTAAGGTCATCAGCTGCTTCTGGGAGTTTGAATCCATCTCAGATCAATGAGACTCTTTAAAACGCTCTGTCAGCTGAACGTTCATGATTACAGTGAAGCAGAACATGACATTCAATGATTCATTTACCACAAATCTAGACGCTAATGGTATTGAGTAACAATTTTAAATTTCAACGGTAGAAATGTCTGTTAGTTTGCTTTTCAACAGATGTGAAATACTATTTTTAAGCCTTAAAATTATATTTGAACTTCACAGTACATTTAGTGGTAGAGTTGTTATGATACTTACATTTCAACATTTCAACTTGATTTCGATTCTACGCAATACCCTCAATTCTAAATACCACAACGGTCATTTAAACAGTCTCTTTTTTTTAGGCAATAGACTAATAATAATCAACACAATTCTTTATCTTACCGTATCAGCTTAGGTTTTAGGTTTTATCCTCTTATTGTGATTTTTTTTGTATTGATACTTTATCAAATGAGTATCTAGTTTCAGTATTAGTTTTAGTATTGATTTGTATCTGATTTTCAATACTGTTGACAAGCTCAGTTAGTGTTTGTAAGTACAGTAAGCTACATATTTGTAGATAAAATATCAACATTTCTGTAAATATTTATCCAGTAAAACCTGAAAATCTGAATATTTTTTAAATACACAAATAATGTAAGATACAACTGTAAATGTGCTGATATCACTCACAGGAGTCTGAGTGGTTTTCATTTCCCAAAACAACCCTGATTTTTCTTATTTTATGACATTTTAAAGCCAATTCTAACTTCTCTATGGTTCATTTGCCTCCATTTGTGTCCAATCTGGCATTTAGAGCATGTTGAATGTCTTTAGATGTTTTCTGCCGTTACGCCAGCCTCGTAGAGCTTTTATTTACCTGAACCTTTAACCAGCACTTCCCTGACCCGCTCTCCTCTCTCTCTCTCTTGCAGTCGAACGTCTGGGATGGAAAACAAATAAAGCGGAAATAGTTGCAGGATGAAAACATGGCTGCACCCCTTATCGCACCCCCAGGACCTGACAGTTTTAAATACTTCACTCCGGAGTCGCTCGCTAACATCGAGAAGCGCATCCAAGAAGAGAAGAACAAGAAGCCGCCCAAGCCCCGGTCCGACAGCAGCCACCGCGACACCTCCGACGACAATGAGGCCAAGCCCAACAGCGACCTGGAGGCGGGGAAGAGCCTGCCCTTCATCTATGGAGATATTCCGAGTGGGATGGTGGCCACACCGCTGGAGGACCTGGATCCATTTTATATGAACAAAAAAGTAAGTCGCAGCGGAGCACACGGTAAACGCGGGAGTGGATCTGGTGGTTTCAGTAGACCCTTTAAAACAGTGTTTCCCAACCAGGGGTACAGGGACCCATGAGCAGTTACCAGGGGGTGCTCAGAATTGTTTAAGGCAGGCATGTCCAAACTCAGGCCCGGGGGCCAAAAGCGGCCCGCAGACCAATTTTTCTTGGCCCTCAAGCTTCCTGGTGAATTGGCCCACATTGTCCTAAGACATACTTTTTACAGCAAATTTCAGATTTTCTACTATTATAACCAAAATAACTAACATTTTGGTGCGATACAGACCTGATATTAAAGCACTGAGACTGAATTTAGCTGTGGTGGCGCTTTAAAAATCAATTAAGGCAACTTTTTTGAACGTTTCATGATTTAATTGTGGCCCTCCGCTTGGTCTAAATTTCAGTATGTGGCCCTCGGTAGAAAAAGTTTGGACACCCCTGGTTTAAGGTTTTAAAAGAAAAGTAAATGTACTTTTATCTGAAGAAAAACATGTTATTAGATGTACATTTAGCATCTTTTTGCAGTATCATGGACCATAAGTATGATTAAAATAAAAATAGAATGCAATAATTGACAATTTATGACTAGTAAACCCATTTATTTGCCTTAAACTGAAGGCAAGGGGTACTTTGAGTGTGAGACAAAGTTTAGGGGGTACTTGAGACAAAAAAGTTTGGGAACCACTGCTTTAAAATGCCGTGTCATCAAAATTCTGCAACGGAGGCAAAAACAGAAGCAGACTGTGATTAATTGTCAATAATTTGCTCACATCGGATTTAAATACTAATGGTTTCAAGTTGTTATGTGACGGGAAAAAGCATCAAATTAGAAATTCCAGGGTAGAAATGATAGCTAGTTTGCTCTTCTGTTACAAAAGATGGACAATATACCATTTTCTAGTTTTAAAATGATCTGTGGGCGTCATAAAAAGTATAATTTATGGTTTAGTATGTGATATATCTGTAGATACAATGACAAACTATTGTGGGTTCATAATTTCTGTCAGTATTTGTCCAGTTAAACCTAAAAATCTGGATTTTTCCTACATCAAAAACGATCAGAGTTTATCATAATCTCATATAACATAAAGAAATAATGTAAAATACAATAGTAAACGTCTTTAAAGCAGCTCTGACGTCACTCACTTGTGTCTGAGTGGTTTTTACTTGCAAAAATGATCAAAATTTTTCATTTTTTTGTGATATTCTGAGGTTTGTTCCAGTTTCTCCAGTGAAATCACATTATGTTCCACTTCACTTTTGCCTCCGTTCCAGAATTTAGAACTTTTAAAGGGTCAATGAAGAGCGTTAAAGTTTGTTTCCGCTGGTTCATACTTTGGAGCGGTTCAAAAGGGTCTCCACAGTCCAGTACATATAAGGACACGCTACATATTTCACTTAAACGTATTAAACACGATTATATTTTTTTCGGTGACCTTAATCATTTTACTTCCTGGTTGGACAGCAGCAGATGTGACACAGTTAGAGGAAACTCCACAACTGTTACCTAGCAACCAGACTGTAAACAAGGGCCAAAATCCAGCTAAATTACATTAGTTATGAATTGACGACTAATAATACCTGATAACATCTTTATTTTGATGAACGATTGTTTAAAGCTTCATAAAAACGTTGCTGTAAATTGTCTCTGTATTTTGGATGGAATGTCGCCTATTGATGACATCACAAGGGGATTCGGTCTTAGAACTCAGCCCTACTTCCTGTAATTTTTGACACTTTGAAACTATGATAAATATTTACCAAAGGTTCTGTCCCACTAAGTAATAATTAGAAAAACATGAGGATTAGAAACACCCTGATGTTCTGCTGCTGAAGCGGTCTAGACCAGGTCCTCTTTAGCTCAGGAGGAGCTACACACCAAAGTGAGAGGAGTGAGATCTTTTTTTTTTAGTTTTAATAATCTCTTTTTGTAGTATTTTGCATATCTTCAAAACAACATTCACAATAGTATGAAAAATCTCAGTTGGGGCACTCGCCAGGTCACCACAAAGTATAATAATAAGATCAGCAAAAAGACTTCTGAGATGAAAAGAGAAGAGATCTGAGGCACTCTGGTATGCTTGTAGTGCTTTATTTGGTATAAATGACTACGCGTTTCTACTTAACGTCTTCATCAGGACACGTGAACTTCACAGGTGTAACAGTGATTGTTATTTACAGTATTTGTGTTAGTCATGTGACACCCTGTCTCTATGACAACAAAACACGCATGACATCCAAATCAGCTTTAAATACACATGTACAATAGGAGACAGTGATGCATTCATAATATTATATACATTTCGATATATTGCCCACCTCTACATCATATTCTTTAGAGTTTCTTCTGAACGCATGAGAGTCAATGGAGAGTAATGACATTTTCTCCAGTAAAAGCTCAAAACAAGCTGCTAAAGTTTAATAATAAATGTAAGTGTACAACTGCAAAATTTTTAGTTTGTACCCGGCATCTAAAAAAGAAAATCAAGTAAACAGCTGTAGATGTTTTTGACTCTGTTGGAGGAAAATTATTGCTGTGCAGCAGTTGAAGTGTCCTAAATCTCCAGCTGCCATTTGCAAGAAAGCTAGCTAAGCTCTGTCGTGAGCAACAACGAGAAACTACTTTTAGTTAACATTTTCTCATATAAAGTTGATTTAAGCAAAACAAAAGCTCCATGGACAAACATTTGACCAAAGAAACACATTTTTCCAGTTTGTGCTGCCTATAGTCCTGTCACTCAGTGGAAATGTTGAGGATGGTGTCTGAACGTCCTGGATGTGAGTGTGTGTCTGTGACAGTGTGGAGCGGTCCGTGTGTGTGGCTCTGCTGGAGCCGGAGCGCGGTCAGCACAGCCCGGATCAGGTGAACGCCTTTGTGATCTATCGATCCACAGTTCATGCACAGGAGGAACATCTGCGTCCCATCAAACTGCACTTCCTCATCTGTGTCAGCGCCACAGCCGTCAGAGGTAGAGCCACAGCCCGGGCAGCACGGATTGACAAGAAGGAGAACCTCTCTCCTAGCGTTACGATAACAATATTCTCGCAATATTCTGTCAATCCAACAGAAATGTGTTCAAACATAGGGCTCAAATAACAAACAATTATTCAATTATTTCCATTGTACATTAAGGCTTTTTAGACACATTTTAACCAAATAAAGGTTGAAATTTGGTGACTGAAGGTTTCTAGATAGAGAATATTTACAAATAAAGGGTATTACAGCTGAAAATTATTAGCTACTTTCTTTATTACTACTTTATTTTCCCGCTGCAAAACAAGAAGTAGGTTTTTACATCTGTGTAACTCGTCTTACTCTTCTCCTAAACCCTTTGGCGCGTCGATAATCACATGTATTAATTTGCTTAGAACAGCTTTTTTCAAACAGCGAAGTGAAACTGGGGCAGACCACCCAAGCACAGCCAATCAGAGCACTGCTTTCAGCTCTTATTTCTGAGACATAAAGTACTTCACTGTCATTACTTCATTTTTGTCACAAAGTGCTGCTTGGACAAAATACTCTGAAGGAAAACACAAAAAATACTCACAAAAAAAAGTCAGGTAACCCAGCTTTAATGACGCCGCTGCCTTTGTGATAAAATGTATTTTTCTGACATTTAAAAGATTTTTTTTTCCAGATAACGATTATGATTAATAAAATACCATCTCAATATTTTTTTAATAATTCACTGCAGCTCAATAAAATGTAAAGTTGATGCTTTTGTATCAGACAAATGTGAAATTACAGTAAAGTTACACATAAAAGTGCAGAAATATCACTTTATACATTCATTTGTAAACAACACTAGTCATTTTCCGGTCTACTTGACGTTCACATTTTGCATATTTTTGACAATATGTCCGCCTCTGCTCATAATTAGTATTTCATCAATTGTCTGTTTTTTCATTCAACAATTATTTGACTATTCGTGACTAAGGATGTCAAGATCATTTGGTCAATCGATAATCATGATTGGCCGAGTCACAAAATAATTGTAAGAACTAAAAAGGAACAATCGTGACAATTTTCGAAGAAAAATTAAGTCTTTTTTTAATTCTATCGATTGTCTTCTGGTCTATTTAGACTTAAAAACATGTACAAAAGACCTTTCTATAAAAAAGATAGCTACATTATTGAATCAAAATGTCGAAAAATAATGAACAATTTCTGACTTTGATCAATAATACACTTTATTTTTAAATACAATCCATCTAAAAGCCTTCAGCCACCATATTTTAACCTTTATTTGCCTGATAATGTACGTAAAAAGTCTCAGTAAACAATATAAATAATCGTTTGACTTGTCGACTACTGAAATGTTCGTTAGTTGCAGCTCTACTGCGAATTCACTGCCAATATTTATTCTCGTTTTGGGATGTTTAGTGGTGAGAACAAGGCTTTTGTGTATTATTGACAGTCATTAATAATTAACAGTTATTTGACCAGCAGTGCAGCCAAAAGCCAATAAAGGCGGATCTAACTTAGAGCTCTGCCTTTGTCCCCGAGGCCTGGAGCCGTCGTCTTTACACCAGGGATACGTTTAACTGTGGCTTTAGCTCAGCACAAAGGTTTGTTTTACCAAAGCAAAAGAAAATATTGTAAATTTACTCTAAAATAGCATTAAATCAGACTTTCAAGCATCAAAATAGTTGGGTTTTTGTCTGGATTACAAAAGAATGCCACAAAATTTGAATATTGTGTAAATTGTTCATAAATTGTGTTGTAAAAAGAGTTGATTAAAGATTTGACGGAATTTGGAGCAGAGCTGCACAATATATCGCGAAATTATCAATATCGCAATATTGTCTGATGCAATAACGATATCGCAACAAACAAAATATATCGCCGTAAAACCAAAGTCTTCATCTGATAGAAATGTTCTGTTTTTAAAATGAAAACACTGAAAAAGGAAAATCATGAATAAAATCCAACTTTTTCAAACCAAATTAGCCTTGGTTTTGTATTTGTTGTTTTTTATTAACAAACATTATTGCAAAAAATATGTAGAATAATTGTGACTCGTCGACTATAAACACTAATGTCAGTCGTATTTTGATGATGGTAGTCGTTCTCTGGACTAAACAGACTCTAAAACAACAACGTAAAGACTTTTAGAACAAAGACAGTGACATTATTAAAGAAAAATGGAAAAAAGAATAGACCATTTCTGATTTTCCTCAATTATACACTTTATTCATAAATATTCTCTATCAAGAAGCTTCATTCACAATATTTCAACATTTATTAGGTTAAAAATGTTAGTTTATTCTAAATCTACAATAGAAATAATCGCTGACTGCTAAAATAATCATTAGTTTCAGCTTTAGCCAAAAAGTGCATGTTAATATCACAATAATATCGATATCGCAGATCTTAGAAGACGTATCGCAATCATTTCCAATATCGTGCAGCCCTTAATTGGGAACTTTCTTTCTTTTACATGTGAATTTACTAGAACTTTTTTGTACAAATACTATTTTTCCCATGATATCCTGTGAGCTTTGGTCTTGTGAGTGCAGTTCGGGTCAGATATTTGGTCAAATCACACAGATTCTTCATAGGTTTGAGATCTTTCACCAGCTCCAGGTTCTCTTTAGTCTTTAGTCGACCAAGAATTTCTTTAGGCGACAAATGCTCTTGATGTTTGTGCACTTTTGTAGCAGTCATTTTACTGCCATTTAGGGCTGTAGTCGACTAAAGAAACTCTTGGCCGACTAAAGACAAATCCTATCGACGGATTCATCGACTAAAAGGGACAAAAGCTCTCAAGTGTCTCCATGTATCTGACCTAAACTGCACTCAAAAGACAAGCTCTGCACTAGAATTCATGCAAAAGTACGAGTGAACAGTGTATTTATATGTTAGAGAAAGAGAAGTCAGATTAAACTCACGATTCCTTCAAAAATCTTCATCTTACTCATTCCATATCTTCTCCTTTTTTATGTCGTTCCATATAAATCCTTTTAATCTAAAGAAAATAATTAGTCGACTGATAAAAATGTTGGACGACTAAAATACCATCGACTGATTAATCGACTAAACGACTAAAGGACTACAGTCCTACTGTCATTTCACATTTCTCTGATACTTCAACTATCGTGTTTGAACTAGAGATAGACACATATATATGGATTGTACGATATATCAGGCCAATATTTGAACCAGCTGCCGAAAGAATATGCATAACGCTTTATTATTAACTACACAAAAGGATTTATACAACAAAAACAGCGGAAAAGTGAAGATATGGAGTGAGTTAACTAAAGATTTTGGAGTGAATCATGAGTTTAATCTAAATAATCTCTAATATATAAATACATTATTTCCTGGTACTTTTCTGTATACAATTTTTTTTTTTGCATAAACTCAAGTGCAGTTGGGTTTTTTGGAGTGCAGTTTGGGTCAGATTCAGAGATACTTCACAGTTCTGCCACACCCCTTTTTAGTCGATTAATCGGTTGATAGTGCAGCTCTTTAGCCAACCACGAACTTCTTTAGTCGACTACAGCCCTAGAATATAATTTGGGGAAAATAATCCAAATTGGCCCTAAATCAAACATGGATCATAGGTTTCTCTGAACTCTAAACAAATGGTATCTGCATCATGAAAAACCCATAACAGTCGATCTAGTATTAACATTTATTTACACATTCATTTTTTATTTTATTTGTTTTTATTTACTGTTATTCTGTTCGGCGTCACTGCTTAGTACTCAATAAAATATTTAGTTACATAAATTATTACATGTTGCTGCTTCAGGAGGCAGGAAAATGTTGAACGTTTCTCATCCAGAGTTCGGAATGAGTCCATCATTTGATCACTCAATCACTAGCTGTGATTATGTGGCACAGACGAGAGACTGAATATAGTTTGGTTTAGTTTGAGCGCAGACAAAACACACTTTCTAATGCACTTCAAAATCCGTTACAAAAACATTTGCCTTTAGGTTAACTTTATTGCAGTAAATAGTATAGATGAATACATTTACTTGAAAAATAAATCACGACTATCAATTAAATAAATAATCCTCACATAGTACATAGGACAAACAAGATTTTTGTCTGGTTTCAGTATTCACCTTATTCTGCCCCGCCCACTTTTGCCGCTTTTTGCCACAGATACGCACTTTTGTTTTATACGCACTTCCGTTTGACTAAAGCTAATGACGAACGAGGGAAAAGTCTCACCGCTAAAATGTTACATAAAGTAGACTGATTTGTGTAAAATGTTTAATGAACACGAGCAACAACAAGTCAACAACGCAACGATTTCCTGGTCAGTCTGAAAACGTCTTTTTAGTCCATGTAGAACTTTCTGTTGAGCTCGTCTGCTCCGTGTAAACTACAACGGAAACAAGACGGCGGCGCGTACGGCAACTTCCGGAATAATGTGAATATTTGTCTAATTTAAAGAAAACTATATAAATTAGACAAATATTCTGAAACCAGCAAAAATTAAATGAAACAAATCTAAACTGAATTACTAAAAAACAAGAATAATATCATCAATTCAAGCCATTTTTACTTTCGTATATATAGTATTTTTTGCTGTGTAGAAGGAAAACCCATTCGTCGTCCTCCATGTTCTACCTGCGCCTTCACCTCTGCAGGCCTCAGTCTCCTCTACCCGCCCCACAGCGCTCCCAGTGCAGAGTGTGTGCGTGTGTGTGTGTGCGTGTGTGTGTGCGTGTGTGTGTGTGTGTGTGTGCGTGTGTGTGTGTGTGTGTGATTGTGGACCAGTGCGTTACGGTCAAATGCAAGAAACCTGATCACAGCACTCATGCATCAGAGAGAGGAAGAGCTGGAGAAATGCAGCGTTGCAGTTCTGTCTTCTCCCCTGTGAGAGAGAGAGAGAGAGAGGGTGAGGGGCGAGTGAGAGAGAGAAGGGAGGGGTGAGTAAGAGGGAGAGAGAGAGGGAGAAGGGAGGGGCATCCACCAGCTCTACAGCAGAACTAAACTGGGCTCAAATCAGGACCAAACAGAATGTGAGCGCAGCCTGCTTTAAAGGAGACGTACTGTGTTATGCAAAATCATTTCAGGGAGCTTTTAACCACGGTTGCCAAGTCTGTTTCTTCATAGCGACTTCTATTTTTTGAAAGTTGCTTGCAAATTTAAGATTTAAATACAGAGAAATACAGATTGTTAATGATTCAAAGGACAAATATTATGTAAAATTGATTCTGTTGAGCTTTTCTCTGTTCTCTGCTCATTGATCCATCATCAAAAGCATACTGGAGTAGCATTTACAGTAGCTTGATTGTTTGTTTGATGATGCTGGTTTGTAAATCCTCTCTCTCCAACACTGTGTTCTGATCCTTCATGTGTGACCAGTGGGAGAGGCTACCGCGCTCACATTGAGCCGCCGACTGTAGGCTGCCATGTTTGCAATCTGCTGCTGACCACTAGGGGCCGCTGCGGAAGTAGAATTATTCAATGCAAGTCAATGGGGAGTTAGACGTTTCCAAACCTCCTTTAGAGCCTGGCTCAAAATACGGCTTTGGTCTCAAACGTTAGCTTACGGCTCTGTGACAACGCTGAGGGGGGTGAATTTTTTTGAACCGGACTGGTTTAGCCGCTGTGATTTTTTTAAAGTTCCTGCATATCTAATGAAGAAGGCGGGCTTTACGCGCCGGAAATGTCAGGACGCAGCCATACACCTACGAGTGGGTGGTAACCATAGAGACAACGACGGCAGTACGTCAGCAAAAGGCCGCCCCAAAGTCGCCCTCCCCCCACCTCCCCACCGAGGGGGGAGTGGTGGGGGCTAACCCGCGGCCATTTTGAATTCTCCATGACTGAGCCGCATTATCATGAATGGGGCGGAGCGACAACCGTCTGTCCACTATTTTTATGTCTATGTGTGTGACGCAGATGATGCTGATGTCATTTCTGTATATAGTCTTAGTCTATCTTAGTCTATTTTATTCTTAATTTTATGCATGCCTTTTTTATATATTTTATTATATTTTATCCATTGCTTTATGTTGCACCTCACGCCGAAGCAAGTTCCTATGTCTGTGAATTTTGGTCACTGACAATGGCAATCAACCGTTTCTGATTCTGATTTATCCCAGAATCCTTTGCTGTTTTAAGTCCTTAAATCATCACCAGACTCGCTCTGAACATTTCTTCCATCTAATCACGATAACTACAACTCCGTCAGACCCACTGGATATTTGAATAATAATACAGTATATATTTACATGTGTGTAATTGCCTCTGCAGCCAGTAGATGGAGCCACAGCTAAGTCAAAATGGCATCTCAGTGATAAAGTTATATTTTTCTTTGTAAAAGCATTTAATTTTAGTTCTAAAACATGATGTGTCAAACTGAAGACACTGAAGGAAATGTTTAAAGGCTAGAAACAATACAAATAATGCATAATATTTAAAGTCGTTATTTGTGTAAAGTGTGCTTTTAAACATAGGTGCATCTCATTGGCGCTCGTTCAGGGGTGACACACGGCATTGAACTTGTTGCTCATTTTGTCTCATTTTTGTGGAGTTCATGTTGTTTGTTTTTTGGGCTGTTTTTCAAAGGCTCGGTCGCTCGTCACTCTCTGAAAATCTGGCAACCCTGAATTTAACCTTGTTACAGCAGCGTTTCTTCATCATTAGTTAGAGTTTGTGTGAGTTAATCCTGTATCCTGCCACTGACGCTTGAGTGCTCAGAAAATCCCTGTTTTCATCTACCCCCTGTCCCCGCCCACACCCCTGAACTTAAATGATATTATTGGAAAAAAAACAACAACAACTATAATCTGAGTGACACGTGTTTGGTTTTAAAATGTCAAGTAGCCACTTTTCAAAAATAAAAACATGTTCTTTATTTATTTATTTGGATTAAAAGAGTTTGTACGGCAAAAACAGCGAAAAAGTGAAGTTATGAAGTGAGTATAGCTAAAGATTTTGCAGTGAATCATGAGTTTAATCTATATCTAACATATGAATACACTGTTTCCTGGTACTTTTCTGTATAAATAGTTATTTTTAGCATGAGCTCCAGTGCAGGTTGATTAATCGGTCGATAGGACAGGTCTTTAGTCGACTACAGCCCCACCGCTACTTGTTACAGTGAAATGTCACCGTGAAGAGGCGGGGCTTTTCAGTTCTGCAGTTTTGAACAGGAACTCGATGAACCTGTTCCTATTATTGAGCCGTTTTAGATCAATATTGCAGTTTACAATGAACGAAATGTAATATGATGATCTACTTATGTCATTGTTCAATATGAAGAACCCGAAAAACAGCATTATTTGTCACCTTTAAACAGCCATCAGTCATTTTAGATCAATATTGTGATTTTAAAAGCCCAAAATACAACTTAATGATCCACGGTAGTAATTCTATAGCAGATAAAAAGCATAACACGACTTCTAACAATATTAACTGATGAAATACTTTTACTCTCGATGTGCAGAAGAAATGTTGTTCTGTTTCATTGGCTCCTATTTCCCTGCTGTAGAAGACTTCTGACAAAATAAAGCAAATGAGCAGAAAACGATACGAGGCGTATAGAATTCATTCATTCTCAAGTTACCCATTTCATTCACATCCACTGAACTTAAAAGTGCACTGTGTAACTTTTTCCAGGGTGTCAAGTCAAGTCAAGTTACAGGTCAGATCTGTGGAGAGGCGACAGTAAAAATACATGGTTTTCAAGGTATTAGGTATAGTTTTGATTAATAAAAGTCCTATAATTGGCGGTGAGTTTAATGCCATACTGTGAAGCATTCCAGACAAAACAATATTGTCTTTATGGAGACATGTCTTGCCAAAAGTGACATCGTGCACCATAGGGCTGGTCGATGTGGCAAAAAATTAATCACAATTTATTTATTTTTCTTTCCATAAAACAAAAACAAAACTTACATTATTGATTTCATGAACATAAATCCAATTTTCTAGTTCGTCACTTGTTTTTGCTTTGTCTGGAAGGTTCCACAGCATGATATAAACTCATCTATGTTTCATTTTCTTCAGTTGAAGAAGTATATATCGCCATATTTATCGTCTTCTGGAGCTTAGTTTTACTTTATCTCTAGAGAATAAAATGTTTCGGACCCTCCACCAGCAAACTATATTTTGCATCAACACCACTTTTACACAAAAAACCCCAACTTCTTCTTTCAAAGTCAGATACAACATGCTTTTAATGACAGAGGATTGACTGTGAACCTCTCCATTAAAACTCCCAACTTTATCAACAACAATTACATGCGACTGAATCTCGATCTTGATTAGAATCCAATGAACTGCCCAGCTCTACGTGCACATTTAAGCTTTGGCAGTAAAAGCCTTCCAACACAAGATATTGAGCAAAGTGAGACAGAAAAAGGGGGTCGATGTTTGTTTCCGCAGTGAGCTCAAAGCTGGGTCACTGAGCTGAAGTAGCATTAGCTTCTCTATCGCCGCTTATCATGAACTCCAGATCTCATTTCTCTGTAGCATTTTTTTTGTTTCCAATAAATGACCAAACAGAGCTTTTAAACATGTTACAACGTTGTTCCGTCAAGAAAATCAAACCTGGAGTTGTATTTAGCTTCATTCACGCTTGTTTCATTAATCCTGGTTCGTAAATCCTCTCCATCTGAGCCTCACAAAAGCAAACTGTTTCAAGTTTCGCAGATTTGTGACGTCGTAGGTGGAGTTTTTCTGCTGTTTTCTGAGCATTTCTCCCTCAAATTATGTTAATATCTGGGATGTCACAATATAATTTTAGCGTGTGCGTAAAAACACCATAATTTAATGATTATTCAAGACCAAACAGCAGAGAAATCTTTCATTTTCTTTCATTTCCGTTACTTTTCCTCAAGTTTGTGACCAGCTTTATGAAATCAAACTTTGTGAAAGACAAGATAAAGTTAATCTTGACAAAAACAGACAGCCAGATAAAAAAGTTATTTTACACTACATTATTACCTAGCCTTAAAGACTGAATTAAAAAGACAAAATTTTAGTTCAAAAATGGTCACTGTTATTATTTTTTTATTTCTTACGATTATGTTGTGACCTGAATAATCACAAATATCTCAGGGGAGACTAGCTTTTGTTTGTTTTTTTGTTAATTTTGCCGTAGTAATCCTCTCTGCTGCCAGTAGATGGAGCTTTATGTAATGTGTGCGTTCAATAGATACATGATTTCTTAAGTTCTAAAACATGAGATGCCAAAGTAAAGGTACAAGAGCATTTTTAAAGGTCAAAAACAAACAAATAATGCAGAATGTGTGTCCTTTAAATATAATTTGTTCAGGATTTTGGGTCATATTTATCTTGTGGCTTAAAGTCTTTTCAACTGACAACATTTGAGTTTATTTTTGCTGACAGAGATGTTTGTTTCATGTGATAATTACAAACATATTAACCATAAAGCAGGTCAAAACATCTACATTTTAGCACTTGAAAAGACAGATTCTATAGAAATCTGACCTGTCCTCCATCTCAGTGTTAAAGTATGAGAGAATTTGAGACGTCACATCAAATGAACCCAACCGGTGTCCAGGTCTTGTGTTTTAGACACGTCGTCCCTGGTTTGCGTTTTTTGCCGTTGCATTTGAGCGCTGTAGTAAATTAGAGCGCTCTCAGTCTGTCCTCAGTCTCTGATGACACAGCATCCTGGGCTTCTCACAGAGGAGCGGTGTGTGGGGGCGGCGTTCTGCTGCTGCTGCTGCTGCTGCTGCCGAGTGAATATAGTGGAGCTAAAGAAGGTGGAGAATGTGTTATGTGCAGTGATTAGTCAGCACTGGTGTAGCACGGCCTGGTCAATACAATTTAAGATGTCTCAACGGCCGTAGTGTAGCGCTGTTGTGTTAGCTCAACTAAAACTGTAGGTTAATGTAGACTTTATTGTGTTTTGTCCGCTGCCTTTGACACGTTTTTCAAAGCTGTGTGAGAGTAGGGTTTGTCAAAAGTATAAAAATCAGCAGAAGATCACAAGAACAGACATTTAATAAAAAATTTAAGTCATGGGAGGCTTGCAGTTTACAGTTTATGTAACAATGATTTCAAAAGCCAAATGGATTTTACTGCAATCAAATTATCATTCCATTCCTCCTTGATGAATTGAAAATATTGAAACTAGATTTTAATTTCAACAAGTATTGATACTGAAAAAAACTCACAATAAGCATTATACCTTTCCTGAACAGTTTAAGAATGATCTTGAGCTTCAAGAGAACCAGTATAAGACCAACAGTTAGAAAGTACTCTTATTATGTGTTGAAAATTAGCTTATTTATCTAACAAAAGAGTGTTTTTATGACCACTGTGGTGTAAACCCGTATCGAGTGTCTGACATATTCTTTAGTATCAAAATCAAGTTCAAAATTTTAGTATCGTGACACGAGCGCCTGAAGGGACCCATTGAGAGAATACTTTTGTTTGTGAGTTTTTAAAACTTCATAGGTAGTTTTGACCTTGACTCGTTTGGGTGAGCAGCTGTCACCTTCTTCAGAAGCGTCATCCGACTGCTGTGACGTGTCACCATCAGCTGATCTGGATGTGTCCGGTCCTGGCAGGGTTTGAGGAAGGTGACACCTGCAAGGTAAAACAACCTATTGTGTCTTAAAAAGAACAAATAGAAGACATGATGCATTTTATCAATGGAAGAGGAGAAAATGCAAACAGACAGACAGGCTCTGCACCACAGGGGAATCGAACCAGGGACCTTCTGCTGTTGAGTGTGTTTATCACACACTGACCTTCACATCCGTCTCTTTTATAATCATCATGTAGCAGTGATCTGTGCTTTGTGGTTCAATAACCACCCGACCTGAAGATCTGTGTCCGAGTCCGCGTTCAGACCAGGGCTTACTGTCTTTGTGCCCTTAGGCAAGACACTTCGCCCACCTTGAATATGGAGCGTGAGTGAGCATTAGTCAGAGGCTGCTCCACACGGTCAGAAATAAGGTTATATTTCTGTTCACTGAGGCATGTTTTCCAGTGATGTTTCCTCGATGTGTCATATTTGTACCTTTATGATGTCATAATGTGGTACAGCACATCTGACCAAAAGAACTGACTGACCACAGGGCAGCTGTGGCTACACAAGCAGAAGCTGTATTTTGATTGATTCATGCATGTTTTTGTCCTGTGGCTAAAGTGCTCTGAAAGTGCCTGTTTTCACTTACCCCCTGCCCCCGCCCACCTGCGCTTAGTTATGATTATTTGAGAAATTAGAAAGTTCAGTACCTGAAAAAACATCTAGTGTTTGCTAGAAGACATTGACTGGTTCATACAATTAGAACATCACATTATCTCTTGATATGTTGCATCAGTCGACACTAAACCATTCATTCATTCATTCATTCATTCATTCATTCATTCATTCATTCATTCATTCATTCATTCATTCATTTATTCAGGCAGTGATTCAACTTCAGTAATCTTCCTTTCACAGTCACACAGTGATGTGTTTTCTGTTTTGCCTTCAACCTCTCCACCTTCTCCTCCCCATTCCCCTCTTTTCTCTCCCCCCCTCTCTTTTTCTCACTCTATCTTTCCTGTCCCTATCTCTCTCTCTCTTCGTCTCTTTCCTCTCTCCCTTTCTTTATCTCTCTCCTTTTTCTTCTCTCCCTCTTATTATTTTTTCTCTCTCTCTTTTCTGCCCTTATCTCTCTCTCTCTTCGTATCTTTCCTCTCTGTCTTTACTTCTCTCCTTTTTCTCCCTCTACCTCTCTCTCTATCCCCTTTTCCTCTCCCTATATCTCTCTCCCTTTCTTTATCTCTCTCATTTTTCTTCTCTTTCTCTCTCTCCTCTTTCTTCTCTCTCCCTTTCTCTCTCTTTACCTTTCCACTCCTCCTTTCTCTCCCCACCTCTCTCTCTCTCTCTTTTCATCTCTCTTCTCTCTGCCTTTATCTTCTCTGTCCCTCTTTCTCTCTCCTCTCCCTCTCTCTTTCTCCCCCTCTCTCTATCCCCTTTTCCTCTCCCCACCTTTCTCCCTTTCTTTCTCTGTCTTTCCTCTTTCTCTCTCTCGTTTTCTTTCCTCTCTCATCCCCCCGTTCCTTTCTCTCTCTCTCTCTCTCGTGCCTTTGTGGAGCCATCCATCTCGGCTTTGGCTGCTTCTCCTCTGCAGCTCTGTGCTCTGCATCACTCCCGCTCTCCTTTCCTTCTCTCTCTCCTCCATGCCTCTCTCCCTCCTCCCCCCTTCTTCCTCCCTCTTTCCTCTCCCTCTCCTCTCCCCTCTTCTCTCCTCTCCTCCCCTCCGTCTCCCTTTCCGCTGCTGCTGTCCCGTTAGCTCTGCTGCAGGCCTCTCCACTCCTCCTCCTTAGTCAGAGCTGCAGCTTCTGTCTGACTCCTGTTTTTTGTTTACGACATCAGCCGATACAGAATACATTACAAGAGCTTTTCAACGCAAACAAACAAAAGCCGACACATGATGCAAAATCAGCTTTTACCAGATTTCTACCCTGTCATAACGGTTCTGGGCGTGGCACTGAGAAAAGATCACAGATGTAAACTGAGAAATACCAGTGAACAGCATCTTAAATTCAAGCAAAAAGGCAATTTAAACTCTTCGGTCATATCCAAAACTCCAGCTAAACACTTATAATCCAAATAAAATAACTAGTCCACTTCAGCTGCAACTAAAGATTATATTAGTAGTCGACTATCAGCAATTATTTCCATTTTACAACACATTTTTAACCAAATAAAGATTGAAATGTGTTGACTGAAGACTACTATATAGAAAAAAATACACAAATAAAGTGTATTATGTAGGGAAATCAGAAATTCTTCATTCTGTTTTGACATTTTGATTAAATAATTCCAGCGTATTTGTGAGATGTAAAAAGATGCTTGTGTTTTGGAGTCTGTATAGTGCAGACGACAACTGCGATGATCAAAATACGATTGTTTTTATAGTCACCTAGCTGTTATTTTGATTAATTGTTGCAGTCCAGTTGTCGACTAATAAATATTTGGTCCGATAAGACTCCATCGACTGATTACAACAAAAGACTTCACTCAGAGTTTTATTTTGATTGATTCCTGCATGTTTGGATGTTTCTTTTAGTAGATCATTGTTTATTTATTTATTATTTTCTTTATTATAAACTGCAATATTGATCTTAAACGGATTAATAATAGAAGCAGTTTAATTGACTTCCTGTTCAAAACTGCAGAGCTGATGTTCTGTTTTTATTTTTGAAAAGTGAGTGACATTGCACAGTTTGTTCCTCTTTTAAAATGTCCCAAAAGGTGAAAAAATCATGGAGAAAGGTTTGTACAATTAAAAACTCTTTACTTGAGGACACACTCAACTCAGGACACACAAGCGAGGACGTACAAAAATGGGAGTAAAATAAAAAGGGCGACAGAAGGTCAAAAAACTCCACACTGTCCTGGCAGGTGATCTTAAATAAAGGAGCCACGGATCACACAAAAAATAATAAAACATAAACCATACAAATCCAAAACTGAATCATAAACAAAAGTATGATTAACTTGAGCAAAACCAAAATGAAAAATAGATCAAATTACTTAATAAACCAATAGACACCAAATAACCATTTTACCCATCAAAATAACCACAAATAAGACATTTTAAGTGAATATCAAATCTGAACAAAATAAAGATAATTATTGCATTAATACAAAAATATACAAAATTAGGAAAACTGTGTTTAGGCTCTGAGTATTAATTTTTCATGTTTTAATCTAAGTTCAGAGATGTGGGCGGGGATAGGGGGTAGGTGAGCACTTGAGCCTCAGTTGCAGGACAGTACAGGATTAACTTAAACATCCAGGAATCAAAACACAACTTTGAGTAAACTAAAGATGAGGAAACACGGCTATAATAAGGTTGATTTTGTATAAATTGTCCTCTAATGCAGTGTTTTTCAACCTTTTTTGAGTTGTGGCGCACGTTTTGGGTTTAAAAGCTACCACGGCACGCCACCTACCACTAAAACATGACCAAATCAGACTGTTTAGTTAAAAATATTGTATAAAATGAGGTAAATAATGTCTGTGGCACTATCTAGTTCTTTAAATTTGGTAATAGTGATGGTTTTGAGTTCTTTCTTTGGTGCAAATGTTGCTCAGGACACGCCAAAAAGATAAATCACTTCATGAAATCTGCATTTGTGAATCTGTGAACTCAAACTGGACATTTTCTCAAGGCACACCTGGCAAAACCTCAAGGCGCACTAGTGTTCCCCGGCACTGGTTGAAAATCAAGGCTCTAATGTGTGTTGGTTTTGTTTGTGATAACATCTGATCTTTTCTAAATATTTATCACTGTTGAAGTTATTGAACCCTTTCAATATAATGACAAGACAAAATATGCCCTTTTTGTTGAGTTTTCTGGTTTGTGATGAGTAATACTTGATTGATAATGTCCTGGAAAATACCTGGACCACTTAATGTTTGTAAAGTGAAGTCATCTTTACTGTAAAAAGACTTTCACTCAATGAGAGTAACTGTGATTCATGCTTTTATGTCGTCCATAACATCTTTGGATGATTTAGTCAACAATTTTAACACAAAGTTGGCAAATAATGTGGCATGGATTAAGATGATGTAATTAACTTGACACGTTTAAACGAAAAGGTCCTGGGTTCGATTCTCAGAGGAGTGTGGTGTTTGGATATTGCCTGATACCTTCTGGTGCTCAGGTTTACCCTCTCACTAAAAATATGTACAAGTCAAGATTATATTCCAAATAACGGCTGACCAATTTTCCAAAAACTGAAATATAAACTGGTAAACTAGGACCGCATCTAACATTTTTATATAGTACATTGAGATCTTTTAATAGGGCTGTCAAAGTTAACGCGTTAGCACATGCGATTAATCATAGAAAATGGACGTATTAATCACAAATGGACACAGATTAATCACACGGTTTGATTTGACGAAACACGCTTTTTTAGATTACGCAGGAGGCTTTACCTGAGCGAGGGAGAAGGAACAGGAGCAGCTGTAATCACCAGATTCATTTTACACATATAATCCATCAGTCCTCACGTAAACGAGCACAGATCACTCAGCGGCTGATGTTTACGAGCGCAGAGCGACGGAGAACGGCTGCAGAACAAACAAAACACAGGCTGGAGATTTTATGTTGAACCACGTGTGCTCTCTCATGTGTGAGCGCTTAAACAAGTTAACTGGACCAAACATTTCACCAAACTATTACAGAGCTCTAAACACCAGACCGACACCAACAGCTCCATCTGTCACCATACATGTCAGTGACATCTGTAACTATAGTTCTGTGAGTGTGTGAAGGGCCCTTAAAGGGGCTGTACCTGATTTTTACTGTTTTAGACGTGTAAACCAGAACTAGATCATGTACCTGTTTTTTTGCGTGTAATAAAGTAAACTGTGTTGCAAAATATATTGTAAAAATATCAATTCAGGTGAAAATGAGACGACAGCACTTTCTCTGCATCTGTTTATAGAGCATTTTATTCTACAAGAAGCAGGAAGTGCATCATTAGCATGCTAATGTGTGTTAGCTTTACTCATGATGGTCCGCGATGCTCTGGGCTCAGAAACTCATGGCAGTGAATATTTATGATGCTGGGACTGCATTAGGAATGTGAGAGCTACATGTGACTGATGTAAAGACTTTAACATCAACTAGTTCTGTTTTACATGTTTCAAAACAGCCTTTAATCCATTAAAACTGTGTTTGGTCATGTAGCCTAGATTTACCTAAAATGTGCCACAGATTCAACATGAAATGCAATGTCATTAGTTAGACTTTTAAAGAATGTATTTAGATCTGTGAAATATTAAAATTATTTAATTTTCAGCAGAAAATGTGCAAAAATACTTAAAATTCTCCAAACCAGGTCTAAACCAGGTCCAAATCAAGCCCAAACCAGGTCTAAACCAGGTCCAAACCAAGTCTAAACCAGGTCCAAACCAGGTCTAAACCAGGTCCAAACCAAGTCTAAACCAGGTCCAAACCAAGTCTAAACCAGGTCCAAACCAAGTCTAAACCAGGTCCAAACCAAGTCTAAACCAGGTCCAAATCAAGCCCAAACCAGGTCTAAACCAGGTCCAAACCAAGTCTAAACCAGGTCCAAACCAGGTCTAAACCAGGTCTAAATCAAGTCCAAACCAGGTCCAAACCAGGTCTAAACCAGGTCTAAATCAAGTCCAAACCAGGTCCAAACCAGGTCTAAACCAAGTCCAAACCAGGTCTAAACCAAGTCCAAACCAGGTCCAAACCAGGTCTAAACCAAGTCCAAACCAGGCCCAAACCAGGTCCAAACCAAGTCCAAACCAGGTCTAAACCAGGTCTAAATCAAGTCCAAACCAGGTCCAAACCAGGTCTAAACCAAGTCCAAACCAGGTCCAAACCAAGTCCAAACCAGGTCCAAACCAGGTCCAAACCAGGTCCAAACCAAGTCCAAACCAGGGCACAGGGCAAGCGTCGAGTCGGTCGATCAAGAAAGAAAGACCGATCGTAACTAAAGCGTGTGGTAATAAAGCCATCAGACGTATTGGTTCCTGTAATCATGAGACACATTTACCTCCAGCAGATGACCTAGATTTGAGGCTAAACCAGGAGCCACCCGATCCCTCACATGCATCACATACGTGTCATGGACGGATCGATCTCCCGGTGACATGGTATTATTCAAACTGGTGACATCTGGCTGCGCCGCTGTACAGTGAGTCTCACCCGCCTGTGATCTTTGTTTACTCCCTCTTTTCATTCACGCGCCGTATCCGCAGCGTCAGCAGCCCGTGACATTGAGACACGCTGGACACTGGCGGCGCTTCATCTGTATTCCACTCGCGCAGATGTGAGCGGATATTAAAGATAGAAACGCCGACGCCAACGAGAGAGCGTTTGGCCAGGCTTTTTCTCACTGGAATGTAGGGCGTTTGGTCGGCCGTAAGTCGTTCAGTCAATTAATCGGTCGATGTTGTCTTAGTCGACCAAAATTTGTATTGGTAAGGATAAGGATAAGGATTTCAATGGGAGAACATCAAAAATGAGACGATAGCTGAAGATTTTGGAACTAATCTAACTTATCTATCATAAATACTCTGTTTACTTGTACTTTTCTGCATTAAAGTGCCCATGACAGGTTGGGCTACTCATTTAACCAAAATGTAGTTCAGATAAACATATTTCAAAATTAGTTAAAATTCTTTACAAATTTTACACCGTTTTCACAATTTTTAGCTTTTTAATTTTACTTCCTGGTTGTAAATGATGACATCGTGCTAGGAAATTACCATAGCAACAACACTGTACACTGGGCCAAAACTCATCTAATGTCACATTTTTTTGATTTGACAAAAAAAATAAATGTGAACACCTTTAATTTTGTTGAATTAATGTTTAAAGCGTCAAAAAAGTAGTTTATTTTGTGTAAATGATGCATAAGCTTTGTCTCCCCAGTGTGATGTCATCAGTTTGTTTACTTCCTGTATTTTTCAACAGGTTTTTCAACTTTTTTCCACAAACAGTCACCTGATTGGTGTAAAACTATAATTTCTATTTATAACAAGTATTAATACACTGAATAATGTCAAAATTAGAAAATCATAGAAACCCGTCATACGCACTTTAATGGTTGCTTTTGCTTGAAATCCTGTGCATTTGTGGTCTTTTAAGTACATTTTGGGTCAGACACATGAAAATACTGAAGCACTACTGGAATTAATTATTGTTTGGGATTAAAAAGGGATTTGAATGTTGTTTTAATTATTCAGTTCGTGCAGATGATATCACAGCATTCTGAATTTTTATTATAATGACATTTTCTCTCATAACGAAACAAGCACAATTTGTACAAAGCGCAATTCAAAGTGGTTTACAAACATTAAAACACATAAAAAACACAATTCAAAATAAAAAACTGAATAAATGTTAATGTTAAAAGTCAATGAAAATATAAAGCACATATAAGATTCTTTCAGTCAAATGCACGGCCGAACAGAACTGTCTTTAGCCTAGACTTGAAACCCAATGTAGAAACAAACTGTGAAAGAGCTGCTTCAGTCCAATAATAACAAATATAAAGCCTATAACTCTGCTGTTTGTACACTGCAAATGATGACGTTCTAGATGAGTTAAAATGTCTTGATTTGAGGATATTAATCTGAATTTCAGACGTTTTGACTCGTTAAGATCAGTGGAGACGATTTATTTGATGGAACTAGATTATTTTACTTGTTTCAAACCGTTTCTGACTTGTTTCAATACATTATTTCTTATTTCAGTCCAAATTATCTGTCAGTGGGTTAAGATCATTTTACTTACACGACTGACAAATGTATTTTCTTATTTTAAGCAAAATTATCGCAGGATCAGTCAGAAATACCTTGAAACCAGTGAAATATTCTGCATCACATCAGCAATTAAATCTCATCGAGTCAAATCTACTCAAATCCAGATAAAAAAGATTAATTCAAGCCATTTTAAGATCGGATAGATTTACATTTTTTGCTGTGTACCTGACATCTGAAAGAAGAAAATGAAGTAAACAATTGTAGAAATAAAAATAATCAACAGGAACACTGCAGCTACACTAGGGCTGCTTGATTAAGGAAAAATCATAATTGTTACACGATTATTCATTCATTTTGAATGAATAATTGATCAAAGGTGATTTAGACGCGGTGAACGTTTGGTCACGTGTCAATAATTGTGAATAATAATAAAATTGTCATGTTTCTTCTAGGGCTATAGTCATTTAGTCGATTAAATGGTACAACATTTTTATTAGTCGACTAGTTTTATTTGCGTTTAACAAAAATAATCAACAGGAACACTGCAGCTACACTAGGGCTGCTTGATTAAGGAAAAATCATAATTGTTACACGATTATTTGCCGCGTAATTGCAATCACGATTATTTCAAATAGTTACTTCCAATATTGTCAAAATTATTCTGTAGAGAAAATTTGAGGAAAACATTGTATTAGTAATGTTTTTAAAAAGTGCCTTTGCTCCACGTTTTGAGCGGCAGAAGGCAATTAATTGTATTTTTGATTACGACACTTTTGAATAAAGTAATAATTGAAATCATGATTATATAAACGATTACGACATTTGCATATTAGGTCTGGGCGATACAGTGATAATAGCTCGTCCCTGTGACAATCTGCTATTTTTGTGAAATCGTCGTATCGTGATTGACTGTTTGTGTCTTTAATGCAGCTGTCTGTTCAAACACACTTTTTCTCCTGTTGTTTAGCCTCTGAAGCCTCTGAGCAGATGACTTTATTTACCTCTTAAAGGCCAGAGCTGCACAATTAAAGTAAATCCACACAAAAACACATCATAATTTCTTCCACAAACAACAAAATGTCTTGCTTTTATTTGAATAAAAACTGCTAACACTGTAGTTTGGATTTGTATAAACATGTTCTGAAACAAGCGACAAAAGCGATAAAAATTTGATCAAAAGCGACAAAAACGTAACTAAAAACGACAAAGACATGTTGAAATATGACAAACACAATTGAACGTGACAAATACGGGACTAAAAGTGACAAAATTGTGTTTAAAATGTGAATTTGAACAGGATCCTGTCACTAAATATATTGTTCTAAATCGTGCAGCTCTATTTATTCAGCCTTTTCGATTGGCTAATTGCTTTTGTTATAATGGCAATTTCGATTTGAGTGCGATCGTTCTTGCAGCCCTAATGTGAGAAGAAACTAGGGCTGTTGTCGACTAAAGAAACTCTTGGTCAACTAGAGACCTGCCCCATCGACCGATTAGTCGACTAAAAGGGGGTGTGGTAAAATTATATCTAAACTATGAAGTATCTCCGTGTATCTGACCCAAACTGCACTCAGAAGACCAAAACTGCACAGGATTCATGCAAAAATAACAATTTATACAGAAAAGTACTAGTAAACAGTGTACTTATTTGTTAGATACTGATTTACTCCAAAATCTTCAGCTGACTCACCCCTGATTTTGCTGTTTTTGCCACATCAATTTGTTAAACGCAAATAAAACTAGTCGACTAATAAAAATGTTGTGGCATTTAATCGACTAAATGACTACAGCCCTAGAAGAAACATGACAATTTTATTATTATTCACAATTATTGACACGTGACCAAACGTTCACCGCGTCTAAATCACCTTTGATCAAACATGGGACTGGCTTTATGAAATCGATCTTTCTGAACGACAAATTACTGTGACATAAACACACACAGAAGAAAAACAACACATTTTAGCTTACTTTTTGGCATACAGTACAGTTAATTGAAAATGAGTTATTTTTTTTATTTTTACTATTAAAATGTGACATGAATAAACTGTGGCTGTAACCTTCGTTTAGTCGAATAATCAGTCAGTGCTGTCTTGGTCGACTAAAAGTTTTACTAGTCAACAAACTGCTTTCTAAAACTGTAGTCGACTAAAGAAATTCGTGGTCGGCTAAAGACCTGCCCTATCGACTGATTAATCGACTAAAAGGGGTGCCGCAAAAATATCTCTCTGTATCTGACCCAAAGTGCACCAAATAAAACCACATCTGCACTGGAGTTCATGCAAAAATCTAACAATTTATACAGAAATCTACTAGAAAACAGTGGATTTATATGTTAGATATATATAAATTAGATTAAACTCCAAAATCTTTACCTAACTTACTCCATATCTTCACCTTTTTGCTGTTTTTGTCGTATAAATCCTTTCAAAATAAAATAATTAGTCGACTAATAAAAATGTTGCTCGACTAAAACACCATCGAGTGATTAATCGACTACACGACTAAAAGACTACAGCCCTAATACTTTAGGGGGTTTTAAAGGATTTAAAGTGCGGATGACAGGTATTTTGAATTTTCTAATTTTTGCTTCATTTGGTGTATTTACCTGTCGTAAATATAAATTATAGTTTTACACCAATCAGGTCGCTGTTTGTGGAGAAAAATGGAAACATCTGTTATAAGTTACAGGAAGTAAAGAAATTGATGACATACTGCAGTTATGCATAATTTACACAAAAGAAACAACTTTTTTGACACTTTAAACATTAATTCAGCTAAATAAAGGTGTATTTTATGTATGTATTTTTATTTGTCAAATAAAAAATGTATGAGATTAGATGAGTTTTTGCCCGATGTATTTGGTAATTTCCCAGTGTGACGTCATAAGTGAAATTAAACCTAAAATAAAGCTAAACTGGGATAAAATTTGTATTTTAGAAAACTTTGAAAGATATTTATCTTAAGTCCATTTTAGTCAAATGAGTTGTCCAACCTGTCAGAGCCACTTTAAATTCCCAAGAGGAGAAAAGAGAAAGCAGGGCGTGAGATATTTTGAGATTTGGGACTGAATTGTGAGTTCAATCAGCCTTTTTACAGATGAATACACTGTCTACTGGTACTTTTCTGTAAAATATTTGTAATTGTGTTCTCTCCTGTGATCTCGTGGTCCTGTCAAAGCACTTCTCGTTCAGATCCACAGTCAAATCACAGAGATACTTGATAAGTTTGAGAGCTTTTACCAGCGCCATGACTCTTTTAGTCGACTCATCTGAGCACAGAACATGCCGTCTACAGCTCTGAAATAAACATGATTAGGCCATAACTCTGGACACCCTGCACTGGACGCTGTGGTGACGTCATCTGAAGCATCCAAACCCTTATTCATATATTCTGGCGAGCCGTGCCCCTCCCTTCTGGCTCCTGGACGTATGGATGTGCCTCCGGCCCGCGCCCAGCCCCACTCGGCCCGTCGGGAGTGCTTCTTCAGAGGCTCGCGCGTCAGCACATCTCCCCCTGTGATCGATGACTCCACTTGTGGTTGTCTTCCTGTAACAGCTTAAAACTCGGCCCGAGGCATTTGGCTTCAACAAAGGCTCGGAATAAACTTTGAACGCTCGCAAACAGATACACAGCATGTATACTTAACCTGAGTGTTTGGCTCCTTCCACACGAGCGGCCTAACTCATCAATGCACCTGCAAGACCAAGAATTGTCTTCACTTTTTTGAGCTCTAAACCATTGTTCCTGCACAAAAATCTACCTAGAGTTGTCTGTAGATTCCTTTTCGTCTGGGCCTCAGAAAACTCTTGGTTTAGAATTTTCCAGGTCCAAAACCAAGTCAAAACCAGATACAAATCAGGTACAAACAAAATCTACCAGTAATCTAGATCTAAGATTAGATCCAGAATTTTGTGTTTTTAGCCTTTTAGCCTTTCCTTCACAAAAAACATACAGTCTGGAGTAGCTTCCTTTTCGTCTGGGCCTCAGAAAACACTTGGTTTCGAATTTTCCAGGTCCAAAACCAAGTCAAAACCAGGTACAAACCAGGTACAAACAAAATCTAATCTAGATCTAAGATTTTTTTTAACTTTTAGCCTTTCTTTCACAAAAAACATACACTCTGTAGTTGTTTGTAGCATCCTTTTCATTTGGGCCTCAGAAAACACTTGGTTTTGAATTTTCCAGGTCCAAAACCAAGTCAAAACCAGGTCCAAAACCAGGTCGAAACCAGGTCTAAACCAGGTCAAAACCAGGTACAAACAAAATCTAATCTAGATCTAATCTAGATTCGATCCAGATTTTTGAGTTTTTAGCCTTTTAGCCTTTCCTTCACAAAAAACATACAGTCTGGAGTAGATTCCTTTTCGTCTGGGCCTCAGAAAACACATGGTTCTGAATTTTCCAGGTCCAAAACCAAGTCAAATCAGGTACAAACCAGGTACAAACAAAATCTAATCTAGTTCTAAGATTCGATCCAGTTGTTTTTTTTGCTTTTAGCCTTTTAGCCTTTCCTTCACAAAAAACATACAGTCTGTGTTGTCTGTAGAGTCCTTTTCGTCTGGGCCTCAGAAAACACTTGAAGAGTTCATTTGCAAAAACAGATAAATGCCATTAGACAACATTTTTGAAGGTTTACAATTTACTCTTTGTCTAGTCCAGAAGTGGTTTCAAAAGCCACATTTTAGTGCAATAAAATAATATAATAATAATCGCTTTCTGAGCAAATCCTCTCACCTATACTGTTAATAATAATAAAATGTGTAGAAGATGGGATCAAAAATAAACAAACTTTCTGACGAATTTTCAAACTGGAGATATCTGTTTTTGCAAATGAACTCTTCACTTGGTTCCTAATTTTCCAGGTCCAAAACCAAGTCAAAACCTGGTCTAAACCAGGTACAAACAAAATCTAATCTAGATCTAAGATTCGATCCAGATTTTTGAGTTTTTAGCCTTTTAGCCTTTCCTTCACAAAAAACATACAGTCTGGAGTAGCTTCCTTTTCGTCTGGGCCTCAGAAAACACTTGGTTCCTAATTTTCCAGGTCCAAAACCAAGTCAAAACCAGGTACAAACCAGGTACAAACAAAATCTAATCTGATCTAAAATTCAATCCAGATTTTTTTTTTACTTTTAGCCTTTTAGCCTTTCCTTCACAAAAAACATACAGTCTGTAGTTGTTTGTAGCTTCCTTTTCATATGGGCCTCAGAAAACACTTGGTTCCTAATTTTCCAGGTCCAAAACCAAGTCAAAACCAGGTCTAAATCAGGTCAAAACCAGGTACAAGCAAAATCTAATCTAGATCTAAGATTAGATCCAGATTTTTTGAGCTCTAAACCATTGTTCCTGCAGAAAAATCTACCTGGAGTTGTCTGTAGCTTCCTTTTCGTCTGGGCCTCAGAAAACACTTGGTTTCGAATTTTCCAGGTCCAAAACCAAGTCAAAACCAGGTACAAACAAAATCTAATCTAGATCTAAGATTAGATCCAGATTTTTTAGAGTTTTTAGCCTTTTAGCCTTTCCTTCACAGAAAACACACAATCTGGAGTAGCTTCCTTTTCGTCTGGGCCTCAGAAAACACTTGGTTCTGAATTTCCCTGGTCCAAAACCAAGTTGAAACCAGATCGAAACCAGGTCTAAACCAGATACAATGTATAAACCAAATTTTACTTTTTTGAGCTTTTAGTCTTTCCTTCACATACACAGAGTCTGGAGTTGTCTTTAGCTTCATTCACACTTGTTTGATGAATCCTGTGCAGTAAACCCTCTCCCTCTGAGCCCCAGAAAACACTTTGTTCTGAGATCTTCAGTGCTGTTTTAATTACATAAATCTTCACCAGAGTCATTCTTTATTTTATTGTTATTTAAGAGTCCCTTTGAGATTAAAAACCTCTTCGGCGTCCTGGCCAAGAGGCAGCAAAGTTTAACACAGTTCCTCCAACCAACATTAAAAAACAAATGCACATTTTTGAGTCTCTCATGCTTTCAGATTGGTTTTAAATGTATTCAGGGACAAGAGCTCAGTCAATTTCCTGTATTTCTGTAACACGTTCTGAGCATTTCTGACTCAAATCACATCAAACCTCATAACAACTGCTTACATTCATGTCGTGAGCAAGCTAGCTTTTTTTAAATCTTTCCTTTTCAATTCTCTCTGCTGCCAGTAGATGGAGTACTGACACAAAGCAGGGAACGTCACACAGATGTAAAGTAATGTATTCTTTCCGTAGATACATTATTTTAAGTTCCAAAACATGAGATGCTAAAGTAGAAGTACTCAAGAACAAAATGAAACATGTCCTTTAACAGAAACATATCGGCAATCCTTAAAATGAGCTCCAGAAGAGTTTGAGCTCAACGTTAAAGTGCGTATGACGGGTTTTTACAGTTTTCTAATTTTGACTTTATTCAGTGCATTAATACCTCTTGTAAATATAAATTGTAGTTTTACACCAATCAGGTCGCTGTTTGTGGAGAAAAGTTGAAAAATCTGTTGAAAATTACAGGAAGTAAACAAACTGATGACATCACACTGGGGAGACGAAGGTTATGTAGAATTTACTCAAAAGAAACAACTTTTTTGACCCTTTAACCATTAATTCAACAAAATAAAGGTGTCCACATGTGTTTCTCTTTGTCGAATTAACAAAATCTGTGACATTAGATGAGTTTTGGCCAATGTACAGAGTGGTTGCTATGGTAATTTCCTAGCGTGATGTCATACTTTACAACCAGGAAGTAACATTTAAAACCTAAAAAATAGCTAAACTGGGGTAAAATTTGTAAAGACTTTTTTGTAGAAATTTGAATATATTTATCTTACCTGCATTTTAGTTAAATGTGTATTTCAACCTGTCATAGGCCCTTTAAAGACCTTTCGTGCTCTTCACTGAACCATCTGATCTAACTCTGGATCTGTTTATTTACACACTGTTATGTTGTTCAGTGCTAACTAACTGTGTTTCTTCTCTCTTCACAGACATTTATAGTCCTAAACAAGGGGAAAACAATCTTCCGCTTCAGTGCCACGCCCTCCTTGTACATCATAAGCCCTTTTAATCTTCTAAGACGCATAGCTATTAAGATTTTGATACACTCATATCCTTTCACATGGAGCTGGAGCTGTTTGGGTGACCAGATGTTTGTGGTGCAAGAAGTGTGTTACTCAAGTTAAAAAAGAAAAAGAAAGCTCAAGTAAAAATATAAGTTACACATACAAACACCTACTTAAGTAAAAAATAATGAAGTATCACTTGTAAAATGTACTTAAGAGTCAAAAGTAAAGGTATTTTACACAGATTTTGAAGCTAAAGCATTTGAAATCAGGGCAAAACTAACCCAAGACCAAACCAGGTCTAAACCAAGTCTAAACCAGGTACAAACCAGAACCAAACCAGGTCCAAATCAGGGCTAAACCAGGTCCAGATTTGATTTAATGTATATACTTAATAAAAGATTGATAAAATTATAAAGGACTCAACTAAACCAAGACCAAACCAGGCCCAAAATCTAAACCTGGTCTAAACTAGATACAAACCAGGCCCAAAATCTAAACCAAGTCTAAACCAGATACAAACCAGGACCAAACCAGGTCCAGATTTGATTTAATGTATATACTTAATAAAAGATTGATAAAATTAAAAAGGACTAAACTAAACCAAGACCAAACCAGGCCCAAAATCTAAACCAAGTCTAAACCAGATACAAACCAGGCCCAAATCAGGTCCAAATCTGGGTTAAACCAGATACAAACCAGGACCAAACTAGAACCAAACCAGGTGCAAATTTGATTTAATGTATACTTAATAAAAGACATGAAATAAAAAGGACTAAACTAAACCAAGACCAAACCAGGCCAAAAATGTAAACCAAGTCTAAACCAGATACAAACCAGAACTAAACCAGGAGTATAACAGTAAATCAGGCCTAAACCAGGTCTAACCCAAGACCAAACCAGGCCCAAATTTGATTTAATGTATATTTAATAAAAGACTGATAAAATAAAAAAGAAATGATATTGATTGTTAGATTAATAAAATAAACTGTAAATTTCAAACAAACCCATTTCAGACAAACAACAAATGAATGGGTTTGTCTCGCTGTGTTCGACTTAAACACGCTTTAATCACAAAATCTTGTCACCTCAACTGTAGAAATGTACTTTATGTCTTGTGTGTGATTTTCATTGTGTATTTTGACTTTGTTGTGTGAAGAATACAACTTGTTTGATCAGAAATGTTCCTTAACCTCGCCTCCACATTATTCAGCATGATCATCATGTGCACCATTTTGACCAACTGTATTTTCATGACCTTTAGTGACCCTCCCGAGTGGTCCAAGCAAGTAGAGTAAGTGACCAGACACTTCATCGTTCATAAATGAAGTAAAAGGACGCAACTGGAGGCAAAGTGAAGTAGAGCGTGAGGCTATTTCAATGAACAATTTAGGATTAGTCACAGAATCAGGGCTGCAGCTAATGATTGTTTTAGTGTTCGACTAGTCAGCTATAATTCTTCTTATTAGTTGATTAGTCAAACAATTTCTGTTGTACACCGAGACTTTTTGAATGCATTATCAGCCAAATAAAGGTTGAAAAATGGTGAGTGAAGACGTCTAGGTAGAGAATATTTATAATTAATGCGTATTATTAATGAAAGTCAGACATTGTTCATTCTTTTTTGACATTTTGATTTAATAATGGCACTGTCTTTGCTATAAAAAGGTAGTTTTTCGAGTCTTATAATCCAGATAAAAATGATCAAAATACAACTTTGATTATTTTTATAGTCACGATTAATCAATTAATTGCTCTATCCTTTAATGGAATAGCAAAAAATACTATGTAAATATCATCTTTTATAAGTAACATCAAGCTTTTGAAAAATTATTCATCACCCAGCTGCATAAAATGAGTCTGGTTAGAAAACATTAACAGGTGAACTTTAGGTAGTTTTTTATCGGTGAGTTGTAAAAAAAAGTTAAAATTTACTCGACTAGCTTGACTTTTAGGGTTCGTTTGATAAATACTTGCAGAAATTTTCATATTTTTCCACCAAAATTCCTACTTTTTGAGATGACATTTTTGAAATCTATGAAATATTTACAACTAAATTCAAATGTTGCCGTTTATTGATTATCTTGAGTTACACTGTATTATTAAGGTCTACTTCACTTTTGCCTCCAGCTGTTGACATAATTCAGTTTTTTGTTTGTGATTTGTTTTTTTAACGTTGTATTTCTGTCTCCAAAGATACACCTTCACAGGAATCTACACGTTTGAGTCGCTCACCAAAATTGTGGCTCGAGGTTTTGCGATAGACGACTTTACTTTCCTCAGAGATCCCTGGAACTGGCTGGACTTTATGGTCATCTCTATGGCGTGAGTATTTCATTAGTTTGAAATCGAATATCTTTACAGCGTTTTTTACTCTTGAACGTCTGGCTTCAGCTTTTTATTTTATTTTATTTGTGCCGTATAATCCTAACCTAGATATAGTTTAGGGCTGAACAATCAATCACAATCCGATCACAATCTAAATTTGCACTTTCGCAATTATCAAAATACAAAAAAAGGCTACAGTTATTTATGTCGTCCTAGAAACTACCCTCTTTTTATGACCTCTACAAACCTGTTCTGTTTTAGTTTTCTCTCAAATGTTAACGCTCCTGTGGTTAAAATGTGCCTTTTGAACCTTATCCTTATTTGAAAACATAATATTGCAAATCTAATCGTAATACTACGTCACAAAAGTTGCAGTTTGGTTTTATTCCAAAATCACACAGCCCTTATCTGAAAGCATCTGTCCATTTCCACCCTTTTTCAATAAATAAACGTACATTATAGAATTACAAACTAAAGTTAGTTAACTACTGACAAATACAATTAAAGCTGGCTGCACACTAGAGCCTTGATTTTCAACCAGTGCACCGGGGAACACTAGTGCGCCTTGAGGTTTTGCCAGGTGTGCCTTGAGAAAATGTCCAGTTTGAGTTAACAGATCCACAAATGTTGGATTTAATGAACTAATAGACCTTTTTTAAGCGTCCTGAGCAACATTTTCACCAAAAAAGAGCGCAAAACCATCACTATTACCAAATTAAAGAACTAGACAGTGCCACAGACATTATTTACCTCATTATATACAATATTTTTAACTAAATGGTCTGATTTGGTAATATTTTAGTGGTAGGTGGCGCGCCGGGGTAGCTTTTAAACCCAACATGTGCCACAACTCAAAAAAGGTTGAAAAACACTGCACTAGTATTTTTAAAGAACACATATTTTGCTACAGTGACGTTTTTGAGCTTTAAACCCTGTTCTAACAATGTTCCGTCATCAAAAACACACCTGGAGCAGCGTTCAGTTGCATTCACGCTGTTTTGAGGAATGTTCATCAGAAAATCCGCTCTCTCCGAGCGTCAAACACACTTCCAGCTGAACTCCTTCTATCCGGGACGTATTTTCGGATCGTCTACGTCACTTATCAGAGAGTCTTCCGCTGTGTTTAGTCCTTAAATCATCGCTAAACTTCTGAGCGTTTCTGCCGCCTAAACACGATAACTGCTACTATATATTTTTCCTTTAAACCCTCCACGATTTTAAGATATGTAAAAAAAAAGTGCAGGCCATAGACATGAGGACATTTTGCAGCGACACCACACACTCGGGATTTTGGATTTGTTACAAGCAGAGGAGAGCGCAAGGGTCACGTGATCGAACTGGGCGTATGAAACAAATACAAGAGGACACAAGGTGAGCGTCAGCTGCTTTTACATGCCCCCTATTTAGAGAGAACATAAAACAAAACAATGAAACGTGCAGATTAAATCTGCTTGTAAAGGCCACAGGAGGCCGCCATAGTCTCTTACAATAATCACAGCTGGGCCACGCCTCCTGATGTCTGAAGAGGCAAATTGGGATTAAGATCAGACAAAAATCCTCTAGAGTGAAGAAGACTTTATAACTCCTGTCCTCGTTCATTTTCATTTCATTTGTAGAGGGCAAAGATGCTTCATTTTATTCCCCAATCTTATGCCACTTTGCTGCATTGGTGGCTATGCTAGCAAAAGGTTAGAGTTAGAATTAGGATTAGGTTTAGTTTTGGGGCAGATAAGATAACCAGTTCTCGGCAGAACTGTGTTTTGGAAAAAAATTACGCGGCAAAGACTTTGAGGGAAACATTTGCTGTTAACAGACAACATTTATGACACAACTGACCACTGAATTGGAGTAGAAATTGTAATCTACTGTATTATATAACCAAATGTTTTGCTTCATCGTGATTTCTGTTGTTTTGCTTCAGTCCCTCTTTTCTCTCACTCTCTATGATAGCGCCCCCGCTGGTCCTTTGGTGGATTGTCGGTGCTTTGTGTGACCGCCCTGTTTTTCCTCTCGTCCTTTCCAGATACATCACAGAGTTTGTAGACCTGGGAAATGTGTCAGCTCTGAGGACGTTCAGGGTGCTCCGAGCTCTCAAAACAGTCGCTGTCATTCCAGGTAAGACTCGTTCAAACTGTAGGCCAAACATACAAACGTACAAACGTTAAACAGTCAAACGTACAAACATTAAACATACAAACGTACAAACATTAAACAGTCAAACATAGCGGAGGAAACATTCACTTACTGTACTCAAGTGGGTGATATCTAGGATTCTTCCAATAGCCACATTTGCACTGGCTGGGTTTCCTTCAGTCGGGTTTCTAACCAGACCGATCTTGTACTAAACTGACTGATTGGCCATGAACGGTCAGGGATTATTACTTACTACAGGGTTTAAATGCATATGGTACCAGATTGTACAGCGTAATGGAAACAGAACCAGGCCAAGTGAGAAAGGTGGAGAGGGAAGAGTCAAAATGGGATTAATGAAACATATTTTACCGTAAAATGCGGGTTATAAGCCGCTGCTTTTTTCTCATGATTTCAACCCTGCGGCTTATACAACGATGCGGCTAATTTATGTATTTTTCCGCAAACAGCCTCTAGGGTAGAGTTTAGATCGGGCTCAAAAATTCAAGTCCGACCCGCCCGAGCCCGCGCCTGTAACCGACCTGGGCACGATTCGACCCGAACCTGACCCGCACTCGCGGGTCGTGTTACGTGTTCTACCTGCACCAACGGGACATCTCCTGTACCAGACGGGTCTGTTCCTCCGCTGACGCTGGCCCACATGATCTCTCCTCCGCTGCTCTCTTTTTCTCTCTCTCCTCCTGCTCTTTCTCCTCCGTTGCGCTCATTTTTCTCTCTCCTCTCTCTCCGTGTAGCAGCCGCACACTTTCAGGCGTCTTTTCCCACGTCACATATTTTGATCACTTATTCAGGATGAGGAGGAAAACAACACAGCACTGGCTGCACACCTCGCTCTTTCGCGTGGAGCGCATGTTACAAAACACGTGCGCGCCTCTGTCACGTGTGAGTGCTCTTCCCGAACCGGCCCGGCAACGTAAATGTCTCAACAGGACACCCGCGGCTTATAGTCAGGTGCGGCTTATGTATGTACAAAGTTGTTTTTCTTTGTAAATATGGCTGGTGCGGCTTATACTCAGGAGCGCTCAATAGGCAAGGCAAGGCAAGGCAAGTTTATTTGTAGAGCACAATTCATACACGAGGCAATTCAAAGTGCTTTACATAAACAGGAAAAGTTGCATTAAAATCACAAAACACAAAAAGACACACAGAATCATTTTAAAATAATTTTAAAATAAAGTGCTTTAAAAGAGAAGAGTGCAGATAGATCTTTCAGTCGTATGCACGTCTAAAGAGAACTGTTTTTAGCCTGGATTTAAACATTGTCAGAGTGGAGGCCTGTCTCACATCTTCAGGGAGACTGTTCCAGATTTTAGCTGCAAAAAACTGAAATGCTGATTCCCCATGTTTAGTCCTGACTCTAGGCACCAGCAGGAGGCCGGTCCCTGAGGTCCTCAGAGTACGAGATGGTTCATATGGCACTAACATGTCAGAGATGTACTTTGGTGCTTGGCCGTGGAGAGACTTGAACACAAGCAGAGCTGCTTTAAAGTCAATTCTCTGAGCCACAGGAAGCCAGTGCAGAGACCTGAGCACAGGACTAATGTGATCGTACTTCCTGGTTCTTGTCAGGACTCGAGCAGCAGCGTTCTGGATGTACTGCAGCTGTTTTACAGCTCGTTTGGAGAGGCCAGTGAACAGGCCGTTGCAGTAGTCTAATCTACTGGAGACAAATGCATGGATAAGTCTCTCCAAGTCTGGTTTAGACACTATACCTTTAATTTTGGCAATGTTTTTTAGGTGGTAAAAGGCTGTTGATGTTATTGATTTGATGTGGCTGTCAAAGTTCAGGTCTGAGTCCATTATTACCCCCAGATTTCTAACTTGATTTGTCGGTTTTAGAGCGAGAGACTGGAGGTGACTGCTGACACTTTCTCTCTGTTTCTGCGGCCCAAAGACGATGATTTCAGTCTTGTCTGAGTTTAGCTGAAGAAAATTGTTTTGCATCCACAAGCTGATCTGTTGGATGCAGTGACAGAGTGAATCCACTGGTCCATATTCACCTGCCGTCAGTGAGACGTAGATCTGAGTGTCATCTGCGTAGTTGTGATAAGACACATAGTCTTATCACAACAATAGTCCGCATTCTATGGTATATAAGCTCTTTGGTTTATTTGGTTTTATAAACAAATAAATAATGATTTTCTACTTCTATTGGAGGCAAAGTGATGTTTTGCCCATGGACAAAACATATGCTTTGGTGGGAGCTGTTTTCAACCTGCCAATCTTCAGTAACCTGGCAAAAGCCAGCTTGATATCATAACGCTAATAACGTTAGCTCTGTAATATTGATCTGGCAGAGGAGGGACTTTCCAGTGGAGTTTAAGCTAATCACAGCAGCAAAATACTACAATAATGAAACGAAACATTTTGGCCAAATAAATGTCTACCATATACGTATCTACTGTGTTTAACCCTTGCTCCCTTGTTGGTAATTACAGATAAAATGTGCCTTTTTTTGGTCCTTACTAAAAGTTGTGTGGCCTCAATCAGATCCGCAGGGAGCTGTAAAGGATGGATGATTGTGTTTGAAAACTCTAACCTGGCAACAATCCATTTTGCAGCACAAGGTTAAATCATGAGTAGGTCAGTAGCAAACACCGGCCAATGGGTTCTGTGCACAGCAGCGGTCGGCTAAGCTAATGGTTTCTCACAGAAACGTAAAATATAAAGAAACAACCAATTAAAAAGTAAAGTTTGATTAACATATAGATTACTTCAGTATATTTAAATTTGTTATTTTTATCTTTATTATGCTTCAAAATTAGTATTAATGTTAGCATCGACCTCAAACACCTTCATTTATCAACACAGAAATCTCTACTGGGGAAGTATTCATCTCATGTGTAAAGTCCATGGAAGCATCCACCTTATTCCGGAAGTTTCCGCGAGCGCCGCCACCTTTTGTCCGTTGTAGTTTACACGGGGCACAGAAAATCGGTGCGTTGCTGACGGTGTTGTTGCTTGTGTTCATTAAACATTTTACGCAAATTAAATCTACTTTATTTAATGTTTTAGCGGCAAGACTTTTCCCTCGTTCGACATTTGCGCAAAATTTCGTCAAACCGGAAGTGCGTTTACTACAGGAGCGCGGATCTGTGTCAAAAAAAAAGGCCAAAGTGGACGGGGCGGAATAAGGGCTGAGATAAATGAGATAAAGTCTTTAACATGTTGTCAGTGACATCCACCTGCATCATCTTTAAGTATTTATTTCAGTGTGACTTTGCAAAAACCCAAAGAGACAGAATTGGACAGGAAGTACTTAGTAAGTAGGAAACTGGTGCTATTAAAAACAACAGAACCTTGATTATCTCATCCTCCCATGGATGTATTAAAAGAACTGGATAAGACACGCCCCCTCTGTCTGTGTCCCAGATTGATTAGTGGCCGTGTGAGGTACTGCAGCCTCTTGGGCCCAGCCTTTTTCTATAATTTCACATTATAATTGCAGACAGTACTGAATTATTATCGGTATTTAAATAAAATAGAAGGAAATGTTCTTTTCTACCGTTTCTAAAATCACCGAAATTACCGTTTTTATATGAAGTGACGTCACACAAACATGTGCGAGTCACGTGAACGAGCGTCGGACGATACAAACAGAAGCTCGTGGAAAAGGCTCGACTAGAGACACCTGTAAGTTGTATTTTATTTCATTTCAGACGCTTTCACGTGTGTCTAACATGAAGAACACAATTACAATCACACAAGCAAACACAAACACAAAAACTTGCAGCTGCGTGGTCGCTCACGTCGCTCAAAGCATCATGGGGGATTGTCGTCACGTGACGCCCTAAAGCAAAGATGGCCGCCTCCGTATCAGGAAGTAAATGCGAAAGTAAGAAACTTTTTTTGGGTCATGCGCTAATGAGCTCACTCCATAGGGATAAACAGGGCGCCATTTTGGATTCATCTTCCAGGTTTTATTATAGTTCTATGCATCCTCCGCCCACAGATAATACCCGTGTTGTTTTCATGTCTGTTTCTGTTTCCAGGCCTGAAGACCATCGTCGGCGCTCTGATCCAGTCGGTGAAGAAGTTGTCGGACGTGATGATCCTGACCGTGTTCTGCCTCAGTGTCTTTGCGCTCATTGGGCTCCAGCTCTTCATGGGAAACCTCCGACAGAAGTGCGTCATTTGGCCCATCAACATGACCGAGCAGTACCTTTCCAACGGCAGCAGAGGCTTCGACTGGGGAGAGTACATCATGAATGACAGTGAGTGCAAAGTCGCGCTGTAATTGGACATTTTATCTGTTTAAAACTTACAATTTATTTTATTTGATTTATTTTTTATTTAATTTTTCATTGCAGTTCTGTTTATGTATTGCAGTTTTGTGGTTTTATGAGTTTGCTTGGATTTACTGGTTTAATTGTTTTAGATCAAACGCAGCACTTATACCTTTTAGTTTTTGGTCTTATGTTTTTTGTGTCTGTACAGCACTTTGGAAACGGTTCTGTTCATACAATGTGCAATATAAATAAAGTGGATTAGGATCTGGAGAACATTTAGTTGTTTACGGAGAGCATTATGTTACCCATAGACCCTTTAAAAGTTTGTAAACAAAAACATTCTATATCCGGAATGGAGGCAGAAGTGAAGTGCAACATAATTCGATTTCACTGGAGATTCAACCTCAGAATATCGCAAAATATGAAACATTTTGATGATTTTGTGTCAGTAAGAGCCTCAGGCATGTGAGTGACATCAGAGCTGTTTAAAACACATTTATCATTGTATTTTACATTATGTTTTAGGAATTTATGACAAACTCTTTGCATTTTTGATGAAGGAACAATCCAGATTAATGGGTTTTACTGGAAAAATACTCACAGAAATATTGAGCCCGCAATCATTTTTCATTTTATCTAGAGATATATTAGACACTATTCCATAAATTTTGAAGCTAAAATACAATTTTAAAGCTAGATAATTGTATTTTGTCCATTGTTTGTTATAGAAAAGCAAACTAACTGACCTTTCTAACCTGGAATTCAAATGTGTTGCTTTTTTCCAACACAAACACTTAAAACCAGTAGAATTTAGATCTAATGTCAGAGAATCATTGGAAAATTTACAGTCAACTTCATTTTGTCTCCAGTCGCCTCCGTTCTGGAATTTTGATGTCATCACATTTTAAAGGGTCTATATAATTGCTTCTTCAGTGATTTGCTAATTCAGTCCATTTAAATTGTTACCTCTTGAAAAGGATGGCTGAAGTGACTTAGATGCAGGCAGATCAATTTAATTTTATACAAATTATTGTCTGAATTTTTTTTTCCCCCTCCTATTTTTTTCCCCACAGCTAATTTCTACTTCCTGCACAATCAACTGGACGCGCTTCTCTGCGGGAACAGCTCAGATTCTGGGTAAGCAGCAAAACAACACGGCATTCTTCTGATTGTGATATAATTTTGCATAATATGTCGCCGTTTTGTCCTTTTCCAGGCGGTGTCCGGAGGGTTACACGTGTATGAAAGCCGGCAGGAACCCAAACTACGGCTACACCAGCTTCGACAGCTTCGGATGGGCTTTCCTCACGCTCTTCCGACTCATGACACAGGACTTCTGGGAAAATCTCTACATGCTGGTAAAGGATATATCTGCTGTCTTTAATATTTATGTTGTTTTGGAAAGGAAAATGCAACTCGGTTTCAATAAAATAGTGTTAGGCGTTAGCTTGTCAGTTAAAGGTCCCATAACATGCAAAATCGACTTTTCAGAGGTTTTAACCTTCCTACAGTGCTATTTGGGCCTTGTATGTTGTGCCCAAAGTGGTTTTTTGATTGATTCCCTCATGTTTTCACTAGAGAACTGTCTTTTTCGTCCCCCTCGGGTGAGCAGCAGACGGGGGCTCCTCACTAAGATGATGCGGCTTCACCAGGATGACACGGTGTTTAAGCCACGCCTCCAGGAAGCGCGCGGCCGCAAGAATAAAAACAGCTAATGCTAATGCTACACAGTAATTACACGATGGATACGACAGATAGAAGATTTAGCTTGTTATTTACCAAACGGCAACGTCCGTCGTTGAGGCCCTGGAGCACGTCAAACTCCAGGTCAGATCCAGGACGTAGGACTCAGCACGACGCACCGTCAGGACGGATAAAAGGTTTATTCAGTGTTTGTGTATCGCTGTTTACCGGAGCACCACGGCGCATGCACTATCTCCGCTCTAGGCTTCGTCGCGGGTTGGGAGGGGGAGGCGCGGGTTGGGCGGGGGAGGCAGCCTGCTCTCTGTTCGGGGGGGTCAGATCTCAGAGTGAGCCGTTTGCTTTTGCAAGGAGGGGGGCCAGTCCAAGAAATTGGTGTTTTTTGGAAACTGTTATGTTATGGATATTGCACAACGCAAACATTTATCAACAAAGCCCTTAGAATAGACTGTGTAAAGGGGAAAAGAGCAGAATATGGGACCTTTAAAGGCGCTGGACCTGGTTTTCACTGTTTTGAAACGTGAAAAACAGAACTAGTTCATGAGCCTGATTTTTTTCTGTGTAATAAAGTTAAAAAAAGATTGCCAGTATAGATATATTTTAAAAGCATCTATTTTGTTGAAAATGACACCATAGCGAGAAGCGGGAAGTGCCCCATTAGCATGCTAATGTTTGTTAGATTTACAGAGAATTGAGAATTGTGCTGATTTTTTTGGCAAAGAAAGTGACTGAATTGATTACTTTGTCTAGTCATATTTATTTATGCATCTTTTTTTGTCAAAACTCAGTCTTTAACTACAAATCTTTAAGCAGGATGTCACAATTGCCTTTTCAGGTGGTCCCACACCCTACAGAAAAAATACCTTTAAGTCCAGTTCAAAATGTAGTGGATTAAAAAGTACAGATACCTGCCTTCAAATGTAGTAAAGTATTTCATGTAAAATGCAGCTAAAGTGCAGATACCTATTACATTCATGTTCAATCTGAAATCTGAGTCTGTCATTTGAACTCGGTGGCTCTGTATTTTGAGTGTTTCGTTTTCCTCAGACGCTGCGAGCTGCAGGGAAGACTTACATGTTCTTCTTCGTGCTGGTGATCTTCGTGGGTTCGTTCTACCTGGTGAACTTGATCCTGGCTGTGGTGGCCATGGCCTACGAGGAGCAGAATCAGGCCACGATGGAGGAGGCGGAGCAGAAAGAGGCTGAGTTTAAAGCCATGTTAGAGCAGCTCAAGAGGCAGCAGGAGGAGACACAGGTGAGTGACGCTGCTATGGGCCGTAAGCCTTCTAGAAACCAATGTCTTCTTCCTCAAAATCACATCAGAATGTATTGATTAATTGGCTGGAATCCAAATAGTATGTTCTCTTCTTAAACTGCTGTAGAAGGCTTATCTGCATTATTACCCTTAGCACCAGCAAGTCACACTGCACCAGAAGTGAGAATCAAACCTCTGACCCTCGGGTTGGTGGACGAGTGTAACCACTGTCTTACGGCTATGACACATTAAAAAACCACATGAATAATTAGTTTCCATTGCACTCGCTACTGCAAGTAACTTGGCCAGCACTTGAGGCATGAAATGTAACGCCTACAAGCCTGCAAGAGTGACAACAGTCTGTCAGTAATCTTTGACAGTCACAATATTTCCTTCTAGAGCAAAACAAAACACAGATGTGATAATCACAACTGACTTAGAATTTACTTAAAAATAATAATCTAGCCTCGTCAAGTAAACTTTTGACAAAAACTTCACGAACATTCGTATTTTTTTCTTTTCTGAAGAAGTTTTTTGTTGAGATTGTTACCACGAAGAAGTTACCACGAAGAAGCAACAAACCTTTACTGTGCATCTATAAAGCCTACATTAGAGCTGGACTGGAGTTCTGCTCTGGGGTAATCAGGGGCACAGGAAAAACTCTGATGAACTCCAAATCCTCCAGCAGCACTGATGCACATCTTTGTTCCAAAGGTCATATAACCATGAACATTTTAATTTGGTATTTTAAAATCTGCTGTTTTGATAAATTATGAAATTCTTGAAGAATTTACTTTGAAAGTTGAATAAAGGAGGAATAAGAAGACCATGTCAATAACAGCATTGCCTTTCACTGTAATACCAGTTCACCTTATGATGATAAGAGGTTTTTCTAGCCATAGCTGCCTTGGGGCTGACAGAGGAAGTAGTGACCGGGCTGTGTGAACTGTACTGTACTGGCTGCCGGGCCTGCTCTCTGCCTCAGAAATGGGATCTTCCCTCGGCCCTGTGGCCTTCAGCCCCTGTGACCTCCAGCATGAATGAACTGTACTATCAGACTTCAGCGTTAGTGTCGCTTTAATGACTTTGTCTGTTCCCAGGCGGCTGCGATGGCCACTTCGGCGGGGACAGTGTCAGAGGCGGCTTTAGAGGACGAGGGAGGAGGGCACCTGTCCCGAAGCTCTTCTGAGGTCTCCCGGCTCAGCTCCAAAAGCGCCAAGGAGAGGCGCAACCGCAAGAAGAAATGGCGTCAGAAAGAGCAGGAGAAGGAGAAAGGAGACAGCGAGAAGGTGGTCAAGTCCGAGTCTGACGACGGGAGCAAAAGGAGCACGCTGCGATTCCCGGGGACTCGACTCGGGAGGAAGACATCCATCATGAACCAGGTATTTTCACTTGTGCGTTTGGATAAAAACAAAGAGGATCAAATATATAGTGAATGCGAAGAAACAAATATACGCTGTACATGCTCGTAATCCTGTCCTGGATTTGAGGCTGCAACTGACGATTATTTTAGTGTTCAACTAGTCAGCGGTTATTTTTTCATTTAGTCGACTAGTCAAACAGTTATTTCTTTTGTACACTATTTTAAGATATATCATCAGATAAATAAAGGTTGAAATATGGTGACTGAAGGCTTCTGGTTAAAGAATATTTATGAAATTTCACAAAAGAATAAATGTGTGATGGTGACAGAAACCCTAAGTGCATGTTCTGGAAGCCTTGAAGACATACATTCTTTTTTGACATTTTTATTCAAATAATTCCACTGTCTTTATTGTAAAAAAAGGTATTTTGAGTCGTAGTGCATGTACAGTGTAGATAACGTGTATCAAAATATAACTACAGTTGTTTTTATAGTTGACTTGTCACGGTCAGTCGATTAGTTGTTGCAGCCCTACTCAGTGGATAATACCTGTTGTAAATATAAATGATAGTTTTACTCCAATCAAGTACTAGTTTATGAAGAAAAGTTGAAAAATATGTTGAAATGACGTGAAACATGATGCCATCACACTATGGGACAATTTACACACGTCAAACTCATTTTTCTGACCCTTTCAAAGCTGTTCTCACATATTTTTATTTGTCAAATAATTTCTGTGGCATTGGAGCGGTTTTGGCACGGTTGCTAGGTAACAGCTGCGTAATTTCCTTGTGTGATGTCATGATTCACAACCAGGAAGTAAAATTTTAAAACCAAAAGGTGTGAAGAAGGCTTTTTGTAGAGAAAGAACATGATTACCTTTGAAACTTTTTCTACAACTAACGAAATGTAAAATGATGATAGAGTTGTGTTATTAATACCAGGAAAAACATATTTTCTTAGTACAGTGAATGCACCAAATTACATAAGTTTCACTCTCGTACGCACCCTGTTTTCCTCTCCCCACAGTCTCTGCTCAGTATCCCCGGCTCCCCGTTCATGTCGCGCCACAACAGCCGCAGCAGCATCTTCAGCTTCAAGGGCCGCTCCAAAGACATGGGCTCCGAGAACGAATTCGCGGACGACGAGCACAGCACCGTGGAGGAGAGCGAGGACCGGCGCGGCTCCCTCTTCATCCCCTACCGACGCAACAGCTACAGCGGCTTCAGCCAGGGCTCGTCACGCATCCACCCGCTGGCGCCGCACTCAGGGGGGAAGAGGAACAGCACCGTGGACTGCAACGGCGTGGTGTCACTGATCGGACCAGGGCCCGGCCGACGGCTCCTGCCTGAGGTGAAAATAGATAAGGCAGCCACTGACGAGAGTGTAAGGACGTCTAAGAGACACTGGTTCAGTCTAGGCATGATCATGATGGTGGCCCCAGACTCCCCTGTACGACCTCTAACCCGCTGTCCCAGGCTGTAAACTCCCAACCTCACTCTTTATTTGTCCTTTGTCATGAAAATCTGTTTATTTTGAACATTTCAGTGTTTTATTTTACAAAACATACTTTAATCACAGACATGTAAATTAGTAAACGCGGCATTCGACCATGGATCTATTAAATTAACTGGATAGGGTACTGCTAGCTTAAACCTGTCGTGAGTTGGCCCCTGTAGCCAGTCCATTCGTCCTCGATGGCCCAGAGAGAATTTTTCCCAAACACTACTCATGTTCGGCTTAAAGGGCACCTACAGCTTTCACCAAGGTCGGATTTTTTTGGCGATTTATGACTATTTCCAGATCATGAACGTTTTTCTGATTCAAATCCTTCAGTTTTGCAGATTGCTTTTTAATCTTCATCAATCTCTTTTTTGCACTGCTCTCCCCTAGCAGTCCCACTCTAGCAGCTCTCGTTCTGATTGTCAGTGCTCACATGGTACACGAGCACATGTCGGGCTGCACAGCCTCTTGATGTCCCGAGCCGCTAAAGGCTAAACTGGCAACCTGCACCGGCGAGCACGGTCCATTGTCTTCAGCCATCTTTCGCCCTGTGCTCTCGCGCTCGATGCTGATGCTATGGATCATTCGGCGACTCGGCTAGTCCGTTAATCCTGTATTTTTCCCAATGAGTCACAGTATTCACCTTATTCCTGAAGTTGCCGTACGCGCCGCCGTCTTGTTTCCGTTGTAGTTCACATGGAGCAGATGAGCTCAACAGAAAATAAGTTCCACATGAACTAAAAAGACGTTTTCAGGAAATCGTTGCGTTGTTGACTTGTTGTTGCTCGTGTTCATTAAACATTTTACACAAATCAATCTACTTTATGTAACATTTTAGCGACAAGACTTTTCCCTCGTTCGTCATTAGCTTTAACGGAGTTCTCGTCAAACAGAAGTGCGTTTACAACAAAAGTGCAAAAAACTGCAAAAGTGGGCGGGGCAGAATAAGGTCAATAGGCTAGAGAAAACGTTGCCATGGTAACATAGTAACGGCATCCAGTTCCAGCTCCATGTTGTGTTGGAAAATTCTATTTGTAATAAATACTTTGATGATATGACTTTTTTAAGCATTTGCAGTTGCCCATGTTCTACCAAATTAATGTGAAAATATCCTGAAAAAACATGTTTTTAATTTTAGGTTATAAATTCTTTCATAGTAATGGTCGTGAAGTAAACACAATAATGATTAATGGTTTTGTCCATATCTTATATTGACACAAAGATAGTTTAAGAGTACTCTACATTATTACCATTATATGTTCATTTTAACACTTCAATCTATGAATTTTATCGCCCTGTTTGTACAATATTTATATTCGATTTTTGCTCTTTCTCCACTTCCAAGATGGCCGCTGCAATTGCCATGGCAACACAACCCACAGTCTCTCTAGTCCTTATTGACACATTGACTTTTGCTATAGCTGTTAGCATTAGCCCGCAAAAAAAAAACAAAAAAAAAAACAAGCTATGAATAATCAAGAGGGTTTGGTGAATCCTTCTTAAAAGTCAATGTTGAATGCGTAAACCTTTTTTTTTTTAGATTTTAACTCTTAACTTAAATCTGGCATCTGAACCAAAAGCTAACAAGCACTAAATCTGATGTTGATGATGTGATTCTGGCAAAAATCTAGCGACATATGTCATTCACATGCAACATTTATCACCTGTTTATTTAATCATTTATGTATTTATTTGAATTAGGACAGTGCTTATTTATCAATGTGACATCTTAGAGTAATACATGTGCCAGAGTTAGCACAAAAGCTGCATTTCATCCACATTAAACATTCAAAACACATAACATTACAAGACATTAAACATCCAAACCGACAGACGACAGACACATAACACAGCAATAACTCTGAGACATAACGAAGAAATCAGACACTATTTTCAGTAAAAACAACAGTCGGAAGATTAGAGCTGAAGCTGAAAAAAGTGCACAATCATTTTTATGTGTGTATGTTTGTTTTCAATATATTTACGAGCTTTTTTTGAAGACTAAGCAGTAGAAGCCACCGTTTCTGCTTCGCTCTTACAGTGTAGTCCATACTTTTGTGCCTCCGACAGACACCACCAGTTCACTCACATTCATATATCATTTCTACCTTTTTCTGTCTATGTGAGCTGCCTTATATAAGTGTTGTGGTCCAAAATGATTTGAAAATACGTTTAAGTTGTCCCCTCTTTAGTCCAAACCAGATGAATAACTCTGCATTTAGCATGGTACAGAACAAGTCTTGACCTACATGCATGCTAATGAGTGCATGTGGTACAATGTCTTTTGGAAGCTCCTCTGGGTTTGTATTTTCTAAGCTCTGACACTCGTGAAACCTCTGAAAATGAACGATACAGTGAGTAGATTCTCAAAGGACATGTCACTGACTTTTCTATCGATTAAACCTGGAGAAATCTTGACATTATTCAAGGAGTAGTTCATTCGCTTAAGAGTGCGAAGCGTTCTTGTCTCCATAGAGCAGTGGTTCCCAACCTTTTTTTGTCTCGCGGACCCCCTAAGCTTTGTTTTACACTCAGAGTGCCGCTTAACTTTAGTTTTGGGCAAATAAATGGGTTTACTAGTTAAATATAGTCAATTATTACTGTTATATTTGTTATTTTAATTATATGTATGATTCAAGAGACTCCAAAAGATGCTAAATTTACAACTAATGACACTTTTTTTATTCAGATTAAAGTACATTTCATCTTCATTTAAAACCTGAAACCATTCCAAGTGCCCCCTGGTAACTCCTCACGTACCCCTTGGGGTCCCCGTACCCCTGGTTGGGAAACACTGCCCTAGAGATTAAGGTGTTTTCCCACTGTAGGAACCTTTTTTAGTCCCCACAGAGGAGGAATTAGGGACTGGAACCACATTTTGGTGATTTTTTTAAAACTCGTTCAGGGACAGGTACTTTTCAGTCAGACCAGGAGCAACTTTATTGTTAAAACAAGTACATTTACAACATTTACTGAATTTGGAAACATGTTTTTTGATGGAAAAGTGAAATTATTTGGACACAGTAGCTTCCAAAAATATATTATTAGTCAGTAATAATTGTGTTTGAGAATTTACACTGTGGAATCTTGGGTTTTTGCATCATTGGAGCTAAAGTATAAGTGACGTGCCTGTGCTTCCTCCTCGTGGCCACTGACGGAGCTGTTGCTTTGCCGCAGACGACGGACGTGGAGCTGAAGAAGAAGCACTCGGGCTCGCTCATGGTGTCGGTGGATCAGCTCAACTCCTCGTTCAAAGAGAAAGACCACACCAAGAGCCAGATGAGCGTCGTCACCAACACTCTCCTCGAGGGTCTGTCATCCCAGCACTCACATTAATGAGATATGATTATGTTGTTTTAGTGGATTTGTCCTTTGTCCTTTGTCCCTGTTCCTTTAGTTTGTATCTACTTCTTTACCTATGCATTGGCGACCCAAACATCCTTCTCCCTTCTGATGAGTTTTCTACTGTCTGTGTAAAAAAAGTTATCATTTTAACATATAAAAGCGCTATAATGGTTCAATATAGTTCAAACAAACTAGTTTAGGCTTCTTTTACACCTGGGGACAATGAAGCTTTTGGGACCAATGCATAGGTTTGACCAAACTCAAACTGTGGTGCACAAGCTTCTCCTGATGATACATGGATCCTCTGAAGTTTTAATATCTTTACAATTTAATCCACATTTCTGCGCTCCTCGGGTTGTCCTTATTTTACTAATCGATTAGTAATAAGTAGTAAATATCATATTTTTATTTATATTTTACACTGACGAAGCTAAAGTGATGTCACTTGAGGACGTCCTGATGGAGAATGTTCACAGACCAAAAAGTTTTTTGATCAAACACTCTAAAAGTAAATTTGAATTCCTGCTTTTTACAAACCATAAATCCTCTTTTCTGAGCACATGACATGTTTTGAAGTCTGTGTATAACCCAGAGAACAAATATTCGTTAGCTAAATTAGTTGACGATTACCTCAATAGTTAATTTGTTGTTAATTAATTAACTTGTTTCAGCTCTACATGTAGATCTAGGAAAGCGATCGGGACGTTAAAATGGGGCATCACAAAAGTAGAACAAGCTGAAAAATTTAACTTAAATCCAGTTGAGAGAAAAGCTCCGACTTCTTTCTCGTCCAAAAATGTACAAAGCATATCTATCTGAGTCAGTATTTATGCTAAAATAGTAAAAGTTGTTTGTTTTGGTTCGACTGGGCGCTGTGATTGGTCCAGTCTCTGCACAACTTGTGTTTTGGGCCCAATTATAATCAAATGCAACAGCAGGAGCCTAAAATGGATTCTCAAATGGATTCTAAAATGGAGTTTGTGTACTCATCTTGCTTGCAATGTTAATCTGGTGGTACTCAGAAGGCTGATTATTTTCTTGAAATGTCTGAAAATATTTGAGAACCACTGCATAAAGCTGGAGCCCCCACTAAAGCAGGATAAAATAAAATAAAAAGTCCATTTACATGTATTTAGGCAAATAATTATCCCAGGCACATGGAAACAACATGACAAAAGAGCAACAAAATCCTGTTATAAAAAGGACATACAGCTTGCATAATGCATAAAAGACAGTGATTAAAGGGGCTGTACCTGATTTTTAGTCTTTTGAAACCTGAAAAACAGAAATTGTTTATTTTAAAGACTCACTTTCTTAATGCAGTCCCAGCATCATAAATATTCACAGCAATTAATTTAGAAGCAATTTTTACGGGTCTCTGAACCCGGAGCGAGTTTTGCTAACAAATATCACGCTAACAGCACAGTTCCTGCTTCTCGTAGAATAAAATGCTTTATAAATAGATGAAGACAAAGCGCGGTGGTCTCATTTTCACACAAATAGATGCTTTTACAACATATCTGTGCTGGAGCAATACAGATTTGACTTTATTACTTGTAAAAAAAAAAATCAGGAACATGGACTAGTTCTGTTTTCACGTTTCAAAACAGTAAAAATCAGGTACAGCCCCTTTAAGTTCAGATAATACATTGCTATAACAACACAACAGAAAATACAAAATCCTCTCTTTTGACGCGTGTATGTTTTTCTTTCTCCAGAGCTGGAGGAGTCTCAGAGGAAATGCCCTCCCTGCTGGTATAAGTTTGCCAACGTCTTCCTGATCTGGAGCTGCTGCCCGATGTGGCTGAAGATAAAGCACATTGTTTACCTGATCGTCATGGACCCGTTTGTGGACCTGGCCATCACCATCTGCATCGTCCTCAACACGCTCTTCATGGCCATGGAGCACTACCCCATGACCGAGCAGTTCGAAGGGGTCCTGGCCACGGGGAATCTGGTAAAAACAAAACCCTGTCATCATGCTTTGTAATTTACAGTTCTGTTAAAAAATAAAAATAGAACCAATTATACATTTTGCTCCAGTGACATTGAAGAGGCCAAATGCAGAGGACAAATTTCTCAATGGGGACAATTAAGTGTACCTTATATGGCTATACCAGGGATTTTTTTTTTTTTTTCATACCAATACCAAGTAATACTAGAGCAAATATTGAAATTCTGATCTGATACCTTTAAAATGCATTGAAATAAAGAATTTCACTTTGGCAGATCACGTTTATCCTCCACTCAGCTTGAACTGATTGAAAAACTATAATATATGTGCAGATAAACTAAAATATGAATAATGTTTCAAATAATAATGTTTCAAAAGGTTTGCATTTCTTTGAGAATTTATAATCAATATCGATATCTTTGGCAAGACTATTGATACTTTTGTTACCTCAGTCAGAATCGATCTCTTGTTATGTGTGAGTCACCACACCTTAAATCAGTCTTGAAACATTAATGTTAGGTTTGTATTAGATCAATTGGGCCAATTCAGCAGGAAGCCTATCTAATCAAATCAAATCAAATCAATTCATTTTTATAATGCCCAAAATCACAACAACAGTTGCCTCGATGGGCCACAGGTAAAAGCAGTTCAGATAACTGTCCCAGAATGCCCCTGTGCTTTGACCCTCCTTTGCGATGAGGAAAAACTACAAAAAACCCCATGGGAAAAAGTAGAAACCTCGGGGAGAACCACAGTGAAGGAGAGATCCTACTCCCACGGACGGACAGGCTGCAGGTGAACTAGGACTGACATCCACTTGGACTAAACAAATGTAGTCTGTCACAATGGGCTCTGTGGCAAAAGCTAACCGTTTCTCACAGCTAAAGCTAACTTTTATTAAAATCTAAAGAAACAGCCAATTAAAAATGTAAAATCTAGAATACCTGACAGTTTATTTTTTATTTTTATTTGTTTAATTTTTATTTTTCTTGTTCCCCTATTAAATTAAAGTAGCATTAGCATTAGCATTAACCCACAAACACCTCTGTTTATCTACACAGAAGTGTCTCTGGGGAAGTATTAATTTAATTTGTAAAGTCTTTAACATGTTGTCAGTGACATCCACCTGCAGCTCACTGTTCACTGTCTGATCTCAAAGTATTTATAGATTTTAGAATGACTCAGCATAAACCCTGCTGAGACAGAAACAGGAAGTACTCAGTTGTACAATGAGCTTGCCATTTTAGAAATAAGTTGCCGACTGAAATTCTGTCCACTGAGCCTTTTTGAAAACAGGACAAATTGGGTAGAGCCACTTTAAGGCTGAGGTCCGATTTTCAAACCGTTAAAGGAAGAACTAAGTATTTATATCCACCAAACTCACCATAGCTCTCATAAACCCTTTCGGCACATCGCTAGCATCACATAAATACATTCTGCTGGAACACCATTGCACTGTCAATGCTTTCGACGGTTACGGCTCTTTCTACCGTGTTTGGTGACTAATGCTTTATAATTAGTCACCGACATTGAAAGAGGGCACATTTTAGTTAAAACCACTGCTTTTACTATGTTTTTCTTTACTGGATATTGTCAAAAATGTACTTATTTACAAGAATAACATCGTGTTCCCCTCCAAACACTCATTCATTGGGTAAAGTTTCTTGCCACTGCAGCACGCACAGCATCAGCACAGCGTCATGTAAAGGGAACTCACAATACTTAAACGAAATGGCGTCGCTGTGTGGACCGTTTTACCAGAATCATTTCAGGTTTTACCCACAAGGCCTTAAGAGTAAAGAGGGTGACTTAGTTTGATATTTGCACTTAAGAACACACATATATACGGTCCTCATTAAACATTTAGGCCCATTTGAAGCAGACAGGCAGCCTCGCTCTAATGCTGCTTCTTGCTTACCTCAACTCTTACCTCTTCCTCTTATACAAACCTACAGGCAGCATTTTCTGTACGTGGCGGTGGAGAACTGAGTCAGGGTGGAGTCACTTTGAGGTTCTTTACGAGGAAAGGGACTCATGGTTTGGGCTTTAATGCGGTTCAAGTTACTGAGGTGGAGCCGGGAAGTGTTGTGTCGCGTCAGGAAGAGCGGCCAGAGGGAAAGATGCATTCGTGGGATCTCGGAAACTCAGGAGATCCCACCTCCGACTCGGGAAAACAGGCCGGAGCACAACTCGGGCTGAGCTACGCCGCACTGACAGGAGTGCGTTTTGGAGACAAACCGAGAGGGATTATGTTTTATCTCGCACACTGATGGTTAGGGCTGCAGTCGACTAAAGACCAGCCTTATCAACCGATTAGTCGACTAAAAGGGGTGTGGCAAAAATATATCGGTATAGTATAAAAGTAATTCCAAACTGCATTCAACACAACTGTAGAGGAGTTCATGCAAAAACAATTATTTATACAGAAAAGTACTAGGAGACAGTCTATTTATCCGTTAATACTCCAAAATCTTCAGCAAACTCACTCCATGTCTTCTCATTTTTGCCATATAAATACTTTTACAATAGTTTAATATAAATAAAATGATTAATACAAATCCTGGTCGACTAAGATACCATGGGCCGACTAATCGACTAAAAGACCACAGCTCTACTGATGGTTCTTTTTCGCAAATGCAACATATTTAAGCCATTATTCAGTTTTATATTACAGTCAATGTAATAAAAGTTATAAAATATAAATACAACTTTGCAGACACATCATTTATTTATCAGCTGTTTGCCAACGAGAAACAACACTCTGAGTGATTTTTCTGAGTCAGAGGTGGAATCTTCCAAGATTTGCATCAAAATTATACAAAAATATACATGGACAAACTACATCTACTGTGCTTTTACACTTTAAATGTGTTTATTGTAAGTTAAATATGAGCTCAACATTCTTGAAAACACAACATTTAAACCTAAGCAAACAAATCAAGGCAGAGAAACATCGAGGACTTTAGTGTTAGAGTTAAGTGTTCACTGGTTGTTAAAGAGCCTATGACAGGTTGAAATACACATTTAACTAAAATGCAGTTAAGAGAAATATATTCAAATTTCTACTACAATCTTTACAAATTTAACCCCAGTTTAGCTGTTTTTTAGGTTTTAAATTTTACTCCCGCTACCCACGCTAGGAAATTACCATAGCAACCACACTGTACACTGGCCAAAACTCATCTAATGTCACAGATTTTGTTCATTTGACAAAGAAAAACACTTTTATTTTGTTAAATCAAAGTTTAAAGAGGTAAAAAAGTAGTTTATTTTGTGTAAATTATGCATGACCTTTGTCTCCCCAGTGTGATGTCATCAATTTGTTTACTTCCTGTAATTGTCAACAGATTTTTCAACTTTTCTCCACAAATAGCAACTTGATTGGTGTAAAACTATAATTTGTATTTACACAAGGTATTAATACACTGAATAAAGTCAAAAATTAGAAAATCCTAAAAACCCGTCATACGCACTTTAATGTTTTACGTGTTTTTATCTAAAAAACTGCGTCATGAAACCTTCTGACTGGCAAACTAAGACTACAACTGACAGAGAATATTTTAATTGTTTCTGTACATTTAAATAACTGATCTTTTTGTTAAGCCACAGTTTAGAACAAAACCAAAGAAAAGATGTGTTTCGATTCAAGGAGTCAGTCTGTGGAACAACCTGGAGTGCAAAATTAAAACCTCCAAATCTATTAATATCTTTAAGAAAAGCATGAAACAATTGTTAGTGGGAAGATACAAAAGTGTTGTGTAGCAGGACATCCTAAGTCGTCTTTTGTGTAATGTTTTTTTTGTTTGTTTATTGTTTACAACGCATCGCACTGGAAGTGTACGATTTCTGTTGATAAGGGGCAGATATCATAAGCTTTTGCTTCTTTCTGTGCCCTTTCATTCATCATCTGTGCTGAAAAGATTCAAGATGTATTTGTTTAGTTCTGTTGCTATGAATGAAATGAATAAAGAAATGAAATGAAATGAAAATAATGAAAATATAGTCAAGCTAACGACTAGCATGACTGACGCAAATTCAGTCAGTTATTCAAAATTCATGACTCAATGACTCCTCTCACTCTCTCCTTTAGTCCTCCTTAGATATTTATCCAAAAGAGCTACAAAATACTAATATTTGCACCCACAAAAATACAATTATTATGATTCAATTAAAATAAACATAAGCTTCCCAAGTTAGCTTTGGAATTCTCAATGGAATAAATCATTGAGTGACATGAAACAGAAAACCTGCAACCATAAAAGTTAAAACCAGAATAAATCCGTAAATACAGTAGCATATGTTCATGAATTATAGTTTATCTTGCATTTATAAACGTTTTAACAGTGTGTCAGTTCTATTAAAGCTCTATCTTTGGAAAATAAATTAAAAATAGGCTCATCCTTAAAGGTGCACTATGTAGATTTTCTTGTTGAGGGTCTGTCACGTGATTTTCTCATAAAATTGTTTCAGCATTTTCTGGAAAGCTTCACAGTATGACATATAGTCTAATTTCTTTCATTTATCCAGGAGTTTTATTGTCCAAAGGTACTTGATTTCCTGCTTTTTTCTAGGAGATTGTTTGGTTTTATTCCATCTCCAGATCATAGAATGTTTCGTCCTCTACCAGCAAACTACATAGTGCCCCTTTAAAGGTCCCATATCATGCAAAATCGACTTTTCAGAGGTTTTAACCTTCCTACAGTGCTATTTGGGCCTTGTATGTTGTGCCCAAAGATTGATTCCCTCATGTTTTCGCTAGAGAACTGTCTTTTCCGTCCCCCTCGACTGAGCAGCAGACGGGGGCTCCTCACTAAGATGACGCGGCTTCACCAGGATGACGCGGTGTTTAAGCCACGCCTCCAGGAAGCGCGCAGCCGCAAGAATAAAAACAGCTAATGCTAATGCTACACAGTAATTACACGATGGATACGACAGATCGAAGAGTTAGCTTGTTATTTACCAAACGGCAACGTCCGTCGTCGAGGCCCTGGAGCACGTCAAACTCCAGGTCAGACCCAGGACGTAGGACTCAGCACGACGCACCGTCAGGACGGATAAAAGGTTTATTCCCGTGTTTGTGTATCGCTGTTTACCGGAGCACACGGCGCATGCGCACTATCTCCGCTCTAGGCTTCGTCACGGGTTGGGCGGGGGAGGCAGCCTGCTCTCTGTTCGGGGGGGTCAGATCTCAGAGTGAGCCGTTTGCTTTTACAAGGAGGGGGGCCAGTCCAAGAAATGGGTGTTTTTTGTAAACTGTTATGTTATGGATATTACACAACGCAAACATTTATCAACAAAGCCCTTAGAATAGACTGTGTAAAGGGGAAAATAGCAGAATATGGGACCTTTAAATGTTCGTCTCACACGACTCTTTTTTGTGACGTGCAGCTTTTGTTGGTGCATTTTGAGCCAACTCTGTGTGTTTTTTCCTGCAGGTGTTCACTGGGATCTTCGCCGGGGAGATGTTTGCCAAGCTGATCGCCATGGACCCGTACTATTACTTCCAGGAAGGGTGGAACTGTTTCGACGGCTTCATCGTGACGCTGAGTTTGGTGGAGCTGGGTTTGGCCGACGTGGAGGGCCTGTCCGTGCTCAGGTCATTCAGATTGGTGAGTCCAACGGGAGAAACTCAATCTGGATCGTCCAATTGAGCAAATACGTATTTTTAAAGTAGTTGAGGTCATTGAGCCTTGTCTTAAAGATTCGATCCCTGTAGTTTATGATTATCTTAGCAGTCTATAAATTAGCGATTATTGTCAAACGATTATTTCTATTGTAGTTTGAGATTTAAAAAATACATCATCAACCAAATTAAGCCCCGAAATGTACGAAGTGAAAGCTTCTAGATCGAGAATATCTAGAACAATATCTGATTTTATTGGAGAAAATCAGATATCATTTATTATTTTTTGTTTGCAATCGCTTTACTTTTCAGATAACGCTAGGTCAACAACTTCCTTTAAGTTCCTTTTATTGGTTGCGCTTAAAATACAAATAATTCTTCAGGAAATGTCTTTAGGCGAGACACTACGGACAAAAACAAATTTTTTTCTTTTGCAAGTTTTTGTGTCAACGTTAGCTTGTGTGATTGTAACTGTTGTATTCTTTATATTAGATCAGATTTACTGTGACGTCACTTCGTATAAAAACGGTCATTTCAGTGACATTAGAAACAGTAGAAAAGAACATTTCATTCTATTTTATTGAAATACCGATAATAATTAAGCACTGTCTGCAATTATAATGTGCAATTATTCACCTTATTCCAGAAGTTGCCGTACGCGCCGCCGTCTTGTTTCCGTTGTAGTTTACACAGAGCAGACGAGCTCAACAGAAAATAAGTTCTACTTGGACTAAAAAGACGTTTTCAGGAAATCGGTGCGTTGTTGACTTGTTGTTGCTCGTGTTCATTAAACATTTTACACAAATCAACCTACTTTATGTAACATTTTAGTGGTGAGACTTTTCCCTCGTTCGTCATTAGCTTTAACAGAGTTCTCGTCAAACAGAAGTTCGTTTACAACAAAAGTGCGTATCTGGCAAAAGTGGGCGGGGCAGAATAAGGTGAATTGTGCAATGGAACAGATTAAAAGAGTAACAGAGTAAAAGTTTAGTTTCTCCACTCTGAGTCTTTTTGTTGATTAGAGCAGTGCTTTACCGTTTCTGAGTCGCAGCACACTTTTTGGGTTTGAAAGATACCACGGAACACCAACTACTATTAAAACATTACCAAATCAGACCATTTACTAAAAAAAGTAAGGTACATAATGAGGCAAAAAATGTCAGTGCCCTTGTCTAGTTCTTTAAATTTGACAATAGTGATGGATTTGCGCTCTTGTTTGATGCAGAAGTTGCACGGCAAGTTGACGGCAAAAGTGGGCGGGGCGGAATAAGGTGAATAGAAAAAGGCTGGGCCCAAGAGGCTGCAGTACCTCGCACGGCCACTAAGAGACACACAGAGGGGGCGTGCCTTATCCAGTTCATTTAATACATCCATGTGTTCACCCAATGCCAGACCACGCCCCCCAATACGAAACACAAACCAAACATTTCTATATTACTAAACTCCATACATGTCTTGTGTTCCAGTTGAGAGTGTTCAAACTGGCGAAGTCGTGGCCCACGCTGAACATGCTGATAAAGATCATCGGTAACTCCGTGGGCGCTCTGGGAAACCTGACCCTCGTGCTGGCCATCATCGTCTTCATCTTCGCCGTGGTCGGGATGCAGCTCTTCGGCAAGAACTACAAGGACTGCGTGTGCAAGATCGCCCAGGACTGCGAGCTGCCGCGCTGGCACATGAACGACTTCTTCCACTCGTTCCTCATCGTGTTCCGAGTGCTGTGCGGGGAGTGGATCGAGACCATGTGGGACTGCATGGAGGTGGCGGGCCAAACCATGTGCCTCACCGTCTTCATGATGGTGATGGTCATCGGGAACCTGGTGGTGAGTGCGGCGCGGTCAAAGTCTATGTGACGTTTTTTTTTCTAATTATGACTTAGTTTGGTGGGATAGCACTTGTGGTGAATGTTTATCATAGTCTTTCATCCGACAAGTTGTAGTTTGTGAGGACATTTTGAAAAATAAAAGTTTAAAATTATGATAGGTTCTCAAAATTATGACTTAGTTTGGTTGGAGGACACCTGTTGAAATTATTTACTATAGTTTACGTCTGTGAAGTTGCAGTGTTTGATGAAATTTAGAAAAATAAAAATTTAAAATGACATTAAGTGACTGAGTTCTAGAACGGAATCCCTCCCACCTGTGATGTCATCAAAAAGTGACGTGTCATGAAAAATATACACACAACTGACACAACTTTTTGGTACTTTAAAGTGTCATTCAACAAAATACAGGTGTTATGAGGTGTTATTATTTGTCAAATCATAACTATTGTGTAATTTATATGGGTTTTGGCCCTTGTTTTCCAAATGGTTGCTAGGTAACAGTTGTGGAATTACCTCTATTTATGTCATATTTGCAGCTCACGACCAACCAGGAAGTAACATTATAAACTTTGCAAAAACCATCAAACTGGGGACAAAAAGACAAAATGTTTAGTAAAATCTTAAATATGATCACATTCATCAGGTTTTAGTGAAATGTGACGTCTAACATCATATAGACTTTAAAGGACACATTGTTCCCTCATCAAAAATATACCTGAAGTTGTATTTATGGTGCATTCCAGTCGTCCACAGAGCTCAGATTAGAAATTCTGTGAATTCTGGAACACTCTTGTAATTAGGTGACGTGCAGTACAAAGGACCAGGACTCAGGTAGAAGTAATAAAAGGCCTTTACTGATCGATCAGGGTGACTCACGGTCCTTAAGTCGCTCCTCACAAAGGTTGAACAAAGGAACAGGCCAGATATACCTTCATGTAAATTAGGTAAAAAGTAGGCGTGGATAATGAGTACTAAGTACAGAACTTAGGTTTCTACGAACATAACAGCACAAAGACACATAAATCAAAACATAAATCAGGAGGCCCTTGCTTGCAATAGTTGGACGTGGATGGGTGTGGGGAACTTTAAGAAAATATCAGGATGTCTGAGGACGACACCATATAAGGCAACACCATATGTGAAGCCAGACATGGATGACCTTTGCTCCCGAAGAAGAGCGTTTTCACTCTGTGGTGTAAAACATGCTTACAACTCTCACAACTTGAAATTAGTTTGAAAAATTTGCTAGAATGAGTTAGAAAATCAAACATTGGAAGGCTAGAGAGAACATGGATTCTGGTGGCATGGCAGTTTCGGCGACCATCTTGCATTAGGATCATATAATGGTACATTTATGATCCTAATAATAGAGAGAAGTCGACCTGTGTCTGTCAGGAATTATTTTCTCTCAGTTATATACAGATTAGTCTTGTCAAAATAACCGTTATATTGCCATCATTCAATAAATCAAAGCTGGAACAATATTTTTTGGGAATTAGTATTTAACGTCTATCTTTTCCTTGCACTAATAGGAAACTTTTGTTATTTTTTGTAATATATTTCAGCTGTAGTGGGATGAAGGATTAATATATTAGAGTAATAAATTATACAAACTGCTGATGTGTTTCATTCTACTGTTTTGTTTTTGTTTTTTTTTGACAGGTCAGGATTTTTATGACATGGTCCATTAGTTATTGTGTCATGAAGTTGTATCAGTAATATTGATTATTGTGATATTTTGCGTAACAATATACAGTATTTCACTTTATGGTATCAGCTCTTAAGCCTCGCTCTTGTTAATATTCAGGTGTTGAATCTGTTCCTGGCTCTGCTGCTGAGCTCCTTCAGCGCTGATAATCTGGCAGCCACAGACGACGACGGCGAACCCAACAACCTTCAGCTCGCCATGGCCCGAATCCACAAAGGAATCGCCTGGTTCAAACTCAACATGAGGGTGGTCGTCGCACAAGTGCTCAAAAAGGTACTCGCCGAGCTCGAGAAATGTGACACCGCAGGTCCAACTGTTCAGGGACTTTGTCTGAGCCGGCTGATGATCTGAAGGCGCTGTACCTGGTTTTTACTGACTTTGAAACCAGAAAAACAGAATTACTTCAGTTTAAACAGTTTACAGCGGCCTAAATTTATCTCTTACTTTCCTGATGCATTACTAGCATTGCTTTTTACAACTGTCAGAAGCGAAGTTTACCGTCACAGTAAAGCTAAGAAACATTCTTTCTCATCTTTTAATATTTTTCAGCCATGATTTATTAAAGGCTTTTTAAATTTTCTAAAATCCCATGAGTGCCTCTGTCCTGCTTAATAATAATAATAATAATAATACATCAAACTTGTATAGCGCTTTTTTGGACACTCAAAGACACTTTACATAAACAGACAAAACAGACAAAACAACATAAATTTACACAAAAGCCAGTTTGAACAGGTGGGTCTTAAAGAGTGATTTGAATGTCTGTAGTGAGTCCGAGTTCCTGATGGTTGTGGAAGTGAGTTCCAGAGGGCGGGGCCAGAGGGCGGGGCCAGACGGTGGGGGCAGCAGCGGCGAAGGCTCGGTCCCCCAAGGTCCGGTGCTTAGTGCGGGTGATGGGAGTGAGGAGGTGGGTGTCAGCAGAGCGGAGGCGGCGGGTGGGACAGTACGGTTGGAGTAGGTCGGTGAGGTAGGAAGGGGCGGGGTTATGGAGGGACTTGTACGTGAGGAGGAGGAGCTTGTATTGGATGCTTACTTGGTACAAGACTGATCCTCACCCAGAAGAGCACCTGGGTAAAACATCTACATCTACTGTTGAAAAGATACTCGTGCAGCATTCCAGCAACCAAGTTTTTAAGAAACATTAGCAAGGCAAGGCGAGTTTATTTGTAGAGCACAGTTCGTACACAAAGCAATTCAAAGTGCTTTACAACAGAATAAAATTACATAAAATCACAAAACAGAAGGGCTTTAATCCTTTTGGAGTCTTAGTCGACCAAGATTTTTACGAGTCGACTAATTATTTTATTGAAATTATATATGTAGCAAAAACTGAGAGGATGTGGAGTGAGTTATTTTGGAGTCTAACACAGTGGTTCTCAAAGTGGGGGTCGGGACCCCTCGGGGGGTCGCGAGGGATGAACTGGGTGTCACGAGATGATTTCAAGATCTAATTTTAATTATGTTTTATATTAAAAGCAGTATCTTTTTGTGAAATAAGGCCCAATAAGACTATAAACTATTCAAATAACCAGCATTAAACCTGATTTAACACACTGGGACACTTAAAACTATTACTACATTCATTTTCATTTCGCTTTGGGGTCCCGAGTTGGTTGCATGGCTATTATGGGGGTCCCGGCCAGAAAAGTTTGAGAACCACTGGTCTAACAAATAAATACTCTTCTGTAAACTTTTCTGTATAAATATTTGTTTTAACATTAACTCCTGTGCAGTTGTGGTCTTTTGAGTGCAGCTTGGGACAAATACAAGGAGATACTTTATAGTTTTGATGTATATTTGTGCCACGCCCCCTTTTAGTCGATTAATCGGTTGATAGGGCAGGTCTTTAGTCAAATTTCTTGAGTCGACTACAGCCCTACAAAACAGATTAAGACATACAAAATCATTATAAAACTATTTTAAAAGAGAAGAGTGCAGATAAATCAAGTTGTGTGTCTTGAAATGGTCCCGTCTAAATTTGTCAGATTTCGTTCTCTATTTTCAGGCTCTTTTTCCTTCCTTTCTGCAGCTGCTTTTTTCTAAACATTCAAAATGCTTTTTTATTTCAGTTATTTGTTTTATTTGCACTGTCTTTTTGGATTAGCATGCTAACTAGGGCCGTAGTCGATTAAAGAAATTCTTAGTCGACTAAAGACCTTCTCTATCGACCGATTAATCGATTAAGAGGGGTGTAACTGCAGAAGAGAACAAAAAAAAAAAAAAACAATTTATACAGAAATGTACGATGAAACAGTGTGTTTATATGTTATATAGAGATAAAGAAATTAGATTAAACTCATGATTCACTCCAAAATCTTCACTGCCTCGCTCCATATCTTCACTTTTTCACTGTTTTTGTCGTATAAATCCTTTTAATCGAAATAAAATAACCATAGAAATGTTCTGTTTTTAAAATGAAAACACTGAAAAGGGAAATTAATTCATAAAATCTATTTTTTTCAAACTAAATTAGCCTCGGTTTTGTACTTGGTTGGTTTTTAGTTTAATATAACAGACATTTATCATTTAGTATTGCATCAAAAATAGGGCTACGACAATTAGTGGAAAGACAGTGACATTATTAAAGAAAAATGGCAAAAAAGAATAGACCATTTCTGAATTATCTCAATTATAAACGTTATTCATAAATATTCTCTATATAGAAGCCTTTATTCACAAGATTTCAACATTTATTTGGTTTAAAATGTAGTTTATTCTAGTCTCAATCCAATCTAATCATTTCCGATATCGTGCAGCTGTATAATCCACAATACAATCGAGTTCACGTTCACTTCCTGACCCTCATCTTTTCCCGTTCCCGTCTGTCTCCCGCAGCCCATGGAGGACGAGCAGAAGCCACTGGACGAGATGTACGAGGAGAAGCTCAAGTGCATCGCCAACCACACGGTGGACATAAACCGCGAGATGGACTACGCCAAGAACGGGAACGGCACCACCAGCGGCATCGGCAGCAGCGTGGGCAAGTACATGATCGACGAGGACTACATGTCCTTCATCCACAACCCCAACCTGACCGTGTGCGTGCCCATCGCCGTGGGGGAGTCCGACTTCGAGAACCTCAACACGGAGGACTTCAGCAGCGAGTCGGACGTGGAGAACAGCAAAGACGTGAGTGCGGGGAACGTACCGGGACGACAACACGCGCTAACGCTGTTCCAAGTGCCTATGACGGGTTGCATTTAACTAAACTAATGAATAGACTTTAAAGGGCCCATGACAGGTTGAAGTACTAATTTGACTAAAACACAGTTAAGATAATTATATTCAAGATTCTGCTAAAAAGAAAGCAATTTTTATCCCAGTTTGGCAGTTTTTTAGGTTTAAATTTTGACTTCCTGGTTGTAAATCATGACATCACTCTAGGAATTCTGTAACTGTTGCCTAGAAACCATGTTGTACACTGGGTCAAAACTCCTCAAATGTCACAGAAATTATTGTTTGACAAATAAAAACACATAGGAACGCCTTTATTTTGATGAATTAATATTTGAAGGATCAGATGTATGTGTTTGTTGGTTGTAAATGGTCCCTGGTGAGTCTCCCTAGTGTGATGTCGTCATGTTTTGGAACTCTGCTCTACTTCCTGTAAAGTTCAACATATTTTTTAACTTTTCTTCACAAACTGACTCTTGATTTGGGTAAAACTATCATTTATATTCACAACAGGTTTTATTTCACCAAATAAAGTCAAAACTAGAAAATCATAAAAACCTGTCATACGCACTTTAAATGTAGCAAAAAAAATCTTTACAAATTTGATCCCAGTTTAGCAATTTTTTATGTTTTTAATTTTGCTTCCTGGTTGTGTTTGATGACGTCACACTAGGAAATTAAAATGCAACCACGCAGTACACTGGGCCAAAACTCATCTGATGTCACCAATTTTTTTAATTTGACAAATGAAAATATATTCGTACATATTTATTTTGCTGAATTAGTGTTTAAAGAGTCAAAAAAGTTGTTTCGTTTTTGTAAATGATGACTTTGTGTGACGTCATCAACCTGTTTACTTGTAATTTTCAACAATTTTTAAATTTTTTTCTCCACAAACAGACGCCTAATTGGTTTAAAACTATAATTTATATTTACAACAGGTATTAATACACCTAATAAATAAAAAATGAGAAAATCATAATAACCTGTCATATGCACTTTAAGGCTGTGTGATGTTTACAGTTGCTACGTTTACATTCACCGAGAACTTGTGCGTTAAACCAGTGTTTTTCAACCTTTTTTGTGTTTGAAAATGACCATAGTACACCACCTACTACTGAAACACTGCCACATAAGGCCTATTTAGTAAAAAAAATATGGTATATAATGAGAAAAATGATGTCTGTGCCACTGTCGGGTTCTTTAAAGGATAAATGTTATGCAACATTGACTTTTTTGAGGTTTTAACCATGTGAGGGGACCATAGTTTGTCATCCTGCTGATGTAAAACGAGTGAGTCACAGGTCATTTTCTCTTTCATTTTTGTTCTCTTTCATTGTTTGTTTGATAGTTTGCCCTTTTTTGCATCATTTTGTCCTAATGCTGTGAACGATCATCATCACATTTCAATAATCTGAGAACTCTAGAAATCAGTTTATTGCAATTTAAAAGTAACAAAATGTTAAATAATGGTTTGCACATGTTGTCATTAAGTAGTTTTATTCAAATCGAAGCAAGACATTTTGTTGTTTGTGGAAGAGATTATTGCACTTTCAAAGTTGCAGCCTTTGCGATTTGCTAATTGCATGTGTGCAGCCGTAACCTTTAAGAGGTAAATAAAGTCATCTGCTCAGAGGCTTCAGAGGCTAAACAACAGGAGAAAAAGTGTGTTTGAACAGACAGCTGCATTAAAGACACAAACAGTCAATCATGATACGACGATTTCACAAAAATAGCAGCTCAACATTAGATTTTTATCACTGTATCGCCCTGTCCTAATTTTACCTGCTTTTTTACATTTTCTAAAAACCGATTGGTGCTTCTCCAGTAGGCAACAATAAATCAAAAAAAATATTATTGTAGTTGTATTTTGATAATCGTTCTCTGGACTACAAACAGACCTTTTATAGCAAAGACTAAACCAAGATGTCAAAAAAGAATAAATAATTTCAGATTTTCATGAATGATACACTTTATTTATAAATATTATCTGCCAAGAAGCCTTCAGTCGCCACATTTCCATCTTTATTTGATTTAGAAAGCGTTGCAAAACTCTAAAAGTCCAATAGCAACAACCGTTTGACTCGTTGACTAATCGAAAAAAGTATTGCTGACTAGTCAACTGCTAAAATAATCATTAGCCCTAATCGCAGCCACACTCATCCCATCATTGTCTCTCCCAGAATGGCCCGACTCCAGCCCCGTCGACGCTCTCTCCCCCGCACGGATCCGCCGAGGTTACGTAACAATCATCATCCGCTCCGAACGCATCGATCCGCTCTGGCATCACCCGAGACCCGCGCTGTAACGTTAGCCGCTTAGGACGCTGAGGCGGCGTCAGCGACGAGCGGCTCCGCGTAAAGTCACCTTGACCCGGTTCGGCGCGTTATAGAAAACAGATAATGCTGCAGCGGTGGTTTTGTAGACCAGGTTATGCGCGCGTTCCAGTGGGCTTCAATGACAGCGGGGGAAAGAACAGAGGTTATTTGGCGTAGTGAAAGGAGCTGAATGCGCCGGCTTTGCTGACTCCGGTAGACTGTAAAGTGCACTATCATTCCACTGTGAATTATGAGTCTATGGCTGGATGTATAGTCTAGTGCAATAACAAGACCTGCTGCTGCTGCTGCTGCTGCTGCTGCTGCTGCTGCTGCTGCTGCTGCTGCTGCTGCTGCTAGGCCTCTATTCAGCCTGACTTATGACGCTTCCATTAGGCCAGGTTATTTAAAAGCACACTACATGTAATAACGATGAGATAATATCAGCGATGAGTGCTGCGGTTGTGACAAAATGAGTAATAAGCCGCCGCTGTTTTAACCGACGTGATTCCCGCAGCGCTTCAGAATCAGAAAACCGTTTATTGCCATTGTCAGTGAAATTCACAAACGTAGGAACTTGCTTCGGCGAAGGTGCAACATAAAGCAATGAATAAAAAAATATATATATAAAAAGGCATGCATAAAATTAAGAATAAAATAGACTGAGACTATATACAGAATGTAGTTTGGGGCCACTGTTTCGATTAATGTTAAATACGGGCTTTGTTGAAAAACAAACAGACTAAAAACAGTGTTAGAGCTCGTCAAAAAACAGGCGTTACCATGGAGATCCGCCATGTTTGCAGCGTGTGTGTTACTTAGAGAAACATGATCCAAAACGATATAAAAATGTGAACTAAAACTCCATGGAAGAACCTGGTAAATACATGTGTTAATATATAGAGTTAGAATTAGGTCTGGGCGATATGGCAAACAATTATTATCACGATTTTCTTGGGGTCAGATCATGATTTCTATTTCAGGTTCACTTTTCTTTTCTATTGCCTTTATTTAAAAGCACACTACATGTAATAACGATGAGATAATATCAGCGATGAGTGCTGCGGTTGTGACAAAATGAGTAATACGCCGCCGCTGTTTTAACCTACATGATTCCCGCAGCGCTTCGGGCCACTGTTTCGATTAACGTTCAATACTGGCTTTATGGAAAAACAAACGGACAAAAAACAGTATTCACCTTATTCCAGAAGTTGTCGTACACGCCGCCGTCTTGTTTCCGTTGTAGTTTACACGGAGCAGACGAGCTCAACAGAAAATAAGTTCTACTCGACTAAAAAGCCGTTTTCAGGCCTCAGGAAATCGGTGCGTTGTTGACTTGTTGTTGCTCGTGTTCATTAAACATTTTACACAAATCAATCTACTTTATGTAACATTTTAGCGGTGAGACTTTTCCCTCGTTCATCATTAGCTTTAACGGAGTTCTCGTCAAACGGAAGTGCGTTTACAGCAAAAGTGCGAATCTGTGGAAAAAAGCAGCAAAAGTGGGCGGGAATAAGGTGAATTAGAGCTCGGGATGGAACGTCAAAAAACAGGCGTTACTATGGAGATCCGCCATGTTTGCAGCGGGTGTGTTACACAGAAAAACATGATCCAAAACGATGTAAAAATGTGAACAAAAAACCATGGAAGAACCTGGTAAATACATGTGTTAATTTATAGATCTGGGCGATATGGCAAACAATTATTATCACGATTTTCTTGGGGCCAGATCATGATTCAGATTTTATCACGATTCATGTTCACTTTGTATTTTTCTATTGCCTTTAATAGAGCTGCAGCATTTAGGAAAAATATCCAGTTGTGATTTTTCTGACCAGTGCGATTGTGATTTATGTTTTAATTATAGTATTCTCCTCAAAGTCACATTTTGTCATATTTAAGCACATTTTTGTGGCTTTTAGTCGCGTTTTGGTGCATTGAGGTGCGTTTTTGTCGCTTTTGAACACATTTTTATCGCTTTTGGTCGCACTTTTGTTGCACTTTTGTCGCTTGTTTCAGAACACGTTTGTACAAATCCAAACTACAGTGTCAGCAGTTTTTATTTAAACCAAAGCAAGACATTTTGTTGTTTGTGGAAGAAATGATTGCACTTCAAAAATTGCAGCCTTTGAGATTTGCTATTTGCATCCATTAAAATTGCAATTTTGCGTCGATTTGGTTTAACTGTGCAGCCCTGGTCTTTAGAGGTAAATAAAGTCATCTGCTCAGAGGCTTCAGAGGCTAAACAACAGGAGAAAAAGTGTGTTTGAACAGACAGAAACAGTGAAATGTAAAATGTTTAATGAACACGAGCAACAACAAGTCAGCAACGCATTGTTTTTAGTCCATGTAGAACATATTTTGCGTTGAGCTCGTCTGCTCCGTGTGAACTACAACGGAAACAAGACGGCGGCGCGTATGGCAACTTCAGGAATAAGGTGAATACGAAGGCAAAGACAAAGGCCGACAAAATCATCACAAAAGTCACCCAAATAGAGTTCATGTCGGGCTTCTCTGCTTAAGTCCATGATTAAAACCGCCCCGGTCCAGTCTCAGCTCAGGGCACAGGGAGGTCCAGAGTGTAGCGCTCTGGACAGAGAGCAGGCTGCCAGAAGGATGATTTTCTCAGGGACACGCTCACATTCCCTTCAGAGGCTCCTCCTGGTGTGATTGAACCCACTGCCCCGAGTGGGACCATGAACTCACCGAGGACACCTGGGGCTCCATTATGCAAACCCATCAAATTTTAAATGACAACACTTTATAAAATGTTCAAAGCTGAGAAACTTCAATCTCTGCAATCCCTGGCAATTATGTGTCCTAACTGTTTTTTTGTTCAGAAGAAAAGTGGCACGATTTGGGAAAAATATCTCATTGGGATTTTTCTGAGCGGGATTAGATTTGCGATTCATGTTTTAATAACGGGATTCTGTTCAAAGTTCACATTTTAAACACAACCAGGAGAATTGATAAAAAGACTGACTGACAAACTTATGAAGTAATAGTTTTTTGTCGCTTTTTGTAATGTTTTTGTAATTTATTGTCGTTTCTTCTCACTTTTAGCTGGGTTTTTGTTGCTTTCAGTCACGTTTTTGACGCTTTTAGCCAAGTTTTTTTACTATTTATGTTGGTTTTTGTTGTGTTTTTACTGCTTTTGTTGCATTTTTGTCGCTTGTTTCGGAACAAATTTTAACAAATCTAAACTACAGGGTTAGCAGTTTTTATGCCGAAAAAAATATTATAGATATTTTGTTGTTTGTGGATAAAAGTATTGCTCTTCAAAATTGCAGCTTTTGTGATTTGCTGACTGCTTCCATTTCAAAACTAATTTAGGGAGGGCTAAAATAAGAACTGCTTAAGTAATACAAGACTCACATGCATTTCATGTTTGTAGAGGACAGGTCTAAACTAAAGGGTTTGAAGCAGAAAAGGACAGGATAATTGGTCGTTTGCATTATATAATTTAAATAATAATTTGATAGTGCAGGGTTTCTCAAACTGTGGTGCCTTTGGTGGTACGCGAGCTTTTTCGTGCGGTATTATTTCCTGAATTTAAAGTCAATTTATTCCACGTTTTTGTCATTGTTTGGGTTAATCCTGGTTTAAAACTAGTAAAGCAATAGTTTAGTCCTACTTTTGACCTTGTTTGACTAAAAGACTACAACCCTAAACAAAATCAGTTGATCTTATCAATACAGCAAGGTGGGATTTTTTTTTTTTTTCTATCGTTGATTTGATATTGCACAAGATCATACTGAGTATATGCCAAAGATGAGTTCAGAGCTGCCAGGAGAAAGGAAGAGAAAAAGGAATTGTCCCAAAGCCCTAACACTATCCAAGTTAACTGAACCCAAGAGCCACCAACGCAAAGGAAATGCAAAAATGATGGTGAATAAAACTCTCCGTAACTAGATGCAGACAGTACAGTGGTCTCATTTTGACCCTGAGAGCTGCCTTTACGTCATACTTTCTCTGGAGCGAAACAAATTTTTCTCAACTACATGGAAAAAATTGGGTACAGCCCTTTTAAGATCTGCCCTGGATAAAATGATGAATATTTAAGGAGTCTCCTGGAGGACGACGAAAGATGGAATTTACAGAGTTAGTTAAGGTTTTTTTTGGTTGGTTTGCTCTCTCATCATATCGGCTTTCATGTGGAAACAACAAACGTGTCCAATCTGCTCCTGAAGATGTTTTATTCTTCCATTGAATCCACTTCATCCATGGATTTCTCTGGGACATTGTAACTTCAAAGGCCATAAAGATCAGCCTTAAAGTAGATCCTACACCAAACTGTACAATCTGGGATTGAACAAGATTTTGACCAAACGTACAAAAGGATTTTTTGATATCTAATTTTAAATCTGATTTATTGAAGTTTTAAGTTAAAAAATTAGGCAAAATTTGAATTTTTAGGACAATTTTCAGTCTAGTTTACTTAAAAACTCAAAAAACGTACTTACTTTACTTAAAAACGTACTTAAAAAATACAAAATCGCCTCTGTACATTTTTTGTAACTAATATCTTACAAAATGAACTAAGAATTTCAAACCTGGTTCTGTCCATTTTTCAGATTTAAATGTCCCAAATAAGTGTGCTTTTGGCAATTTTTACACATAAAATCCCTAATTTCTACATGAAAACATGACATGATGAAAAACTTTTTTTTCTTACATTTATGTGACTAAACTACAGGAGACGTTTCAAATTGATTTCTTTAAATGTAATATTTTTTCCTATTCATCTGCAGCGTCTCACCTGTCAATGCAGTTTTCTATTCAGTTAATTCATCTCTAAACATTACTTTCTTATTCTTACTGTTTGGTAAATTTGGTATAAAAGGTATAAGATGTTTACCAAAATGAAAACAGAGTATGCATCAAATGAAAGTGATCAAACTGAATGCAGCCAAAATTTCAATCCACCAGCGTTTGGCTCAAGTTAAAGCTAGTGTTAATCATTTATTATTGCCAATTTCGCCTGGAGCGGCCGGTGTCCTGAATCGGGAGCAGAACAGTTTAGAGCAGCCACATATAAAAATACATGGATGAGTCACCGCGTCCTGCTGTAAATCGTGAAGCACATTTCAATCGAAAGGGACGGATGAGTAATGGCTGAACTGGCAAAACGCCCCGTCCCTCATGTAGTCGAGCCGGGAGGGAAAGTCGACGGCACATTCTGAGCTTCGAGCAAGGATTTAGAGCAGTACGGACACGTGTAATTGAATAAACGCGGGACGGATTCTGTTCTAAGCGTGGTTTTCTTTTCCTCGTCACATTCAAATCAGCCGCAATCAAAAACGGACTCATTCGCACGTTTCAAGTCATCGTCTTTGCTGAGGTCGTTTCTTCTGAGCGGAACTTGAAATCGCAAAGTCGGGCCGCGCAGTTTATCAAGTTTTAATCGAGATCGAGATTCCGTCGTCTCTAATTGTCACTGATAAGCGCGGGTCTGTTTAATGGAGAGCTTCACAGTCAGTCCGCACGAGGTTTGGAGCAAACATCAGACTTTAGAGGAAGAAAATTCACTCTTTTTTGTAGTAAATTGCAATTATTATTATTATTATTATTATTATTATTAAAGTGCCCATGACAGGTCGGGCTACTCATTTAACCAAAATGTAGTTCAGATAAACATATTTCAAAATTAGCTAAAATTCTTTACAAATTTTGCACCGTTTTCGCAATTTTTAGCTTTTTAATTTTACTTCCTGGTTGTAAATGATGACATCACGCTAGGAAATTACCATAGCAACAACACTGTACACTGGGCCAAAACTCATCTAATGTCAATTTTTTTTATTTGACAAATAAAAATACGTTAACACCTTTATTTTGTTGAATTAATGTTTAAATGGTCAAAAAGTAGTGTATTTTGTGTAAATGATGCATAACCTTTGTCTCCTCAGTGTGATGTCATCAGTTCGTTTACTTCCTGTATTTTTCAACAGGTTTTTCAACTTTTCTTCACAAACAGCGATCTGATTGGTGTAAAACTATAATTTCTATTTACAACAGATATTAATGCACTAAATAAAGTCAAAATTAGAAAATCATAAAAACCTGTCATACGCACTTTAAGTCTGTCTTGTTTATGTGCAGGCAGAAAATTAAAGGGCACTGTGTATTTTTCCAGGTATGAAACGTTCTATTTGTTGGAGATGGAATTAAACCCAACAATCTCCAGGAGAAAAGCAGCAAAACGAGTACTTTTTGTGCAATAAAACCTCCTTCAACTGGATAAATGTAACATAGATGAGTTTATGTCATACCTTCCAGACAGAGCAAGAACAAGAGAGAGAAACAAACCCCTTGTATGTTTTATCAGGACAAAATAAAACTGAATAAAAAATGTGATCAGTCAAAATGAGGAAAAACAATTAGATTTATTCTGTTTGGGCCCAGACAAAGTGCCTTCAGAGCATAAATTATCCTGTTTTTATCTGTATTTGATGAATGTCACTGGGGTTAAACAGCGATGATTATGAATCGATTATACATCACATCAGATTATATACTGTTTTTTTTAAATTCCGATGCAAAAATGTAATAAAAGTAGAGGTGGGTAACGCAGTCAAAATATAGTACAGTGCAAAAAAGTCTGTATCTAGTGTCTTAAAATGTCTTGAATTCAGACATTTTAATCTGGATTTGAGTAGTTTTGACTTGATGACGTAGATGTTTCACTAATTGCAAGGCCTTTCTGACTGGGTAATTTACCTTAAAGTAAAAAAATAAATACATAAAATAAATTGCCAATGGGATTAGGACAATTTTCTTAACTCATTGGCAAATAATTTGGCTTAAAGTAAGAAGTAATGTGTTAAAAACAAGTCTGAAACATTTAGAAACAAGTAAAATAATCTACGTCCATCAACCAAATAGGCGCTTATGACAGGTTGGACAATTTATCTGACCAAAATGCAGTTAAGATAAATATATTTCAAAGTTTGCTAAAGTACTTTACAAATAGTATCCCGGTTTAGCAATTTTTGTGTTTTTTATTTTACTTCCTGGTTGTAAATGATGACATCACACTGGGAAATGACCAAGAAACATCCTGTACACTGCACCAAAACTCCTCTAATGTCAAATATAAAATCTGAACACCTTTCATTTGTTGATTTAATCTTTAAAATGGTCAAAAAAGTAGTTTATTTTGTGTAAATTATGCATAACCTTTGTCTCCCTGACGTCATCAGTTTGTTTGCTTCCTGTAACTTTCCACAGATTCTTTCATTTTTTTCCACAAACGGCTCCTCGATTGGTGTAAAACTATCATTTATGTTTGCAACAGGTATGAATATGGCAAAATTAGAAAATGATAAAAGCCTGTCATACGCACTTTAAGATTAATATCCTGAATTCAAGAATGTTTAACTCATCTAGAAATGTACTTTTTGCCGTCTAAGAATAATGAACCTTAAAATAATATTACTCAAGAACAAGTAGAGGTCCAACAAACCACTCGAGTTATTTAAACACTTGATTTTCCAGTGCGCCGGGGAACACTGGGATCCCTTGAGGTTTTCCCAGGTGTGCCTTGAAAAAATGTCAGATTCATGGATTTAAATGAATAATTGACAATTTTAGTGTGTTTTGAGCAATTTATTCAAATAAAACTGAAAGGTAAACAGCCACCAGACACAATGAGACATAAAGATCAGCCTTAAAGTAGATCCTACACCAAACTGTACAATCTGAACAAGATTTAGACAAAATGTACAGAGGGATTTTTTGAGATCTAATTTTAAATCTGATTTATTGAAGTAAAAAAATTGGCGAAATTTGAATTTTTAGGACAATTTTCAGTCAGATCTAGTTCACTTAAAAACTCAGAAAGGAAAATCCAAAATCCCCTCTGTACATTTTTTGTAACTAATATTTGTACAAAAAGAAATTCAAACCTGGTTCTGTTCATTTTTCAGATTTAAACGTCCCAAATATGTGGATTTTTGGAAGTTTTTACACATAAAATGCCTTATTTCTACATGAAAACATGACATGATGAAAAACTTGTAATATATTTTTTTCTTACATTTATGTGACTAAACTACAGGAGAAGTTTACAATTGAACATGACTGTCTTATTCTTATTGTTTGGTAAATTTGGCATAAAAGGTATAAAATGTTTACCAAAGTGAAAACAAAATATGCATCAAATGAAAGTGATCAAACTGGGATTGAGCGCAGCCAAAATTTCAATCCACCAAAGTTTGGCTGAAGTTAAAGCTAGTGTTAATCATTTATTATTGCCAATTTCAAGTCAAAAAAAGGTTGAAAAACACTGATTTAAACCACTCCCAAAAGCTCAGTTTCTTCAAGAAGTAAATGTATCTGATTACGACCCACTCCTGTGAAAACACTGAGGTGCACGTGCTCTGTGCTCTTCCCTGCAGCTGGACGACACGAGCTCGTCGGAGGGCAGCACCATCGACATAAAGCCCGACGTGGAGGAAGTGGCTGTGGTGGAGGTGGTGGAGGAGTACATCGACCCGGAGGCCTGCTGGACCGACGGTACCAACACAAACCCGATTCATTTGAGCCGTTTAAGGCGAGACACGACAGGCGGAACTTTAGTTTAGTTTAGAAAAGTTTAGAATTATGTCCCTGTCCACAATAAAGGACTTTTACTCAGTCAGTGTGCCTCGTTTACACACGGCGATTTCTTTTATTTAGTTTAGTTTAGTTTAGTCTTTATTTGAAGGGACAATGTACAGAGACATTAAGCTCATAAAAACAGAGATGTTCCGCACCAGATAAGAGCTAAATAGCTAGTTTCCATCTGCAGTCCCTGATTTACAAGAATAAATAGTACAGTGCAAACAACAAAAGATTAGTAAGATCACTTCACAAATTCCACTCTCTGACTCAAGCATCTCACACAGCATCACACATGAACAGAAAAAAGTATTTACAACATTTGTACATGACCTACCTATTTACCTTTCACTATTAAATCAGTCCATAAGCCACTTATTTCAGTTACATATACAAATATATATTTACATACTATACACATACATACTTCCACTGTGTGTGGCGTTTACGTCTTGAACTAGAAAGAAAGAAAGTGCTACATTGGGCTTATTTGAGGAGAAGCAAATATCTATCAGTGCTGACAAGTCTGAGCGCTCCACAACCACTTTTTAACTTTGACGCGGCGCTATGTAAAATGCCGTGATACTTTTGTGCAACCGAATTCTCTCCAAGCGTGAGGTTCTGTGCACTGAGCTGTGTGCGTCTGTCTTTATTGAAGTAAAAAAAAAAACTGTTGAAATTTGAATTTTTAGGACAATTTTCTGTACAGTTTTTGTAACTAATATCTGTACAAAATTAACCAAGACATTCAAACCTGGTTCTGTCCATTTTTCAGGTTTATATGTCCCAAATATGTGGATTTTTGCACATAAAATGCCTTATTTCTACATGAAAACATGACATTTGGCTTGAAGTAAGAAGTAATGTGTTGAAACAAGTCTGAAACATTTAGAAACAAGTAAAATAATCTACGTCCATCAACCAAACAGGCGCTTATGACAGGTTGGACTACTTATCTGACCAAAATGCAGTTAAGATACATATATTTCAAAGTCTGCTAAAATACTTTACAAACGGTATCTGCTCTGTGTGTCCGTCCGCAGAGTGTGTGGCCAAGTACAAGTGCTGCGACGTCCCCATCACGCACGGCTGGGGGAAGTACTGGTGGTTCCTCCGAAAGACCTGTTACCTCATTGTGGAGCACAACTGGTTTGAGACACTCATCATCTTCATGATCCTTCTCAGCAGCGGAGCCTTGGTACGCACAGCACAGACGCAAACATCCGGCTCTTTAAGGCGTTGCACTCGGTTTGAGCTGCTGTCGAGCGCTGACGGTTCTGTGTTGCATCTTTTAAGCGCCGTGACAAATCCTCCTGGTTAAAACTGTTGATGTGGTCCTTTAAGTTCACACCGTATCCGCCTGCGTCAAGAGTAAATAACGACGCGACCCGCTGGCCTTTTAGTAAAAAGTAAAATAGAGGTTCAGAGACTCACGGGTGAATGTGTCAGACATCGAGGAGGAGACGCTCAGGTTGTGCCCAAAGATTTCCCGCTGCATCCACAGAACACACGGCGTCAGGGATGTGTGGGGTGGGTTTTTACCGGCCGGTTATCCACAGAAATTATCACTTCATTGCGGGCGGGTTAGAAAATGTCCGCACTACAGTGTATCTTTACATTTTAGCGGGTTTGTTTGTTCTATTCTATTCTACTTATTTGGCTCGTTTCTCTGAATATGAGTTGGATTGATGTAAAACACACAGCATTTTGCAGCTTAAATACAGAGAATATGTCTGTCTTGTCTCCTTGATCCTCAATCATTCTGTCTGAGAGAAAAAGAGAGAGAGAGAGAGAGAAGGAGAGAGAGAGAAAGAGAGAAAAGGAGAGAGAGAGAAAAAGAGAGAGAGAGAGAGCGTGAAAGAAAGAGAGAGGGAGAGAGAAATAAAGAGAGAGAAAGAGAGAGAGCGTGAAAGAAAGAGAGAGAGAGAGAGTGAAAAAGAGAGAAAGAGAGAGAGAGAAAGAGAGATGGCGAGAGAGTGTGAAAGAGAGAGAGAGAGAGCATGAAAGAAAGAGAGAGTGAGAAAGAGAGAAAGAGAGAGTGAGAGAGAGAGTGAAAGAAAGAAAGAGAGAGAGGGAGAGAGAAATAAAGAGAGAAAGAGAGAGGGAGAGAGAGAGTGAAAGAAAGAAAGAAAGAGAGAGAGAGAAATAAAGAGAGAGTGAAAGAAATAGAGAGAGAGAGCGTGAAAGAAAGAGAGAGAGAGTGAGAAAGAGGGAGAGAAAGAAAGAGAGAGAGTGAAAGAAATAGAGAGAGAGATAAAGAGAGAGAGAGAGAAAGGGAGAGAGAAAGAGAGAGAGAAAGAAAGAAAGCGAGAGAAAGAGAGAGGACAGGGAGAGAGAAAGAGAGAGAGAAAGAGAGTGAAAGAGAGAGAGAGAGCGTGAAAGAAAGAGAGAGAGAGAGAGAAATAAAGAGAGAAAGAGAGAGGGAGAGAGAGAGTGAGAGAAAGAGAGAGAAAGAGAGAAAAAGAGAGTGAAAGAAATAGAGAGAGAGAGATAAAGAGAGAGAAAGAGAAAGAGAGAGCTTAATATTTTTAAAATAGCCTTATATTTCATAAATAATAAAATAAATTACATTACATTGTCGGGCCAATAACTCGCATTCTGACTCATTTCAACTGCGTATTTATGTGACTAGCTTTTGTTTATCTCCCTTTTGGTATTCCCTCTGCTGATCCTGACCAGGGAACGATATGAAGTCACGTGTACTTTTTGTAGAATGTTGTAAGGAGTTCTAAAACACGAGATGCCAAAACAAAAGTCCTCAAGAGCATGTTTAAAGGCCAGTATCAGTACAAATAAAGCAGAATGTGTGTCCTTTAAACAAAAAAACAAACATTAGAATTGCATAAAAACGTTCAGAAATGCACTTTTATGACGCGCGTGAATCTAAACGACTGTTGCTTCCAGGCGTTTGAGGACGTCTACATCGAGCAGAGGAAGACGGTGAAGATCATCCTGGAGTACGCCGACCGAGTGTTCACCTACATCTTTATCCTGGAGATGTTGCTCAAGTGGGTCGCGTACGGCTTCGTCAAATACTTCACCAACGCCTGGTGCTGGCTCGACTTCTTCATTGTGGATGTAAGGAAAAGAACTATATCTTTGGTTGTACGTTGAATCAAACAATGCAAGTTTCATTTAGTCATAATCTTAAACCGAAATATCTGATGTTGTTTGTTATACTTTTTATATTTTGTTTTGATGTTTAATTAAAATATCTGCTCACAAAATGTCCTAAAAACACTGAAAGTAAGATTATTTTCCTGAATATTTGAACTAATCTAGACGTGAATTCTTTGCAGTGTAGGATGTTCCTTGTTCTTCTGATTGTTGACGCGTGCTCTGACCTGTCCCTTCTCTTGCAGCCTGTTTGAATATAACTGTGTCTCTCTTAAAGTAGAGAGAGGTTTAGCGGCGCCTGGTGCTCCTGGTGCTGGAGGGGTAAGGCTCAGTGTCGTGTTGGGACTGCTACTTTCACAGGTTATGCCCTCTCTGACCCTGAAAGTGTCCTCAACCTTCTGCCTTTCTCTCCCCACTTTAAGCTTTGGTGTGGACCGTGTACTGTTGTGTATCGTGAACCATGTTGAATATCGTGTGTGTTTCTGTGGGTTTAGTGTTTTGTGAAGACATCTCCTCTTTTCCCCTTCGTCTGACTCTCTCTTCACTGTGTCAACCACAAGTTTTTTTTCCAGGTGTGCTCACTGTGCTGTTAAGCTGGTTGTCACCTCACACTGGCTTGCCAAACTAAACCAAACGAACACAAAAGGATAAATCTGGGCCTATTTTGAGCTAACCTGTAGAGGATAAGATGGCGCCCCCTGGATGTGTTGTGTGTGTAGTGTAACCTGTAGGGTGGTTTCTAACTGTGGCTCCTCTCTCCTCTGCCCCTCCCCTCTGTCCCATGTATAGGTGTCTATAGTCAGCCTTATAGCTAATGCACTGGGCTACTCCGATCTAGGCCCGATTAAGTCCCTCAGGACACTGAGGGCCTTGAGACCCCTCAGAGCCCTTTCACGTTTTGAAGGGATGAGGGTAAGACCCAAGACACCAGGCCTTCTGCATGTCCAACCAATACACGCATGCTGGAGCCAACCAAGCAGAACAAAACAGATATACTTTAAACGTCTTGAAGAGGAAATCTGGCCTTTTCTCAATGAGAAGCTTCTTGCATGAATGCAGATCATCTCAGATGTTCTTAAAGCATCTGATTTGATTCACCATTTCATTCCATTTATTTTACTGAAAACAAAAGAAGCAATTTGCAATCAAAAGTAATGTACTCTCAAACCAATGTTCAGCGCTTTAAAATGACCTCACAGAAGTGGTGAAATATGAACTAAATGATCAGAAATGCCTTTACATTTGTAGCACAGCAATCCAAGGGTCATTTGAGGATGAACAAAAGAGGAAATTGATATTGAAATCCAAATCTGTGCTAAAGAGGTGCATCTCTGTTGCATGCCAATGACCCCTGAGTGGCTGTGCCTTTTCCTCCAGAGCAATACTAAAGCATGTTCACTGTCTGAGCTGGTGCAGTCTCTGCTTGTTGCTGGGAAGAAAAACTCCTGACTGACTTCTGTTATCTGACCTACCACAGTTTGGCTTTGGCATTGTCACACTGGAAGATCTACAAACTTCTGGTTGCATACCCCTCCCCTCCCCCGCCATCCCCGCTCACCACCCCGAAACCTCATTCCACTTTGATTTACCATTTTGCAACTGTTATATATGTGTTACCTAAATCCTCTTAAAAATCTTAAACAATACAGATAACTCCAATATTTAGGTGCATGCAATCTCTCTGGAAATGCACATTCAGAGTCTCCCAAACCAAAACCACTGACTCAATACTGAACTAAAACGTGAAATCTGATCTAAAGACCCTGCTTTTACACTTGAGCCTGGTTTAGTCTGGGTTTAGTTCCAGTTCAAATGCTCATGAGAGGACCAGACGTTTTTTTTTCAAAGAAAATTGCCCCAACACAACAAAATTATGAGGTCTCAGTGCAGCTCAACAGTAGGAGTCGTCAGTTAGAGTCAGCAGATCGTGTGCCAGTGCAGTTTGAGGAGAGTAACAGCCCTCAGGACAACAGTCAGCGTCCAGAGGGAGCCGGGTGAACTCTGGAGAGACAAAAGGACAACCAAACTCTCACACTGCTCTGTTGTTTCAGTTCCCCTCAACGTATTTCCTAATTTTTAAAACGTTTGTTGCGTCTTTAACGGTCTTTACCTTCTGTTCTTCAAGCTTCACTTCCAATGCTGCGTTCCAGTTGTTCCCGGAGGTCGGATTTTCCAAGTTCCGATTTGTAAACTCAAACTTGAACACCTTTACACAAATTCCTGACATTCCCAACACTTCAGAACATGGCTGTACCTTGCGTTTTGGATAAAGTTTAACATTTGAGAGTTCAAATATTCACAGTTCTCGTGTTATTTCCCCTTTAGTCGCTCTCTACTGTCCACCCGCCATCTGTGAATCTGCTCCTGTGCTGAAATTGTGTGATTTATGTTGGAATAATGACAATGTTCCGGTTTCTCAGTGTATTATCTTATTTGGAAATTGGCTGATTTGAGCACGTTCTAGTTTTTATCACTTGACTGAATCGTTACCGTCAGATTTACAGAGTTTAGAGCTTCGTTTGTAGATTGTTCTTGACGGTTTCTTGTTATTTTTTTGTTCCCTTTTTCTCGTAAGCCGCCATGTTTGTGTAGACACGAACGGACCATGCGTTTCTGGTTAATCCGTCTTCGCTCGGTTGAAATCGGGTAAACTCGTTATGATTCCAGGCCAGTCTTTGTAGATATTAGTATTGTATTAGTATCATCAGGCAAATGTTTTACTCCGGAATGTATGAATGAAACCTTTTATTGCCCCGAGGAGAATTTGTCTTGCACTCGAGAGCGCATAAAAGACATATAGAGGCTGCAGAGGAGCACACAGAGGCGACATTAAAATACAGTCCATGTGTCAAACTAGAGAACTAGGTTTAGTAACACAGGAACGCTGAGAAAAAAGTCCAGTGCTGGAAAGAGTGAAAGAAAGAACTGTACATTAGTCAAATTTACTGTGGATACTTTTTACTTTTACTTCACTACATTTAAGAGCAGATATCTGGATTTTCTTCTCCAAAACATTTTTGAACAGGATCAAAAAGGGCTTTCCGTTTGGTTTGAGTTGGGTTTTTTTTTTAGCACGTTCATGGTGACAATCTGTCCAAAGGTTTTGACTTTTGAGTCGAGAAAGTGAGAAATGTATTGAGTAATAAAAACACATTTTAAACTCAAGATCCTCACATTTCACTCTTTAAAGTGCGTATGACAGGTTTTCATGATTTTCTAATTTTGTCTTTGTTTGGTGCATTAATACTTGTTTTAAATTAAAATGATAGTTTTACACCAATCAAGTGGCCGAAAAGTTGAAAAATCTGTAGAAAGTTACAGGAAGTGAACAAACTGATGACATCACACTGAGGAGACAATGGTTATGCAAATTTATACTAAATAAACTACTTTTTTTTTACCGTTTATACATTAATTCAACAAAAAAGGTGTTCACATCTATTTTTATGTGTAAAAAATTTAAAAATCTATGACATTAGATGAGTTTTGGCCCAGTTTACAGTGTGGTTGCTATGGTAATTTCCTAGTGTGATGTCATCATTTACAACCAGGAAGTGAAATCAAAAACCTAAAAAATTGCTTAACCGGGATAAAATTTGTAAAGTATCTTGGCAAAATGTGAAATATATTTCTCTAAACTACGTTTTAGTAAAAGGAGTAGCTCAACCTGTCATAGGCACTTTAACAGTTATCAAACATTTTAAACATGTACTTCAGAACTAATACTTTTACATATGACTCTTTTACATCAGGGGTGTCCAAACTTTTTCCATCGAGGGCCACATACTGAAATATAGACCAAGCGGAGGGCCACAATTAAATCGTGAAACGTTCAAAAAAGTTGCATTAATATGATTTTTAAAGTGCCACCACACATAAAGTCAGTCTCAGTGCTTTAATATCCGGTCTGTATTGCACCAAAATGTTAGTTATTTAGGTTATAATAGTAGAAAATCTGAAATTTGTTGTAAAAAGTATGTCTTAGGACAATGTGGGAAGCTTGAGGGCCAAGAAAAATTGGTCTGCGGGCCGCTTTTGGCCCCCGGGCCTTAGTTTGGACATGCCTGTTTTACATCTTCCGCCACTGAAAAAGTCACTCTGAATCCCGACCTCCGAGGACAAATGGAACGCAGCATTAGTTGGTTAAAATCCCTAGATAACGCATCACAAACCGAGCTGAGAAATTAAAAACGTTTCCAAAAAACATTATCGTAGAATTCAGGCAGTTTCCTCCGTCGTCCAGTCTAAACCAGGCTCTTGCACAGCTTTACCCTCAAATTACCCTCGAAAAACTCCCCGTGGAGCGACCGGATGTGCATTTCTGTCTATGTTGACCCTGAGAGTCTCCACTGCATGTGTGGTCACTGCTGCCGTGTGTCCTGGCCCTGCGCAGGTGGTGGTCAACGCCCTGGTGGGTGCCATCCCCTCCATCATGAACGTGCTGCTGGTGTGCCTCATCTTCTGGCTCATCTTCAGCATCATGGGAGTCAACCTGTTCGCCGGCAAGTACTACTACTGCTTCAACGAGACGGCCGAGGAGTATTTCCTGCCCGACGACGTCAACAACAAGTCGCAGTGTCTGGCCCTGATCGCGGCGAACTACACCGAGGTCCGATGGAAGAACGTGAAGATCAACTTTGACAACGTTGGCTCGGGGTACCTGGCTCTGCTGCAAGTGGTGAGGCTCGTTTGGTAGATTTGTAGAGAGTTTTGGTTCAAAGGTGCACTGTGTAACTTTGGGGGAAATGCCGCTGCTTTTATCACGAAGACTAGAGCTGCAACTGATGATTATTTTAAAGGCCCTGTACCTGGTTTTTATTTGCTTGAGTTCAGGGCTGTCACTGATGATTATTTTGGTAAGCGATTAGTCTAGCAATTGTTCCTTCGATTAGTTTAGAGCGCAAAAGACCCTTGAATATGAGAATTTTACTCAATTTTACCCAGACGAAGCGAAGTGAAAGTGTTTGACGACGTCCTGGTAGAGAATATTTAAAGATTGAGAAGTATTTTCATCAAAAACACACAATTGACATGTTTCCTGTGGGTTTATTGTGTAATTCTTGCTCTGTCTGAGTGATAAAACCTCTTCTTTCAGCGTAGATGATGTTTTGGAGTCTGTGTATAGACCAGTCAATGATTTCTCAATTATTTAATTCGTTGACAACCATTTCTATAATCGATTAGTTGCGATTAATCGATTAACTTGTTGCAGCCCTCGTCTAATTAAGATAAATTCTCTTTACATCACACATTGTTAGATTGATTTAGCTTGTGATGTATAATCTGTGCATGTTATAAACGCATCAGGCACATTGAAAACTATGAATCATGGGAAAATATCTGCTTGACACTGTCCCAGACTGTGATTCTCTGTCATGGTGCAGTTTCAAACGTGCTAAAAGCTAATTGTAAGAAGAGTTAGAGGAACTATATGGAAAGAACTGCATCAGACGATTCCAGACGGTCGTTTCTGAGTCATGGAGCAATACTGAGTGAAAGGAAGGAGTAAGTGGGCGGGGCTAACGGTTCAAACTAAAACATGTTCCTGTCTCACCGTTCAAAATCAGGTACAGGCCCTTTAATGGATTGTTTTTATTTGTCCACTTGGAAAAACGATTATTTCTATTGTACTTTGAGACTTTTTGAATACACTTTTAACCAAATACAGTGTAAGAAAATCAGAAATAATAGATTCTTTTTTGACATTTTGGATCAATAATGGACCATCTTGTCATAAAAATGTCTTTTCATATGTGCTTTAGAGTCTGTATAGTCCAGATAACGATTATGATGATCAAAATATGACAACAATTATTTTTATAGTCGACTTGGGCAGCACGATTTGGGAAAATATCTAATTGAAATTTTTCTAACCAGTATTACGATTGCGATTATGTTTCAAAATTCATATTCTAAACACAACCAGGAGAACTGACGAAATACTTCAATATGAACTGACAAACTACTAAAATAATCTATTTCAGAACATATTTCTACAAACGTACACTGCAGGGTTAGCAGTTTTTAGGCAGAAAAAGCAGGACATTTTGTTGTTTGTGGAGGAAATTATGGCTCTTAAAACACCGCAGTCTTTGTGATTTCCTAATTGTGTCCATTAAAATTGTAATTTCTGTTCGATTTCGATTAATTGTGCAGGCAAATAGTCGACTTGTCACGATTAGCCAATTAACTGTTGCAGCCCTGATGGAGAGCTGGAATATTCCACAGTATGGCATTAAACGTATCGATCTTGGAAGTGTTTTTATTGCTTTAAAACTCTCTGAAAAATCTGCGTTCTTACTGTGAGCAGGTTCGCCTCTCCACAGATCTGACCTGGCAATGCCTCGTCTCCATGGAGATAGATAGGTTTTCCACGGAGACGAGCAGGTGACGCACAGCCTCCGCCTGAAAAGTTACACAGTGCACCTTTAAATGACTCGAATGCGGCGTGTTTTGATGTTTTGATTATTCGCTTTTTTGACGTATAATATTTCACAAAACAAAAAAGCTCTGCCGTTTCCAAGATGATTTAGCTCTTGAAATAAAAATAAGACAAATGCCAATGGGGTAAGGACAATTTACTTACACCGTTAGTAAATAATTTGGCTTGAAATAAAGTTATGTATTGATTCAAGCTGTAAAATAAGTAAAATCCATCAAGTGAAAACATCTTAACTTGTCAAAAATACAGAAATTAAGATTGTTATTTTGAATTCAGGTGATTTAACTCATGTTTGTGTGTGTTTTAGTTTGTTCAGTGTTGTTTCTTTCTCTTCAGGCAACATTCAAAGGCTGGATGGACATAATGTACGCCGCCATTGATTCCAGAAAGGTAACGTGATATATTTAATTACATTTCTAATCCTCCTCTATTTATTGCAGTCACATGTTCGGATGAAACGTATCAAATGTTAGTGTTTCAATGATTGTGTTTCAATGATTGTGAAAAGAAACATTACCATTTGAAAGTTATCGCAATTATGGGCAACATTTAAACAAGCAAACCATGAAATCCTTACATTTCTTTCATTCCTACGTTCCTCTTTGTGACCAGTTTTATGAAATCAAACTTTTTTTGAACGATGAAGTGAAGTTAATGTGACTAAAACAACGATATAAAGTCACACCTTACTATTTAAAGGGCCTATGACAGGTTGAAATACACATTTAACTATAATGCTGTTAAGATAAATATATTCAAATTTCTACTAAAATCTTTACAAATTTAACCCCAGTTTAGCAGTTTTTTAGGTTTTAAATTTTACTTCCTGGTTGTAAAGTATGACATCACACTAGGAAATTACCATAGCAACCACACTGTACACTGGCCAAAACTCATCTTATGTCAGAGATTTTTTTTATTTGAGAAAGAAAAACACATGAATGAACACCTTTATTTTGTTAAATCAAAGTTTAAAGGGTCAGAAAAGTGTAAATGATGCATGACCTTTGTCTCCCCAGTGTGATGTCATCAGTTTGTTTACTTCCTGTAATTTTCAACAAATTTATCAACTTTTCTCCACAAACAGCGACCTGATTGGTGCAAAACTATAATTTGTATTTACACAAGGTATTAATGCACTGAATTAAGTCAAAATTGGAAAATCATAAAAACCCGTCAGACGCACTTTAAGTGTCTAGATTCAATAGAAATTGTTTGTAGAAATTGTTTTACTCTTTTTTTTTACTTTGACTTAGTTATTATTAACAATTGACAAAAAAATGACATCCCTCATAACTAATAATAATGACTTTTTGCTGTTTTGTGTGTTTTTGACCTCTTAAAATACAGAATACTTAGTTTTTGTTTATTTATTTTTATTGCTATTACTGTATGAAACCCATGTGTATCGAGAGTTCAGGCTGACTTTTTCTATTTATTTTAATATTACAGCGGAGGTCCTATTTTGTTCATTATACAGATTTTTGTGTTTTTATTTGGACACCTATCTCTATATCTTTATTGTGGTACTTAGTTTACATGGTTAAAGGGCGTATGACGGGTTTTCACGATTTTCTAATTTGGACTTTATTCAGTGTATTAATACCTGTTGTAAATATAAATTGTAGTTTTACACCAATCAAGCAACTATTTGTGGAGAAAAGTTGAAAAATATGTTGAAATTTACAGGAAGTAAACATCACACAGGGGAGACGAGGGTTATGCATAATTGACACAAAAGAAATGGCTTTTTTGACCCTTTATGCATGAATTCAATAAAATAAAGGTGTTCAAATGTATTTTTATTTGTAACATAAACAAATCTGTGACATCAGATGAGTTTTGGCCCAGTTTACAGGATGGTTGCTAAGTAATTTCCTAGTGTGATGTCATCATTTACAACCAGGAAGTAAAACAAAAAACCAAAAAAATTGCTAAACCACGATCAAATTTGTAAAGAATTTTAGTCAAATTTGAAATATATTTATCTTAACTGCATTTTTGTCAAATGAGTGTCCAACCTGTCATAGGCCCTTTAAATGGAGGAAAATGTCCTAAAAATCTGATGAAGTTTCTCATTTTTAATAATAATAATTCAGATTTATCGTCAGTCTTATCGTATCAAACTGTGAATATAAAACATGAACCTGTCACATGGTGAAAGTGTGTGGACAGAGAGACAGAGACAACACCAAATCTGTGTCAGAATCCATCTTTAACGAAGGTTTTAGTCGCCTGGATGATTTTCCGTGCCCTTCTGTGTCGACAGGTGGGGGACCAGCCGCTGTACGAGGACAACCTGTACATGTACATCTACTTCGTCATCTTCATCATCTTCGGCTCCTTCTTCACCCTGAACCTCTTCATCGGTGTCATCATCGACAACTTCAACCAGCAAAAGAAAAAGATAAGACACTCTTGACCCGATTTAAAGCTCGTTTGTGACGCGTTGATTGAATGTTTGTGCTGCAGTCGGTCCGTCTGTGCAGTGTCTGATTGTAACCAGGTTGTTTTGTGCCTTTACTTTGGAGGTCAGGACATCTTCATGACAGAAGAGCAGAAGAAATATTACAACGCCATGAAAAAGCTCGGCTCCAAGAAACCACAAAAGCCAATTCCAAGGCCACAGGTAGAGTTTGACTGTGTGTAAATGCAACAATATGAAGAAAAAGTAATGATTTATCAATTGGAGGTACGTGTACTTAGGTCTGGGTGATACGGTGATAAAAACTGAATCGTGAGCTGGTCCCTGCAGTGACAATCTGCTGTTTTTGTGAAATCGTGGTATCGTGATTGACTGTTTGTGTCTTTAATGCAGCTGTCTGTTCAAACACACTTTTTCTCCTGTTGTTTAGCCTCTGAAGCCTCTGAGCAGATGACTTTATTTACCTCTTAAAGGCCAGAGCTGCACAATTAAACCAAATCCACACAAAATCACAATTTTAATGGATGCAATTAGAAAATCGCGTAGACTGCAATAATTTATTCCGCAAACAACAAAATGTCTTGCTTTGATTGGAATAAAAACAGCAAGCACTGTAGTTTGGATTTGTACAAACATGTTCTGAAACAAACGACAAAAGTGCGACAAAAATGATAAAAATGCACCAATAAAGAACAAACACGATTCAATGCACCAAAACTAAAAGCAACAGAAACTAAAAGTGACAAAGACGCGTTTAAACATGACAAACACAACTAAAAGTGACAAAATTGTGTTTCAAATGTGAACTTGAACAGAATCTTATTATTAAAACATAAATCACAAATCTAAACACAATGGCACTGGTCAGAAAAATCACAATGAGATATTTTTCTTAAATTGTGCAGATCAATTAAAGACAATGGAAAAATACAAAGTGAACATGAATCGTGATAAAATCGGAATCATGATCTGGCCCCAAGAAAATCGTGATAATATTTTTTGCCGTATCACCCAGCCCTACGTGTAGTGTATGTGTGAAACTTCTGCCAATAAACAAATCTATTCAGCGTAGAGAAGGTTTCAGGGGTTGTCATCCGGACGCTGTTTCGACTTCAATCCAGAAGCCGTTGTCAATCCGTGAGCTGGTCTGAGAGCCAGTGTGATGTCATCAGTTTGTTTACCTCCTGTAATTTTCAACATTCTCCACCATTTCTCCACAAACAGCGGCCTGATTGGTGTAAAACTATACCTTATTCCACTGGTTCCCAAAGTTGGAGTTGGGAGCCCTCGGGGGGGTTACGAGGGGATGAGCTGGGGGTCGTGAGATGATTTCAAGATCTAATTTGAATAAACATGACACATGTATTTGCTCTAATTTAACATACTATTAATACACTTTTTACCTCACTATAGTCACTTACTGTATATAACATACACTTAAGCCACTTTATTGGCCATTTTTACTATTTATTCCCAGACACCCACCTACTGTAAATAAGAGTGTGCACTTTATACTTTATATTGTATTTTTATTACCGTGTTTATTTATCCTATTTTTATTGCATGCGCCTATTTCATTCATTCCTGTTCTAAACTGTGTGTTGCAACAGTGGAATTTCCCCCATTGTGGGACAAATAAAGGATCTATTATCTTATCTTTTTAATTAAAAATAGTATCTTTTAGTTAAATAGTGTCTAATACGACAATAAACTATTCAAATAACTAATATTAAACTTGATTTAACAGGCTTTGACACTGTAAATTATTTTTTATTTCACTTCGGGGGTCTCGAGTCGGTTACACGGCCATTTTGGGTCCCGGCCAGAAAAGATTGAGAACCCCTGCCTTATTCAGTGTCTTCATACCTGTTGAAAATATAAAGTCAAAATCACTTTACCTGTCAGATTTGTTCTAGTGTTAAATGGTAAACGTCTTTCTCGGTCCGTTTCCCTCAGAACAACATCCAGGGCATGGTGTTTGACTTCGTGACGCAGCAGGTGTTCGACATCTCCATCATGATGCTGATCTGCCTAAACATGGTGACCATGATGGTGGAAACGGACGACCAGTCGGCGGAGACGGAGAACGTCCTGTACTGGATCAACTTCATCTTCATCGTGGTCTTCACCGGAGAGTTCCTGCTCAAACTGTTCGCTCTGAGGCACTACTACTTCACCAACGGCTGGAACATCTTCGACGTGGTGGTGGTCATCCTCTCCATCGTGGGTGAGAGCTCGGGCGGGTTTGGTGCAAAGATCGGGAATTGGATTTGAGAGGAGCATCTTTAAGAAGGAGATGTGCAGACGTGTAGATATGATAACATGACCTTTGTTCGTTCGACAATGGGGGGGGAATGGAACTCAACAGTCAGCTCTTATTTTATCAGAGATTTATTCAGATTTATTCAGATTTTTTCCTCCCAAAAAGTCCATGGGAAAAATTAACTGGAATTTTCCTTTGAGAACTTATTGCAGTAGACTTAGTTGGTGTGCTGCACATGGCAGGTTTTTATGATGTTTATTTGGTCTTGTTGTAAATATAAATTATAGTTTCACATCAATCAAGTCCTAGTTTGTGAAGAAAGGTTTAACAATATTTTGAAAATGACAGGAAGAAGAGCAGAGTTCCAAAACTCGATCCCACCAGGAAGACTGCATTCTGAAGCTCTGGACAATTTACAAACAAGAACACCTTTTTCCATATCTTTCACTCTTGTGTATTTTTATTTGTCGAAACATAATTTCTGTGGCATTAGAGGAGTTTTGGCTCAGTGTACAACAGGGTTGCTATGGTAACAGTTACAGAATTTCCTAGTTTTTTTTAAATTATTTATATTTTTCTTAATCTTAAATATAAAATCTGAACTGTGTTTTAGTGAAACAAGTAGTTTTAAACTCTTTATAATATTTAATAAATAACTGAACTGCCAACTTTAGCTAAATCAAAATATTTAATGTATAATCTGTGCATGAAATTACCTGAAAGAAAGGAAATACAGAAAATTATAAATTGCAGAAATCAGTAAATTGTCTTGTTTGTGTACAAATAACTGTTTCTCTTTTGGCTTCTAGTTTTGTTTAAAGCAACAACTTAACATTTGAACACTAAGCTTAAATATAAAAAAAAAAATCACATAATCAGGATAAAATGTGACTTTTCTTGAACAGTTTTAGAATAATTTAAACTTTCTAAACCATAATGTTTAATAAAGAAAGTACGTCTGTTATCTACTACTTTTACCCGAAAAAGAGCACTTTTCATTAAAATGGTGCTCTCAGAATGATTATTAAACGCACTCTACCTGATTTTTACTGTTTTTTTCACGTTTCAAAACCATCAAAATCAGGCACGTCGTTAAGCATCTTTAACCATTTAATATATTCCTTTGTATTGAAATGTCAGTAACAAATGGCTTTCATGGTTTTCAGGTATGTTCCTTGCCGACCTGATCGAGAAGTACTTTGTGTCGCCGACCCTGTTCCGTGTGATCCGATTGGCTCGTATCGGCCGAATCCTGCGTCTGATCAAAGGCGCCAAAGGAATCCGGACTCTGCTGTTCGCCCTGATGATGTCGCTGCCCGCCCTCTTCAACATCGGCCTCCTGCTCTTCCTGGTCATGTTCATCTTCTCCATATTCGGCATGTCCAACTTCGGATACGTAAAACACGGCGCCGGCATCGACGACATGTACAACTTCGAGACTTTCGGGAACAGCATGATTATCTTGTTCATGATCACCACTTCGGCCGGTTGGGACGGTCTCCTGCTGCCCATCCTGAACTACCCTCCCGACTGCGACCCGTACCTGGAAAACGCCGGCACGCCCGCCACCGGGGACTGCGGCAACCCCTCTGTGGGCATCTTCTTCTTCGTCATGTACATCATCATCTCCTTCCTGATCGTGGTCAACATGTACATCGCCATCATCCTGGAGAACTTCAGCGTGGCCACGGAGGAGAGCGCCGACCCGCTCAGCGAGGACGACTTCGAGACGTTTTACGAGATCTGGGAGAAGTTCGACCCGGACGCCTCGCAGTTCATCAGCTACTCCAAGCTGGAGGACTTCGCCGACGCGCTGGAGCACCCCCTGCGCGTGCCCAAACCCAACACCATCGAACTCATCGCCATGGACATGCCGATGGTGAGTGGCGACCGCATCCACTGCCTCGATATCCTTTTTGCCTTCACCAAGAGAGTCCTGGGCGACAGCGGCGAGCTGGACATGCTTCGGCAGCAGATGGAGGAGCGCTTCGTGGCGGCAAACCCCTCCAAAGTGTCTTACGAGCCCATCACGACGACCCTGAGGAGAAAGCAGGAGGACGTTTCCGCCAGGGTGATCCAGAGGGCGTACCGCGCGTACCTGACCCGGCGCGGGTTCGTGTGCAAGCGCAAACCGGTGAAAAACAAGCCCGAAAACGAGGACAATCAAGAGCAAGAGAAGAAAGAGGGAACTCCGTCCACTGCCTCCCTGCCTTCTTACGACAGCGTGACCAAACCGGACAAGGAGAAGCAGGAGGACAACGCGGAGGGCAAGGGCGGGCGCAAGGAGAAAGGCCGAAACCAAAAAGACATCAGGGAATCAAAATGCTAAAAGGATTCACGAATGACACTTATAATAACACTGGAAATTATAACTATATTAACTCCAAGCAAGAGGAAACTCACTCACACAGATGTACAGATTTCATTTGCAAGTCCGAGAAAATAATATTCAAGAAATTTTGTTTACGATTCTTGTATTTATGCAAGGGGGAACGCAACTCGGAAACACTCTTCTTCAGCATACTGTGTGGCATCAAAGTTCCTAGACTATTAACTATTAGAGGGATATACCTACTCTATACAGGAATAAAAGGGGATTGCTCACTTGCCACAACGTGAACGATCGCGCGGGGAGTTTGACGAGGGAAAAAAAACTACTAGCGAACGTCCGAGCGCAAGCAATGGATTCCTATGGAAGACAATGGCATGTGTGTGGGAACTTTGGCGTCTTGTCGCGAGGCCAAAGCGAGAGGCACATTTGAGACGGAAGGACAAACGGTTTTGGCGAGCGGAAGATGCAATCGCGAGAGAGAGAGAGAGCGGACTTTGTGAGAGTTTTTGTTTTAGTAGTGCTAGAAGTTGTTAATTTATGCAGCGAAATGCAACGAGAAAAAAAGAACTATCTTCAACTCTGCCCATGTCACGTTACTGTTACAGCCATCCGATATTTGTTACACCCACATCCGAGCGCTTTTTTACATGGGCTTTCACACCAATTGGTTTAAAAGGGTCTGTTTTATTATTATTATTAATGTTGATAATAATATTATAGGGGTCAACTCGGGCCAAGGGCTTAAACCTAACATTTATTCCGAACGATTTCCAAACATAAATAATTGTGCTTGTTCAAATGCATAGAAATGACTTGCATGATGGCATGTTTTTGATCAAACGAAAAAAAGAAAAAACTTGCATGAATTATCATAGTCCACAAACAAGACACTAATACTCGAGATCGGGCAAAATTTGTGAGAGAGTTGAGAATTTTTTGACGTGTTAAAAGTGGGTCAGTAACACAAAACGGTTTCTACTTTTGTTTTATTAACACATTTCGAATAACTGTACGCTACGATGTTGAGAACGAGCCGCGGAGCAATGGGTCAGACTTTACACGATTATTTGCTGCTTTGAAAAGATGTAATTGTTTCCTTTTGTTTGTTATTGTACGCACCGATGTAATGTCAAGACCATTTTTGCCTTTAGTTGCTTTCGAGGGGCATTTTCGACGGGCTTTTCCAGCAGGCGAACTCCATTCTTCCTGTATGTTTTTTCTGGCGGTTTAACAAAAAGGGCTGCTATGACGCTGCGTTGAATTCAATTGTAATTTCGGAGAGAGCCTTATTTTACTTTCGGGAATGTACTTTGCGAAGGGAGTCGTCGGGGGGAAAAAATATATCTGGAGACGCCAAAGAGATCTGCCTTTTTGGGGGTTTTGGCCCGTTCATGCAAGACACAAGAAGGACCCTAGAAATGTATGCAATGCTTGAAAATCACCGTCCCTTTTTCTCAGGAGATATTAATAGACACACTATTAAGACGCTCTGCAGCAAGATGCAAGTGAATGTGAAGGGAGAGTTCGTATATTTTGTTCGTTCGCGTCGCGGCGCTGTCGACGTAGCGGCCGCCGAGTCGTCCAGGGGCCATTTTTCCCGCTTAGAAAACAGGGCTAGAAACATCCGAGCGTCATTTACATTTGAAACAGCGGATACAGTTGTGTTTCAGCGAACGCGATCGTAGACAAGAATCACACTTGGCGAAGCGACGCCGGCAGAGAAACCCCCGGCGTTCGAGGGCGGAGCGTCTCTTAGTTTTTATCGATGTTGGTCCAAACACCTGAGCTTTTGCACTTCCTGTCGTGCAGTGATGTCACTTCCTGGTCCGGTCGCTGCATGAGAAATCCGCGCGGGTGTCGAAACGAGCCGAACCGCAAGCAGTTCATCCACGAAGACATCCAACATTCGAGGCTAAATAAAATAGAGAAGAATGGACTTTTTAGAAACTATAAATAATGTAATATATGATTTTGTTTTAACGGCATGAGCGTCTTTTGTAAATACAGATTACTTAAAGCTACAGCTATTATCTAACACTGAATATTAATAACGTTAGAACGACTTAAGCGATTCTGTCTGTGAAAAGGCAGGTAGGAGGGTGTGCTTTTTTCCGAGTCACTTTTCACAAAAACGGGGAGCGAGCTAAAATAATCTGTAGGTCACATCGTCTGAAACCCGTCATCGGCGCGCACATGTACAGACATTTCACCGCCGCTCGTCGCCGAGGTGTCGCCGGGCCACGGGATCACGCTTCTTTTCTTTGTGGTTGATTCGGAGAGGCCCGGGCCCCTCGACCCGGGCCCCCGAGCCGCTCAGGCCCCTGGTCCACACACACTGCATGGTGTCGTTCTGGCTGCTTGCTGAGATTGTGAAGCCTGCCTTGGTGAGAGGATTGCACTACCAGCATACCCTTTTGTACAGCGTGACGATGTCTTGCCCCTGGTTTTTCCCCCGAACACACACACGGCCCTGGTCCCGGTCCACAGATCCGGCTCGTCCCGCTCGAACGCTCCCACACCGCTGCGGTTTAGACTCTTTGTTTTCGATGTGACAAACTCCTACTTTGCGAGTTCCTGTCCCGGCGTCTGTTTGTTTAAGGTGCAATATGACTTTCGGCACGTGCCTTTAGCTCCTGTTCTGTCTGAAAGGGTCAAACGTGAAGGACAAGTGCAGAGAGTAAAGACTAACATCGAGTGCTCTGTGTCTCCGCGAGTAACAGCGTGGCTTCATTCATTTGGGTTCTTCTTCTTTTTAGCAATAGGTAAATACGGCCATTTTTGTTGCATGGATGAGAGAAATGACCTGTTCATTTTTGCTGTTCACTGAAATGTCCTTGTCGTTCTGTTGCCGCTGCAGTCAGAGAGGGGCTGGACATTACATGAATCAGAGGAATGTTTTCATTTGAGCACGAAGCTATTTCCAACAATAAAGCAGCCTTCCAGTTACACCTGCGCCTCGTGTGGTTCTTGTGTTCGGATTCAGTCGCACGCTCTTACGCTCTGCCTTGTGTCTGGGTTTCCTTCCTGAGACGCGGCTAATCCTCCGGCTAAAGCAGCTCTGCCCAGATCTGGAGGGGCTTCTGCTGACGTTGAACCTCAGCAGAATTGAAGGATGGTACCTTAAAGTGCGTACGACGGGTTTTATGATTTTCTAGTTTTGACTTTTATTTGGTAGAATGAAACCTGTTGTGAATATATTTGACAGTTTTGAATCAATAAAGTGTCAGTTTGTGAAGAACAGCTGGAAAATGTGTTGAAATGAACAGGAAGTAGAGCAGAGTTCCAAAACATGATGAGACCCACTTGGGACAGTTTACAACCAAGACACACATTGTTCGTATCCTTTGAACCAGGCATGTCCAAACTAAGGCCCGGGGGCCAAATGCGGCCCTCAGACTAATTTTTCTTGGCCCTCAGGCTTCCTGGTGAACTGGCCCACTCTGTCCTGATAAGTACTTTTTTACAGCAAATTTCACATTTTCTACAATTCTAACCTAAATAACTAACATTTTGGTGCGACACGGACCTGATATTAAAGCAATGAGACTGAATGTAGATGTGGTGGAGCTTAAAACATCAGATAAATGCAGCTTTTTGAATGTGTCACGATTAATTTGTGGCCCTCCGCTTGGTCTAAATTTCAAAATGCGGCCCTCGATGGAAAAAGTTTGGACACCCCTGGTTTAAACATTAATTCAACAAAATACAGGCGTTCCCATATATTTTTATAATAATTCTGTGACAGTTACAGAATTTCCTCGTGCGATGTCATGATTTACAACCAGGAAGTAAAAATGTAAACCTAAAAGACTGCCAAACATGGGATAAAGAATGGTTAATTCTTGTGCAGAATCTTAAATATAATTATCTCAACTGTGTTTTGGTCAAATGCGTCCTCCAGCCTGTCATAGGACCTTTAAACCAGTGGTTCTCAAACTAGGGTTCGCGAAAGGATTTCCAGGGGTCCCCAGATGATGGAGAAAAACTGATACAATAGACTTAAAGTTCGTATGACAGGTTTTCACGATTTTCTAATTTTGACTTTATTCAGTGTATTAATACCTGTTGTAAATATAAATGATAGTTTTACGCCAATCAAGCAGCTACTTGTGGAGAAAAGTTGAAAATCTGCTCAAAATTACAGGAAGTAAACAAACTGATGACATCACACTAGGGAGACAAAGGTCATGCAAAATTTACACAAAAGAAACAACTTTTTTGAACATTTATACATTAGTTCAACAAAATAAAGGTGTTAACATGTATTTTATTTGTAAAATAAACAAATCTGTGACATCTGAGGAGGTTTGGCTCACTGTACAGATGGTTGCTATGGTAATTTCCTAGTGTGATGTCATCATTTACAACCAGGAAGTAAGACAAAAAAAACCCAAAAAATGCTAAACCGCACTGAAATTTGTGAAAGTTTTTTAACACAATTTGAAACATGCCTTTTTGTCAAATGAGTCGTCCAACCTGTCAGAGGCCCTTTAAACAAGGCTAGACCCCCTTCAAATGCAGTGGTGAATGTAGATTCCTGTTTGTCGGCCGATCAAAGTCATTTTTCTAGGTCTGTATTCTCAAAATAAAGTCAAACATAAGGCTAATTTATCACTTTGCTTGTCACCTGTTTTTGTGTTTGGGGGTCGCAAATGTGAACTATTGTTATTTTGAGGGTCGTGACTGAAAAAGTTTGAGAACCACTGCTTTAAACTGTCAAGTCCCTAAATTCCTGAGTCCCTTTTCAGTCAGAGGGACCACTTAGTCCCCGTTTGCTTGCATTCACAAGGAAACAGTGGCTGAAAGTGGGTCCCACGTTACCGTCTGTGCACTGTGGAACATTTAAATATTAAATTAAGTGCGTTCTTTGCCTTCCTCCTTCTCCTTTTGTGTTCTGTAAACCTGCACGTCAAACTGCGACGCCCAAAAAACCTCAAACAAACAGTGACATTTACAGTAAAACACAATTATTATTCACAGTAAACATTTCATTCAAGTCCATCAAAGTTAATGTTGAACAAAAAGTTTCCTGTTCTGATTGAAAGTACCTGCAAAACCTGTTTTTTTAAAAATAAAAGTCCCCAGTGTGGCCCCAGCCCCTAGTTCTTTCTCTGAACGTGCATCAAATGGAGACTGGAACTGAAATCTACCTTATTTCGTCTAAAGAACCACACAGTCCCTGTTGCTCGTGTTCAGCACTTAACGCTCTGGATCTGTAAAGCGTGGAACATTTAAATATTGAATTAAGAGCGAAAACTGAAGTCTTTTCCCTCTTCATCTTACTTTTTCTAACAATAAAACAGTGATACACACAAAAAAATCAACAACAAAACACAATTATTCACGGTCAGGGCAGTAGACAAAGGGTCACAGGGGCCCAGAACTGCACCCACTTCTTATTCATTTATATTATAGAGGGGGGGCCCATGTGAGGCTTCTTGCCCCAGGCCCTCACATTTTCTGTCGACGGGCCTGTTCACAGATCTTTTTCTTTGTTTTTATTTACGATTTAAGAATGTTTTTGTGGATCTTCTGTGTCATTTCTCTTGTTAAAGTCTTAAAATGAACGTTTCCCATTAAAGCCAGTGCTGTTCTTGTGTTACTTAAAGGGCCTGGTCTGAACTGGGCCTCGGATCAGGAGGAAAAAGTCCCCAAAATATGTCCCCAGTCCCTAGTTCTACTCGAAAGAAACTGAAAAAAAGGTTTGAATGTTCTCAAGAATAGTTTATGTTCACAATTTTGACAAAAGTTTTAGTTGCTGCACAGAATTAGACTGTATTTGTGTCAGGATTGTTTGATTTATTGATAATCAGAAATATTTGTGTCACAATATGATCATAAGAACTAAAAGAATATATAATTGTGCTGATTTTAGAAGCAAAATGATGTCGTTTCATGTCAGTCTGTGGTAAACTATGGAAACCTCAACCCAAAGTGCTTTTTATTTTTGGTTGTTATGTCACGTTTACTTTACTTTCATTCACAGAGTTGGATTTAAGGTGAGACACTTCAGGCAAAACTATTTTTTGTGTGTTTTTTGGTCAGTTTGCGCGCTCAACATTTCGGCTTTCATGTGAAACAACAAACCAATCTGCTCCTAAAGATGTTTTATTCTTCCATTGAATCCACTTCATTCATAGATTTCTCTGGGACATTGTAACTTCAAAGGTCGTTTTCTTAAAATGCATTTTTCTCCCTCGAGACATAAAGATCAGCCTTAAAGGGCCCATGACAGGTTGGACTACTCATGTGGCTAAAATGCAGTTAAGATAAATATATTTCAAGTTTTGCTAAAATTCTTTACAAATGTTATCCCGGTTTAGCAATTTTTTTGGTTTTTAAATTCACTTCCTGGTTGTAAATGATGACATCACACTGGGAAATTACCAAGTGAACATCCTGTGCATTGGGCAAAAAAACTCATCTAATGTCAGATTTTTTTTAATTTCACAGATAAAAACATATGTGAACACCTTTACTTTGAGGAAATGATGTTTACAGGGTCAAAAAAGTGGTTTATTTTGTGTAAATTATGCATAACTTTTGTCTCCCCAGTGTGATGTCATCAATTTGTTTACTTCCTGTAACTTTCAACAGATTTTCCAATTTTTCTCCATAAACAGCTACTCAATTTGTGTAAAACTATAATTTATATTTACAACAGGTATTAATACACCAAATAAAGTCAAAATTAGAAAATTATCAAAACCTGTCACACGCACTTTAACTGTACAATCTGGACTCAACGAGATTTAGACAAAACGTTCAAAAGGATTTATTGATATCTAATTCTAAAACTGATTTATGGAAGTTTCAAGTCAAAAAAAGAGGTGAAATTCGAATCTTTAAGACAATTTAACAGTTTACTTAAAAAATAAATAAGAAATCCAAAAAAAAATGTGTTGAACCGGAAATTTTAAACCTGGTTCGGTCCATTTTTCAGATTTAAATGTCCAAAATTTGTGTATTTTTGGCCATTTTTACACATAAAATCCCTAATTTCTACATGAAAACATGACAAGATGAAAAACTTGTAATATTTTTTTTTCTTACATTTATGTGAGTAAACTACAGGAGAAGTTTACAATTGATGTCTTTAAATTTAAGATTTTTCCCTGTTCACCTGCAGCGTCTCATCTTAATAAAGCCGCTCACGTAAGAAAAGATAAATTAGTCAAAGTGAATGAAAGAGAACTGAGGATTTCACTGTTTGGTCGTGAAATTGTGATGTTTCTCTCACAATAATCGTACAACACTGTGACATCTCTACTCTAGACTTTACTTTTATAAATCATTTTGCACATATTTATGGCTGATGCCCTTTCAATCCCAAACATTAAAGTGCGTATGACGGGTTTTTAGGATTTTCTCATTTTGACTTTATTCAGTGTATTAATACCTCTTGTAAATATAATTATAGTTTTACACCAATCAGGTTGCTGTTTGTGGAGAAAAGTTGAAAAATTTGTTGAAAATTACAGGAAGTAAATAAACTGATGACATCACACTGGGGAGACAAAGGTCATGCATAATTTACACCAAATAAACTACCTTTTTGACCCTTTAAACATTGATTCAACAAAATAAAGGCGCTCACCTGTATTTTTCTTTGTCAAATGAACAAAATCTTTGACATTAGATGAGTTTTGACCATAGACCGTACATATCAGTGGACAGCGTTAGCATGTTAGCCGCCGCGTTCCAAATAGGAAGCAGCTATGGAGGCTCCTGGCTCCATAAAGCCGAGCTGCCATTCACTTCCTATTGTGACACTGGTCCACTTTATTCTGTAACTGTTTCTGTCAAGCTCACCATCTGGAACTAAAATGTCTGTTTTGACACACTCTACATGATCGTGGTGTTTTTTTTCTCGTTAGGTTGTTCATAAATCAAGTTATTAGCAATAATAACTGACCAATCAGGTGCTTCCTTTTCCAGGGGCCGTTTTCGCTCGTGTTAGCAACAGGTTTGATTGACAGCTAGCGCCGCACGTTGCCGACGTCTCCTCTCGCCGAGGGGCGGATACCGTTAGCAACCGCGCTCCTGATTAGTCCGTGTGGTTGCCACGATACGCACTCGGATTTCCAAATATGGAGTCTGGCTTCGCTTTAGCCGCTATAACTGCTAGCCACGATGGGTGCTATGGGTGACGTCACAGTCCCATAGTCCACTGATGTGTACGGTCTATGGTTTTGACCAGTGTACAGTGTGGTTGCTATGGTAATTTCCTAGTGTGATGTCATACTTTACAACCAGGAAATGAAATTAAAAACCTAGCAGCTAAACCGGGGTATACTTTGTAAAGATTCTAGCAGAAACTGAAATATATTTCAAATATATTTAAGATAAATATATTTATCTTAATTGCATTTTAGTTAAATCAGTAGTTTAACCCGTCAGAGGCCCTTTAAAGACAGAAGAGCAAAGTGGCTCAAATGTCCTGCCCAGATTTGTCACAATCATTTGCAAACAACAAAATATTCTGAGTTATCAAGTCATAAACCCGGCTAAATCTGTCGTTTAAACCTCCACCAATGCGTTCTGAATGCGTGTGATTCTCGTTTTAGTTTATTATGTTTAAAAGTGCAATCGAATTTGAACTTTTAAAACCCAAAACGCAAGTCCGATCACAAAGTTCGTGGGGAAAATGGCGAGAGGAACTGGAAATCCTCCTCGTCCCAGTTGTTTACGCGGCACAGTGTGAGTGTTTGGGTGTGTCCTGGTGCAGCTGTTCTGTGTGTGAGGGAGAGAGAGAGGGAGAGAAGGGGGGAGGGAGGGAGAGAGAAGGAGACGAGGAAGTGGGTGAGAAGGAGAGGAGAGAGGGCAAGGAAGGATGAGAGGGAGGATAGAAAGAAAGAAATTGGACTTAGGAGGTGTGGGGGAGTAAAGAGAGAGAAAGGGAGAGAGGAGAGGGAGGAGGAAAGAAGAAAAAAAAGAGACAAAATGAGGACAGAAAAAAGAAAAGGAGGAGAGAAAGAGGAAACAAAAGGAGAAGAGAGGATAAAAGGGGAGAGAGATAAAGAAAGAAAGAGACAAAGGGGCAAATGGGGAGAGAGAGAGAGAGAGGGGGGACTTAGAGGGAGGCAATAGGTGGAGAACGAGAGGAAAAAAGAGGAGAGAGAAAGACAAAAAGACGAAAGAGAAAAGAAAATGGAGGAAAAAGAAAGAGGGGGAGAGAAAAGGAGGAGAGAGAGAGAAGTCAAAGGAGGAGAGAGAGAAAAAATAGGAGAGAGAAAGACAAAAAGAGGAAAGAGAAAAGAAAATGGAGGAAAAAGAAAGAGGAGGGAGGGAAAAGGAGGAGAGAGAGAGAAGTCAAAGGAGGAGAGAAAGGAAAGAGAGTGAGACAGAAAGAGGGAAAAGGAGGAGAGAGTGAAGCCAAAGGAGGAAAGAGAGAGAGAGAAAATGAAGAGAGTGAGAGAGGGGTAAAAAGGAAGAGAGAGGACCAAAAGAAAGAAAGGAAAAACGAGGAGAGAGAAGCAAAAGGAGGAAAGAAGGAGCGAAAAAGACGAGAGAGGGAGGAAAGAAGAGAGAGGAGAGAGAGGCAAAAGCAGGAGATATAAATATATGTAGAGAGAGAGAGAGAGAGAGAGAGAGAGAGAGAGAGAGAGAGAGAGAGAGAGAGAGAGAGAGAGAGAGAGAGAGAGAGAGAGAGAGAGAGAGAGAGAGAGTTAAGAGAGAGAGAGAGAGAGAGAGAGAGAGAGACGTAAGAAGGAGAGGGGGCGGGACAGGGGAGAGAGAGGAGTGTGAAGGAGGGGGAGCACTGCAGTGCAGATAGATGAATGCAGCAGCTCGGGCTGAGTCAGCAGCAGCTTCAGACTGAGCCGCAGACAGGAGGACAGCGCCCCCTGCCGGCGCACACGGGCGGGACATCAACAGAGGCTGGAGTCACTCGTACATCACAGTATTTTTACCACAGGGTTATTAAAGGCGACTAAAAACCTGCCCTGCGACTAAAAACCTGCCCTGCGTGTCGATTATTGGACTAAAAGAGGAGTGGCGCCGGCAGAAACTCTCAAATATGATCAAGATCTCGCGCAAAAACGATTATGTAACAGAGAAATTCTATTATTCGCATCTGTCATCGTTCAGTCACAGCCAAAGCTCCAGTTACCTCGCGCTTTTCCTTCTCTTTTCTGCTGCATAGAAATCCTTATAATAGGGTGAGCAGATTTTCATAATTAAAAACGTGGACACACCCGGGTTGGAGCGGGGAGTTACAGTAAAATTGTAAAAAGAGCAGATAATTAAGTACATTATTATACACTTGGTCCATTCACGGCTCATTCACGACTTCAGTGAACAGTATAACATGAGAAACTTCAATTTATAGTGCTCTGATTTTTTGTGTTCTGGTAATTTTCAAGAACAATTCTCTCTGTTTTGGCAATTTATTCCTCTCTTTATTGTTGGCTGGTAACAAATTGGTCAAAAATGGGACGTGACTTGTGTAAAACTGGGACAAATCAATGGTTTTGGACACATCCTCTGGGACACAGGGCTCAAAACTTGTAAAATAATCAGCTGACTTAAAAAGAAAAAGAAACACCACTGATTATTAACACATCACAGCCACATTTTGACCAAAGATGTGTCGTTTTTATTGCTTTGCCTGGAATGTTTCACAGTCTAACATTAAACAACTGCATTTATTAAATCACAGTTTGTTTTATTTTGTGTTTTTGTTGCTAAAACTACTTGCATTCTTCCTGTGAGCGGACTCGCCTCTCCACAGATCCGACCTGGCACTTGTGCTTTTGGCGTCACGTGCTGCTCGTCTCCTTGGAGATTGACACGTTTGATGTCACACCGTGGAACATTCGAGTCAAAGCTAATTTCATCAAAATGTAGCATATTTAAACAGCTATTTTAAATCACAGCCAAGAAAAAAATAGCCGATATAAATAAATAAATAAATAAATAAATAAAACATGTTGCGGGCATAGAATTTCGTGAATCCAGATTTTAGCTCAAAGAACGAAAAAGGAAAAAAAAAAAAAAAAAAGAAAAAGTAAGGAATCAAGACTCGAAATATTTCTTAAAACAAACTAAATTAGTGTTTACTGTTGTCTACAAATACATCTGATTTATGGCTGTAATATCTTATTTTTTCGACGATTTTACACATTCATAAAACCTTAAAGATAAAAAGCAATGATTTTCAACCTCGCGGCACATTTTTGGTTGCATTGACAACACGGTAAATCACCAACTAAAACAACAACAAATCATACTTTTTACGTAATAAATAAATAAATAAATGAATTTTTAAAAATCCGTGTCACTATCGTCTTTTTATTTATGTATCTATTTGGATTTTTAGTTGTGTACGTCTGTTTATTTTATTGAAATAATTGTACAAATAATAAACTACTAATCACAAAAAAAATAAAAATAAATAAAAATAGCGGTTTTAATTATGATTATGGCATTTTTGAGTTCTTTTTTTGTTCAGGACACTAAAAAGAGTGAATTAATAAATCAAATCTATGTCTGAATCTGCTTTTTATTGATATATTTTTTGTTTGTGTTCAGAAAATCAAGAGTATATTTTAGTTTCCTGTCGCTTCTTTAGCTCTGACGCCCCCTGGTGGAGGAGGCCATCCAAAACAACAGGGACTGCACCTGCGCCACGTGAGTTTAACTGTTGACTCGATTCAGGTCATTAATGTAATGAAACAGACAAGATGCATTTCTAAATGTATTTATTTTTGACCAGGGTTTTGACTGACAGTAAAAATGTCCTTTTTTGTGAGTTTTTGAGAGTTTTTGACCCAAAGCAGCGTCGATTTAACCACCGTCCAAACGCCACCTCGTGCTGCGAGTACGAGCCATTTCAGGTTAGATTTTTTATTTTTTATTTTTTTTTATCATAATGTTTGACAAAAAATTCTGCAGTGCGTTCATGTTAAACGATTCTGTGTTTGCTGTTTTTATTTTGTTTTCTGATATAATTCATGTTAAAATCGGATAGTATGCATTTGTAACGACATGTGTGAGTTACGTTTTCGCAACTTTCCCAATTTTTTTGTGTAATTTAATAATAATAATTCAAAATATCTGATACATAGATATATTTTGACGCTGGCGATGGTCGGACGCAGAGCCCAGAACAGCCGCGTGGGGGCGCCGTCGTCTCAGCTGAATCTCTTCACCACGTGGTAAGACCTTTCATGTTTTCGTTTTTTTTTTTGTTTTTTTTACCAGTGTCCATTTTGTGGAGACTAAAGAGCACGTGTGCAGGTTGTCAACAGTTGCACAAAAGGTTCAGAGACGTGTGGTGCAGATGTGTGTTGCTCATTAACCAAAGACCAAAATAACACATCCATTGCTGTTCATTTTCGAACCAGAAACCTAAATTTGTAGTGTTCCAATCCCTTTTGCACACTTATTTAAATGATTGCACAAATCTAAAAGCTGTGAAGACCAAAATCTACCAAAACGTACTGAATTTGAAATGTAAACTGGATGTGATTTTTTTGTATTATTTATTTTGTATGTGACCAACTGAAACGACGCATGTTTAATATTGCATTAATGCTGCCTTCATGTGGTCTGGGAATTATGGTAAATGGCACGTGAACGCCCCACATCTCGTCATTTCTAGAGTGAAACTAGGAAATAATTTTGAGTTTCCAAGTTGAAAATAACCTTTGACCTCTCGTTATGACGGACAACTGAAAAAGAATCACAATTTAAAAATATTAAACGTTTTTTCCACCTGCATTTTGATGCTGCATGATTAAATGGTTCACACACGTTGAGCAACATTTCTGTTTCCATTTTGCGTAATAAAATAATATGTTGAATTTTGCATTTTTTTCCCCTGAGCGAGCAGTAGTAACCGCCTCACGGGCTTTTACTTGTTTACTCTGTGTTTAAGAATGTTCATGGTTAACCGACTAACCATAATTAACACATTTATTATTGTATTTTACATTATGTTTTAGGAAATTATGATAAACTCTTTGAATTTTTGATGAACGAACAATCCATATTTATGGGTTTTACTGAAAAATACTCACAGAAATGTTGAGCCCACAATTTTATCTAGGGATATATCAGATACTATTCCATAAATTTGATTCTTTTGAAGCTAAAATACAATTTTAAAGCTAGAACTTTGTATTTTGTCGATTGTTTGTTATAGAAAAGCAAACTAACTGACCTTTCTGATCAAATGTGTTGCTTTTTTTTCCAACACAAACTCTCAAAACCAGTAGAATTTAGATCTGATGCGAGAGAATCATTGAAAAATGTACAGTCAACTTAATTTTGCCTCCATTCTGGAAATTTGATGACGTCACATTTTAAAGGGTCTATAGTTAGCGTCTTTAAAGCAGCTCTGATGTCACTCACATGTGTCTTTTCATTTTCCAAAACCCTCTAAATTTTTCATATTTTGTGATATTCTGAGGTTAAATCCCACTTTCACGTTATGTTCTGCTTCACTTTTACCTCCATTATGAATTTAGAATGTCTTCTTTATAAACTTTTAAAGGGTCTGTACAATGGACAAAAAATGGCATCAAATAAAGACACAGAGGCAGATTTTGGTTGGATATCTTCATTTTTCATGACAACAACAGTCTTTTTAGTGAGGTAGGCTAAAACACGTCAAGAACTCAAAAAAAACAAACAATTGATCCAAAACTGGCGACTGAAACGATACGCAATAAATATCGTCCATGTGCACGTCTTCAACAAAATGAGGTAGAGATGGTCACACAAAATGTACAAAGTTTTTTAAATGTACACAATATGGGTTTGAAGACTGAGAAAACGACAAATACTGCTGCTGTAAAACGGATTGATTCGAGCACAATCTTCGAATGGCGTTCAACAAGAGCTTTTTTAAATTTGTTAAGCGCTGGATTTCTATATTTGGGGGCAATTTGCTTGATTAGATTTGTTTGTATTTTTGTAAAAGATAAAAAAAATCACTCACACGTTCACATTTTGATATCGGGGAGATACCTTATGTCGTTTGAAGGTTAAGTTTGACAAATAATTAAATCGATTTTGCCTCAGAATTGTAAGTTAATGTGTATAAACTTCAATTTTGTCCAAACTTTTTCCATCTACGGCCGCGTATTGTAATACAGACCGAGCGGCGGGCCACAAATCGATCGTGAAACGCTCAAAAAAGCCGCATTTATCTGATGTTTTAAGCACCACCGCATCTACATTCAGTCTCAGTGCCTTAATATCAGGTCTGTATTGCACCAAAATGTTAGTTTTTCAGGTTAGAATTGTAGAAAATGTGAAAAGTACTTCTCAGGACAATGTGGGCCGAGAAAAATTGGTCTGAGGGCCGCATTGAGCCCCCGGGCCTGCAGTTCTCGTTCCATTCATTCTCGAGTCGTGCAAGGAAAAAGTCTAATTAAAAAAGATCTGACGACGAAGAGCGAGTCACAGCTGGATAATCACCGGAAACGTGTTAAAACCTTCACGTACAAAGTAAACAAAATAAAAAGTAAAGAAGTCTGTGTCGATAAAAGAAAGTGTTTTTATCTCAAAGCGAATTAACTTCAATATAAAGCAGACAAACTTGATTAAAAAATTAAGTAAATAGAATGCCAAGTCGAGTGTTTTTGTGAAAAGGTTTGTTCATAATAAATTAAATTAGTTTAGCATTAGCTCAGAGCAGGGGTGGAAAGTGATAAAGTACAAAAGTAAAAGTACTGTAAATGTTTTAGGTAAATTGTACATTTTACAGTAGATACTTTCACTTTTCCTTCTCTATATTTCAGAGCTGTATCTGTACTTTCTGCTCCATTACGTTTTTGAACTGGACTAAAAAGTAAAAGTATATTTTCTTTAAGTTTTACCCCTGCTGAAAAGATTGAAGGGTTTATTTTTTTTTTAGCACATCTTGTTTTTGTTTTTCCTTCTTTTCTTTGAGCAAACAAAAAGCCTCTAAAGAGAAAAATAACCTGGAAAGTTGCCTTTAACGACCAAAACTCAACAGAATATATCAATGAATATTACAATTTGATGCTTTAATAGTTCTCTAAACCAAAAATAATTAATTTTTTATACTTTTAAAGCACATTTTAAAGTAGATTTTAAAATGTGATTCTTTTACTTGAGTGTTTCTTTGCTGTTGTACGTGTACTTTCACTTGAATAACAAAAAACCATTCGCTCAGAGACAAAAACACAACATTTTATAAAACACAGGTGCCATAAATCTACCGTACGCACAGGTCTTTACATATTTCCACTGATTATCTGCTGTTTCTCAGACTCCGCCCTGTTTTCAGTGATTATTGATTCATTTTAGCGAGACTCGACTAATTCCCCAAGAGGAATAAACGGAGCAGGAAGTGAACGAGCCAGTGTTTGTGTGAAAAGGGCCCATTAATACAGCTAAACAACGTCATTTGCTTATAATCTTAAAAACTATTGCTTTATTTAGTCTTTTTTTGGTTTAGACCTGGTTTAATCTGCGTTTCGTCCTTGTTAAGTTGTCAAAAATATAACAAATAAGATTCTAATCGACAATAAAACTGGGATTTTATCTAGAAATTCTGCTTCTTTCCGTCAAAGTGAAAGTAAGCGGACCGCCCCCAGCACAGCCAATCAGAGCGCAGCTTTCAGCTCCCATTCCCGGGTCGACGAGACAAAAAAACGTTTCCTATAAAGCCACAGACGCAACACAACGATCTGTTTTTTGCGTCAAAGAGCTGCTTTTACGATCCACTATTTGGGGGAAAACCATAGACTGTAGATATCAGTGGACCATGTTAGCATGCTAGCCGCCGCGTTCCAAATAGGAAGCAGCTATGGAGGCGCTCCTGGCTCCATAAAGCCGAGCTGCCATTCACTTTCTATTGGGACACTGGTGCGCTTTACTCTGTAACTGTTTCTGCTAAGCTCACCATCTTGGAACTAAAACATCTGTTTTGACACACTCTACATGAATCGGGTGTTTTTTTTTCGTTAGGTTGTTCATAAATCAAGTTATTAGCAATAATAACTGACCAATCAGGTGCTTCCTTTTCCGTGGGCCGTTTTTGCTCGTGTTAACAACAGGTTTGATTGACAGCTAGCGCCGCACGTTGCCGCCGTCTCCTCACCGAGGGGCGGAAACCGTTAGCAACCGCGCTCCTGATTAGTCCGTGTGGTTGCCACGATACGCACTCGGATTTCCAAATATGGAGTCTGGCTCCGCTTTAGCCGCTATAACTGCTAGCCGCGATGGGCTTCATTTGGCTGGAGGCAAACGCTATGGGTGACGTCACAATCCCTTAGTCCACTGATCTACAGTCTATGGGGAAAACACAAACTTCACTCAATTTCAAAAGAATAAGTGGGATAGTCCAGCTTTAACGGGCCGCTGAGTGTATAATTTTCACTTCGGAACGTTATTTGCGGCACAAATTATGAACGAAAGCGACTGATATTCAGTTTAGACCCAACCAAACGCATGTGAAGATTGTGCCTTTTCAAAATACTGACAATACATTGAAAACGATATATATATATTTAAGACATTTGTTCGTTCTGATATGTTCTGGAGTGCTTTGCTTCGACGTCCACAAAACATTTTCATCTGCCCCACTGTTTACTATCGACTAACACGTAATATATCATTCATTTCTTCAACAAAAACGAAAAACTAGAAGAGAATTACATCTATACATGAAGAAAATAGGGTTCATTTATCTAAAAACCTCATGGATGTACATTTATGGCAAGAATTATCCATAAAAAAAAAAGAAAATATTTGTGATACATTCAACGTTTCAGGCCGTGGTTCATTCCCCACAGAGAAAAGCAGCGTGAGTTTGGGTTTGTGTATGCGGTTCCCAAAAGGCGTAGTCCGGCTCCCATTTGTAGTCCTGGTTTAGTCCCGGTTTAGTCCTGGTTTAGTCCTAGTTTTTTGCCCAGGTTTAGCAACAAGTTATTTCATTTTTCTAGTTTTGTTTTTGTTCTGGTTTATAGTTTTTACCTGATGTCGATCTACTGCGCCAAGGTCTTGTTTAGTCCTGGTTTAGTCTCTGTTTGGACCTGGATTTGCTCTGGCTCAGTCCTGGACCTGTTATAGTCCTGGTTTAGACCTGAATTAGTCCATACTTTGTCATGGTGTAGCCCTTTTTTCATTCGGGTTTAGTTTCTGCTTTCGACCTGGTTTTGTTCTGGTTTAGTCCAGGTTTTGTCTTGACCCGGTTTAGCTCTGGCCCAGTCCTAGACCTGTTGTAGTCCTGGGTTAGACCTGGTTTAGAACTAGTTTAGACCTAGTTTAGTTCTTACTTTGTCACGGTTTAGTGCTGTTTGTTTTGTTCTGGTTTAGTCCTGGTTTAGACCTGATTTAGTCCAGGTTTAGTCCCAGTTTAGCTCTGGTCTTGTCTTAGACCTGTTGTAGTCCTGGTTTAGCCCTTTTAAGACCTGGTCTAGTTCTTACTTCATCATGATGGCTTTTTTCCCATTCTGGTTTAGTCCTGTTCTAGTCCTGGTTCAGTCCTGTTTTAGTCCTGGTTGAGACCTGGTTTAGCCTCGGTTTGGACCCAGTTTAGGACCTGGTTTGGACCTGGTTTAGACCTGGTTGAGACCTGGTTTGAGACCTGGTTTAGCCCCGGTTTGGACCCAGTTTAGTCCCGGTTTGGACCTGGTTCAGTCCTGGTTCAGTCCTGGTTTAGACCTGGTTCAGTCCTGGTTCAGTCCTGGTTGAGACCTGGTTTAATACTGGTTTAGTCCCGGTTTGGACCCAGTTTAGTCCCGGTTTGGACCCAGTTTAGTCCCGGTTTGGACCCAGTTTAGTCCCGGTTTGGACCTGGTTTAGACCTGGTTTAGTCCCGGTTTGGACCTGGTTTAGAATTGGTATAATCCTGGTTTAGACCTGGTTTAATCCTAGTTTGGACCTGGTTTGGACCTGGTTTAGTCCTGGTTTAGTCCCGGTTTGGACCTGGTTTAGACCTGGTTTAATCCTAGTTTGGACCTGGTTTGGACCTGGTTTAATCCTAGTTTGGACCTGGTTTAGACCTGGTTTAATCCTAGTTTGGACCCAGTTTAGTCCCGGTTTGGACCCAGTTTAGTCCCGGTTTGGACCTGGTTTAGACCTGGTTTAGTCCCGGTTTGGACCTGGTTTAGACCTGGTTTAATCCTGGTTTGGACCTGGTTTAGAATTGGTATAATCCTGGTTTAGACCTGGTTTAATCCTAGTTTGGACCTGGTTTGGACCTGGTTTAGTCCCGGTTTGGACCTGGTTTAGACCTGGTTTAATCCTAGTTTGGACCTGGTTTAATCCTGGTTTGGACCTGGTTTAGTCCTGGTTTGGACCTGGTTTAGTCCTGGTTTAGACCTGGTATAATCCTGGTTTAGACCTGGTATAATCCTGGTTTAGACCTGGTTTAATCCTAGTTTGGACCTGGTTTAGTCCCGGTTTGGACCTGGTTTAGACCTGGTTTAATCCTAGTTTGGACCTGGTTTAGACCTGGTTTAATCCTAGTTTGGACCTGGTTTAGACCTGGTTTAATCGTAGTTTGGACCTGGTTTAGTCCCGGTTTGGACCTGGTTTAGACCTGGTTTAATCCTAGTTTGGACCTGGTTTAGTCCCGGTTTAGTCCTGAAATAGTACGGTACACGTTTGAGAACCGTCTGTGTATTTTCTGTGCATTTCTTGAACTCTGTAAATGTAAAGTCCAGTTTTCATAATAAAGGCCTTGTACATTTCCCTGAAGACTTTAGAGTTTGATTCCTCTTCATCGTCGGCCCCTAAAGCTCCCAAAACCCGCCACAAAGCGATAACATACATTCAAATTTTTTTTTTTTTTTCATTCTGAGGTAACAAAATTCTTCCTGAGTATTCATTAAAACAACAACAAATCAACCTTTTTCAGAGGGAAAATTAATGCATATAATTATAATAAAAGTGTTAAATCGTGTCTTTTGTGAGTTTGAATCTTACATTTGGAGACTTTAGTTTGAAATCAGCGGATCTTAAATGACAGATCAGGCCCAAAAATGTGTCAAATTGTAATTTAAATGTATTTTTTTTACACTTTGAATATTACTTTCTGCTGTATGTAAAACTGTCAAATTGAAATTATTCGGCTAGAAACAATATTGGACACATTCAAACTTGTAGAGAGACATTTCTCTTGTTTTTTCGTTTGTATACTTTAATAAAATGAAATTAAAGGTGCTCTATGTAACTTTTCTGTTCTGTGTAGCATTTATTTAACTTCTGATGTTTTTACCGCTTGAAATAAGTAGAAAAACGGGGCTGCAAATAAAAATTTTTTTTAGTAGTCGACTATTGCGATGCATTTTTAGACTTTTGAATAGATTTTTTACCAAATAAAGGTTGAAATATGGTGGAAATATATGGAAATATGGCTTCTAGATTGCGTATTATCGATAAAAATCTGAAAATCTTTAGTCTTTTCTGACATTTTTATTTAATTACGCCACTGGCTTTGTTATAAAATGGTCGTCTTGTATGTTTTTTAGTGTCTGTAAAGTCCAGATAACAATTATGACGATCAACAAAACGTCTAACGATTCATTTTTCTGGTCGACTCGTCACAATTAGTCAATCGTTGCAGCCCTATTGAACACAAAACATGCATAATTTCTCTGAATCGGCTAAACTTTTCACAGATCTGGGCTTTCATTTGTAAAATGTGACGCGGAATTCTTACTAAAAATCACTTTCTGCCTCATTTCTGAAAACCTCGAAGTCCAAATCAGAGTTTTTGGACAATGTATGTCTCATTTCCTGGTCAATTTATCTTTTAATAGATCACAAACTTGACGTTGAAAGTACAATGCACAACCTTTTTGTTTGTGTGCACGCTTTACAAATCAGACTCCTGACCTGTAACTTGCAGAAAGATCATTTAAAGTGCGCATGACAGGATTTTATGATTTTCTAATTTTGACTTTATTCAGTGTATTAATACCTAATGTAAACATACATTTTGGTTTTGCACCAATCAGGTCGCTGTTTGTGGGCAAAAATCTGTTGAAAATTATAGGAAGTAAACACAAATTGATGACATCACACTGGGGAGACAAAGGTTATGTATAATTTACACCAAATAAACTTCTTTTTTTGACACATTAAACATTGATTCAACAAAATAAAGCTGTTGATATATATTTTACTTTGTCAAATTAAAAAATCTGGGACATTTTTTTTTGTTTGTTTTGGTGCACTGTACAGGATGTTTCTTGGTAATTTCCCAGTGTGATGTCATCATTTACAACCAGGAAGTAAAACTCAAAACCTACAAAATAGCGAAACTGGGATAAATTTTGCAAAGACTTTTAGCTGAGTTTGAAATATATTTATCTTAACTGGATTTTAGTTAAATGAGTCCAACCTGTCAGACGCACTTTAATTCTTTGCAAAGAAACAACCGGGTGGTGGACCTCGCACTGGAAAAGTTACATAGTTCACCTTTAAGCGCGGAAATGACAAAATGTTGGCGAATCGACCTGTATCGAAGCAAAACAACCCGTGAAAATGACCCAATATCTGGACCAAAAACCCCAAATCAAGCGGCGCATCAACACGCGAAAGAAAAGAATTACTCGACAAACAGAAAAATGAGGTAGAGGTTGAGAAACACAAACGTCTGTAAAAGTTTCAAAGCCAAAGCGGGCTGAGGTAAAGTGGTGATTGTGCTAAAGTTGTCCCTCCTTTCAGTTATTGCTTTCACATATTTTTTGGTCAGAGATGATTTCGCGGCGACGACCTTGTCTCCCGATGGCCCGAATCTTTTGAAATAACGGCTGAACGGGTTCACGTGATGTCAAAAAATCTGCTCCGAGTTTCACACCGAGCTGGAGGGCAGGACCGAAATATGTCGTAGAATTAGCCTTTTAACTCTCAAAATGCCAACGTTTTGACCTGGTTTATGGTTAATACATCTGTAATGACTGGGTTTATCCACGTTAAACTAAAACTGACACAAAGTTCAACGTTTTCTCTGTCAAAAAAACGAACTAAAGTGTAATATTAGTACAGTATAGTTTTAAAGGACACGTATTATGCTAAGTTTACTGTCTTTTTGAGCTTTTAGCCATGTTACAACACATCTGGAGTTGTATTTAGCTTTATTCACGCTAGTTTCATGAATCCTGTTTAGTAAGTCCTCTCCCGCTGAGCCTCACAAAGTACTCTGTTTCAAATTTCCCAGTTTTGTGACATTATATTTAGATTTCTGAGATGTTCTTAGCTGTTTTAAAGTCCATAAACCGTCTCCAGACTTGGAGCTGAATAGAATAGTCTATTCTATTCTATTTTTTATTCTTAATTCTATGCATGCCTCTTTTATATATTTTATTCATTGTTTTATGTTGCACCGTATGCCAAAGAAGGTTCCTAATGTTTGTGAATTTTGATCACTGACAATGGCAATAAACCAATTCTTATTCCGGAATAAGGTGAATAATAGCGTGTCAAAGCAAGCTAGCTTTTGTTTATTTCTCCCTCTGCTGCCAGTAGCTGGAGTTCTAATACAATTCCTGATGAGGGAACGTCTAACAGATAAAAAGTAATGCATTATACTAAGTTCTAAAACATGAGATGCTAAAGTTAAGGTTCGAAAACATGTTTAAAGACCAACAACAAATAATGCAGAATACGTGCCCTTTAAAATATTTGTGGAACCAGTCGCTAAAAATAAATTTGTGGGTTTTCTGTTGTGAAAGTGAATCTCCCGTAGTAATTTAGGCCCCTGCCCTCCGTCTGAAATTATGACATCAAATCCTAGAATGTCGTGAACGCAACCTGGAAATAAATAGACTTCTGAGAAAAGAAAGACATTTTGACTGTCTTAACGCTAACGGTGTCCAACTAGCATGCCCTGATAATCCCTGCAGGGCAAACACAGCCCTGGACCTCTTTGGAAAATGCAGGAATAATGAAAAATTGCAAAAGTAATTCCCTCGTCTCTTGCTACTAAAATTGAATACATTGACATAATTTCTCTCTTGTCCGTCAGTTTCATTGGTGCTGCGAACACAACCTGAGGTAAATTTCAATCATAGTCGAGTTAGCGCCCCCCGCTGGCGTCGTCGGTCCTGGCGTGCGCCGCTGGTATCTTCATTCGCTGTGGAAAGCTGTGTTCGGCCGCCGCGTTCTCGCCCGCCAGGCCTGAGGGCGGGCTGTAGTCCCCCGCGCCGCCGTAAGTGGGAGACATCACAGTTTTCGTCATGTCGTACCCGTTTCCTTTGCTGTGCCCGTTCCCGTACTTTCTGTACCTCGAGCCCTCGCCGTCCGCCCCGTCCTGGCCCTCCTCGGACATCTCGAAGGCCTTGCGTTTCAGCGGCGCGCCCGACTCGGAGCCGCCCGCCGCCACCAGGCCGTGCGGCGCGTAGCTGTAGCTGCCGCCGACCATGGCGGGGCGGGGCGCCAGCGGGGTGGGCGCGCTGATCCCGGATGGCAGGTAAGAGGCACTGGGGTGGCTGTAGCTGCCGGACAGGCCCGTCTGGGGGTAGCACCCGGCCGCGTAGTTGTAGACCGGGGCGCTGGCACTGTAGCTGGGCACGAGCGCGGGAGAAGGCTGCAGCGTGTGGAGCGGCGCGGGCGGGAGGGGCGCGCCGGGCTGAGGGCAGTATCCCGACGACAGGTAGGTGGCGCTGTTGTAGGCCGGAGGGTATTCCTGAGAGGATGGCGTGGTGCACGAGCCTGCTCCGCTGTTGTACGCGGAATCGGACGTTAAATTGCTCACGACGGTCACGCTACCGGTGGCGGGGATCCCCACGGGAGGCGCTTTGCTGTTCCCCAGCGCCTCCAGCCCGGGGTAGCACTCCACGCCCTGACCCAGCGCCCACGGCTCGGACTCGGGCTTCAGGAAAGGTTCGGCGTAGGCCCCGGCGGGAGGCGGAGGGCGGTCGTAAGCGAGTTCCAAGCCTGAATACTTCTCGGCGTATCGTTTGAGCAGCGAGGAGGCAGTGAGGGCGGATATGTCGTCGCTGGCCCAGGGGTAACCGGCCGCGGCGTAGCCTCGGCGGGACGCGGCGGAGTAGGGGTCGTGTTTGTGCGCTGACGGGGGCGACGTGGTGGAGCTGACGTCCAGGTGCTGCTCGGGCCACTGGGAGAGAGAGGCAGCGTGCTCCGGGGACCAGTGCATCTTCAACAGGCCTGAGAACAGACAAACACTGTTATTGTGGGACAGAAGCACCAGAACTACTGATGAGAGAACTGTCTGGATTGAATGGATTAATTAATTCATTTGATCAGGGACACAGATAATACTTCATGTGTCAGGTTGATGTTACAATTACAGTTAAGTAAAAATGTGTTCTGATGGAGCCGCTCGTTCAATAAAACGATAAGTCTCAAAGTTTCATCGCTTTTCGATTAGATTTGTAGCTTTAAAGACTTAGAAACTGTCAGATTTTTAAACTGTCAGAGCAAGTCTCAGTCATACCTCACTCCTTTGAGCTGCACCAATCAGAGCTCAGGAGAGAGTAAATGCTGCGACTCAAACTATTTCCAGCAGATCAAAAATTGAGTTGAAACATTTTGATTTCTAAAACTGTACTTTTGAAACCTCGTCCAACACGCTCCACTCCTGGACAAAAGAGGGATTACATTGACTTTGACAAGAAAAGTCACAGTTACTAAATTATTTTGATGTAATGTCCTCTACAGCTAACTTGTTCTTGTTATAACTTCATTCTTGTGTAACTGACTGATTTTTCACATTGATACATTGATTTTGTTCAGTATTTATTACTATAAAAGTCAGTAATACAGTATCACTCACAAACATTTTCCAGAAATTGATATCATTGGTGGCGATATTGACAGCAATTCTATTTTTTTTTCTTTAAAGATGATCCTAAAGACAACAGTTAGACTGTAATTAACAATTTTTCATCACTACAAAACATTTTTTATGCAGGCATCTCCCGCTTTAATATGATATTGACAAAAATGCATATCTTGATATTTTTGTAGCATCCTGATAATGATAATATTCTATCAGTCCAACAGAAACTTGTCTTTAAATGTTTAATTATCAGACAAATGTGAAATGTCTCTTAGATTAATCACAAAAGTGCAGAATAATCACCTTTATATACTTTTTTTTTTTTTTTTAAGTTTACAACATCACTTTTTAAAATTTTCACCTTTTTGTAGCTTTTTTTTAAACTCAAAATGATAGACTCGATAATTTGCTGTATCTTCACGACAACATTCAGGATATGATCTAAATGTGCCCACAGCGCGTGTTTCCTTCAGAGTTATGTAACAGCCTCCGCGGGGCACAGGGCTCATGTGAAGGAGCAGACATCGCCTCCAGCCCGGTCTCCGCGGCGTTAAGCCTCTTCGCGCCGCGGCCCTGCCCTCGTCACACTGGGGCCATTGTTGTCCCCTTTAAGTCCTCAAACCCCCCCCCCACCGAGCGTGTGATCTGATTCTGCCCCCGCCCCAGGATCTGCACGGCGGGGGGGCAGGGGGCGGAGTCTGGGGCTTTTATCCAACGAGGAAGAATATACCATAAGTCAACAAATCAAATCAAATCAATTTATTTTTATAATGCCCAAAATCACAACAACAGTTGCCTCGATGGGCCACAGGTAAAAGCAGTTCAGATAACTGTCCCAGAATGCCCCTGTCCTTTGACCCTCCTTCGCACTGCAAATGAAATCAGGATTTATCTTTAAAGGGGCTGTATCGTGTAATTAAAGGGGACATATTCAGTAAAATCAACTTAAGGCAAGACACTACTGGCAAAACCTTTTCTTTTCAATTTTTTTTTGGTCAGTTTGCTCTGTCACCACATAGGCTTTCATATGGAAACAGCAAACTTGTCCAGTGTGCTCTTAAATATTTTATTGTTCCATTTAATCCACTTCATCCTTTGAAATCTATGGGACATTTAAACTTCAAAGGCCTTAAAGTGCAGTTTTCTTCCTTAAGGACATAAGGATCACCACTTAAAGTAGATCCTACACCAAACTGTACAATCTGGACTCAACAAGATTTTGACAAAACGTTCTGAAGGATTTGTTTATCTAATTCTAAAACTGATTTATTGAAGTTTTAAGTAAAAAAAATATATATATTTGAATTTTTAGGACAATTTTCAGTCCAATTTTCAGTCCAATCTTGTTTACTTTAAAACTAAATAAGAAATCCAAAATCCCCTCAGTAATTTTTTTTGTAACTAATATGTTACAAAATGAACCAAGAAACTGAAACCTGGTTCTGTCCATTTTTCAGTTTTAAATGTCCCAAATATGTGTGTTTTTGACCGTTTCTTCACATAAAAGAGCTTTTAATCTTGTTTCTTCATCAATACTTGACTCAAAGTTGTATTCTGATTGATTCATGTTTGAGTTAATCCTTAATTGTCTTGAAACTGAGGCTTGAGTGCTCAAAAAAATCTTGGTTTCACCCACCCCCTATCCCCACCCACATACCTGTACCTATCTGTGATTTTTTTTTTTTTCTGTTTTTTTTTTTTGAACAATTAAGACTCTGAGTAAAACGCAAGTGGTTCAAAAATGTGAAAAATTGTGAAATGTCACTATGAAGAGGCGGGGCTTATCAGTTCTGCAGTTTTGAACAAGGAAGTCAATGGACCCGTTTCGATTATGAAGCAGTTTTAGATCAAAATTACAGTTTACAATGAACAAAATGTAAAATGATGATCTACTTATGTTATAGTTCAATAACTCATCCTTCATCCACTCCACAGTCCTGCAGTCTTGAGCAGAATAAATATATGTGCTCGATCCTGGAGCGATTCGATCACAGCTCACTACTTTTTACTTGCTGCAGGTCACGTGACTCTGCCGTCTGAGAGGGAAAAAAATAGGCAAAATCACCAATAAAAAATAGATTTCTGTAATGAATATGGGTCAGATCTGCCTGACACGCACATTTATGGATCAATAATCATCACACAAGTTTTATTCAACATGGATCGCTCGTGAAACATCAAACAGACTCGATTATTCAACTTTTTGCCTGAGATTTACGATCTATTCACAGCTAAAGCTAAGGTAAGCGGCTAACGCTACCAACTCTGCAGCTAACGGCTTGTTTAAAGTGTTTTGTTCATAATCTCGACTCAACAGCTCGTTTAATCAGCTCTTCTTTCTGCTTCATTCAGTCTGTTGTGTCCAGTTAAAGACCCGTCACTGTCTGCTGTTGTTTTTCGGACCCTCACAGTGCATTGTGGTCAATATCGACCGCTCTACTGACCATCGCTAATTATTTAATGTCCACAAACCAGGAAGTAATGTTGCACGCTTGTTGTTATTTCTAACATTAAGCCCAAACTCTGCTCTGGCCTCCGGATGTTAGAATGCGTTTGGAGAATGAGAAATTAATTTGTATCGCTGCAAACAGATTTGCTTTTCATGTTTTAAGACAGAAAAAGTTGGGCATGGCACTTATAGTTACACTGTCATCAGAAACTATTATTAGTGTCCAGCTAAACAGAGCCACAAAATAATTTGCAATCAAATCAAGATCACAATTTGAATGGTCTCAATTAAATCACAAAGGCTGCAATGGAAACAATTATCTCTTCTGCAAACCCTACTTTAGACATCGCCAAAGTGTGTGTGATTCTTGTATTGGTCTTAGTTTGTATTAATAATTAAAACCAACGTTGCTCCAAAATCGGTCAGCCCTGTAGCTAACAATTAGGGCTGCAACTATTATTTAGTAGTCTTGTTCTTTCTTTGTAAACAAAAAACATTCTAAATTCAGAATGGAGGCAAAAGTGAAGTGTAACATAATGTGATTTCACTTGAGAAACTGGGATTTAACCTCAGAATATCACAAAATATGATAAACTCTTAGCATTTTTGATGAAGAAACAATCAAGATTTATGGGTTTTACTGGAAAAATACTCACAGAAATGTTGAGCCCACAATAATTTTTCATTTTATAGATATATTAGATACAACACCTTAAATTAGATTCTTTTGATGCTAAAATACAATTTTAAGGCTAGAAACTTGTATTTTGTCCATCATTTGTTATAGAAAAAAGCAAACTAACTGACCTGTCTACCCTGGAAATTCAAATGTGGTTCTTTTTTCAACATTTAAAACCAGTAGAATTTAGATCTAATGTGAGATAATTATTGAAAATTTTACAGTCAACTTCATTTTGCCTCCAGTCGCCTCCATTCTGGAATTTTGATGATATAGCATTTTAAGGGGTCTATATCTAAGAGATTATGTAAATACTTTAACATGTTTCAGCTGTAACTTCAGCCATCATAATTACATCCTCGCTTACCCAGTTGTCTGATATAAAAGAAACAACAAAACTAAGACAAGATGAACGCTCTTAACCTACTGTAGTTGTCGCCTAGTCACCCGTTATTAATTAGATAAGTCAACGAGTCAAACAATTATTTCTGTTGTACACTGAAACTTTTTAAACACATTTTCAACCAAATAAAGGTTGAATTATGGTGAGGAGTGTGCCTTCAGGACTCTTAAACGTGTCCACAGAACCAGCAGATGGGGCTCCACGCGGCCTTATGTTTATCCTTAAATTAAATCATCCTAATCCCGCTGGAGTAATCCTGGCGTAGCAGTGAACTCGACCAAGAAAGCCCCGCCTCCTTGTTAGGCCCCACCCAATCCCTGGACTTTAGAACTAAACTGAGACTGAACCCGGACTAGAACAGGACCAAACCAGGACCAAACTAGGACCAAATTGAGACCAAAAGACAACCAAACCGGGAACAAACTGAGACCAAATTGAGACCAAAAATGAACCAAACCTGGACCAAAATGAAATAAAAAAAGAACCAAAATGAGACCAAAAAAGATCCAAACTGAGACCAAAAAAGAACCAAACTGAGACCAAAAAAGAACCAAACCTGGACCAGAATGAGATAAAAAAAAAAGAACCAAACTGAGACCAAAAAAGAACCAAACTGAGACCAAAAAAGAACCAAACCGGGAACAAAATGAGACTAAAAAAGAACCAAAATGAGACTAAAAAAGATCCAAACTGAGACCAAAAAAGAACCAAACTGAGACCAAAAAAGAACCAAACCGGGAACAAAATGAGACTAAAAAAGAACCAAAATGAGACTAAAAAAGATCCAAACTGAGACCAAAAAAGAACCAAACTGAGACCAAAAAAGAACCAAACTGAGACCAAAAAAGAACCAAACTGAGACCAAAAAAGAACCAAACTGGGATCAAACTGAGTGCAAAAAACAACCAAACTGGGAACAAACTGAGACTAAAAAAGAATCAAACCGGGAACAAAATGAGACTAAAAAAGAACCAAAATCAGACCAAAAAAGATCCAGACTGAGACCAAAAAAGAACCAAACTGGGATCTAACTGAGAACAAAAAAGAACCAAACCGGGAACAAACTGAGACCAAAATGAACCAAACTGGGAACAAACTGAGACCAAAAAACAACCAAACTGGGACCAAACAAGAACCAAATCGGGAACAACCTGGGACCAAAGAACCAAACCATGACCAAACTGGGACCAAACTAGCATCCAACTGGGATTAAAAAAGGTCAAACTGGGACCAAACCATAGTCCAAACCATAGTCCAAACCATGACCAGACTGGGACCAAAAAAGAATCAAATCGGGAACAACCTGGGACCAAAGAACCAAACCATGACCAAACTGGGACCAAACTAGCATCCAAACCATAGTCCAAACCATAGTCCAAACCATGACCAGACTGGGACCAAAAAAGAATCAAACCGTTACTAAACTGGGACCAAACTAGCACCAAATCAGGACTAAAAAAGGGCAAACTGGAACCAAACCAGGACTGAATCGCCACAGAATCGGGACCAACCCAAGACCTAACTAGCACCAAACCAGGACCAATATATATATGTATGAAGTAAGGATTAAAATGTGAACAGTTTGCAGCATTCCAAACTTATTCCTCACTTTCTAAACTTGAATAAACTCGATGTTTAATCCTGACTTAACGACAAGTGGACGTATATTTTACAGCGGTTTCTGATCGCGCCGCTGTGGCCTTCACATAACCCTCCGCTCTTCACTAATCCAGACTTAATTTGTAAGATTTGCTGCACTTACGAGGTCATGATACGATTCTTCAACAACAAAAGCTCAACGTCTGTCAAGGCATTTTCCCTCTATTCCCACTTAAAATAATAAAGACTTCATTCAGGGATTTTAGTTCAGGGGTAAATGTCACAAATCCTGCAACAAATATTGGATTTACTGTCAATATTTCAGTTTGTTTGGTCCATAGTAAAACGTCTAAGGAATTCAATCTCGACACAGGAAATGCTTTCACTGAACCATAAATGACATAATTTTAAAAATCATTGCATGATAATTGCCTGTAAATTTCATATTTTAAAAACACTTCCAGAAGCCTCGACATTAAAGCCAAGAATCTGCATTTCAGAACATGTTTGTAGGGTGTAAACTACAGGGTTAGTGGGTTTTTAAAGGAAATGACAGGATAATTTATTGTGAAAAATATTGAAATATGTTTTTTAAAATAATTGCAATCTTTGCCATTTTAATTGTGATTTCGATTCGGTTGCAGGCACTAACACTGCATCAGGTCATCACATGATTATCAGATCCACACCAACAGCTAATATTTTGCTATTTTTTTGTGGCAATCCAAAATGTATTGCAATGATTTTTTTTTTACTTAAACAACAGATTTAGGAGGGTTATTTGGTCAGGACCGTACATGTTGATGAACATGCAGTAGATTTGTTAAAACATGTCCTGAAACAAGCGACAGAATGCATCCAAAACGGAACAAGAATGAGACTAAAAGTGACAAAATGCAACTAAAAGTGACAAAAACATTCTGAAACATGTGATTCTTTTATTGGTCAGTTCGTATTTAAGTCTTTTTGTCAATTCTCCTGGTGGTTCTTAAAATCCATCCATCATCTCCTGATTATCTGGGGCCAGGTTCCCCAGACTTCCCCCACCCCAGACACTTCCTCCAGCTCCTCAGGGGGGTCCCGAGGTGTTCCCAGGCCACAGAGAGACAATACTTCCAGTTCGTCCTGGGTCTTCCTGGAGCCACCTCTCAGTGGGACATGCCCAGAACACCTCACTGGAGGCTCCTGAACAGACGCCCGCTTTTCAACTGGGCATTTTCATTTCGACGCTTGTATCCACGAACTTGTCCTTTTGGTCGTTACCCAGAGTAGGGATGGGACAATAAACAATAATATCGTTTATTGTGATAAAAAGGGAAGACAATAATCGTTTGTGCTACATTTTGTTTAATCGTGATAATCGCCAACAAAGATAATCGCCATTTTGTCACCAGATTGTGCAGAAAAAAGCAACTTACCCTTTATGTTCTCTTCTAGATCATTTTTGTTTTCACTTATAATAAAGTACAAATATGTCAGAAGTTATTTATAATGAGAAAGTAATGTCTTTATATGTAATATTTTCAAACAGTCAGCAATGTTAATAACTATCGTGATATTATCGTTAATCACAATTATTTTGGCCAAGATAATCGTGACATAAAATGTCAATATCGTCCTAAGCCTAACCCAGAGCTCATGACCAGGTGAGGGTAGGAACGTAGATTGACGGTAAATGAAGAGCTTTGCCTTTCGACTCAGCTCTTTCTTCTCCACAGCGGTCCGATACAGCGACCGCATCAATGTAGACCAGGCGTGTCCAAACTTTTTCCATCGAGGGCCACATATTGAAATATAGACCAAGCGGAGGGCCACAAATCAATCGTGAAACGGTGAAAAAAGCTACATTTATCTGATGATTTAAGCGCCGCCACATCTACATTCAGTCTCATTTCCTTAATATCAGGTCTGTATCGGGCCTTAGTATGGTCATGCCTGATGTAGACGCTGTCAATCTCAGGCTGGTTGTGTTTAAATTATGAACTTTAAACAGAATGCCATTATTAAAACATCAATTGCAAATCTAATCGATCAGATAATCGTGCGGCTCTGGTTGCGATGAATTGTGCTGCTCCAATAACTGCTCTTGTCATTTCTAATCGTTCTTTTTCCAGACATGACACAATTGTTCAGCAGATGGCCCTTAATCTAGAGGATATACACAATAATCTAAAGACTTGTCTGGGTTTCTCATTAAAACTGGTCCAGGAATGTAAAAGCTACAGCAGGCAGGGACGAGGACTCAGGAGGCTGTAGACCGGTTCAAGACCAGACTAAAACCAGACTAATGAAGGATTAGAGCTGGAGCTTATGGGAGTGTGACGGCGCTGTCAGTCCGTCAACACCAGGAAAAACCACGTCGGCCCTGAACACGGCTTTCAACGCGCTTTAATTCTGTTTGTAAACAACATCGACTGTAAAGACCAGTGGGCGAGGCTACCGCGCTCACATTGAGCCGCCGACTGTAGGCTGCCATGTTTGCAATCTGCTGCTGACCTCTAGGGGCCGCTGCGGAAGTAGAATTATTCAATGCAAGTCAATGGGGAGTTAGACGTTTCAAAACCTACTTTAGAGCCTGGCTCAAAATACGGCTTTGGTCTCAAACGTTAGCTTACGGCTCTGACAACACTGAGGGGGGAATTTTTTTGAACCAGGCTGGTTTAGCCGCTGTGATTTTTTAAAGTTTGTGCATATCTAATGAAGAAGGCGGGCTTTACGCGCCGGAAATGTCAGGGCGCAGCCATACACCTACGAGTGGGCGGTAACTATAGAGGCAACGACGGCAGTACGTCAGCAAAAGGCCGCCCCAAAGTCGCCCTCCCCCCACCTCCCCACCGAGGGGGGAGTGGTGGGGGCTAACCCGCGGCCATTTTGAATTCTCCATGACTGAGCCGCATTATCATGAATGGGGCGGAGTGACGACAGTCTGTCCACTATTTTTATGTCTATGGTAAAGACTGAATTATTAAAGAGTTTTGCGGGTTTTACAGACAATAGAAACAGCGTAACTTTGTTCTCTGCAGAGGATTTCGTAATTACCTTTGAGAAATGCTAATTGTGATCATTCAAAGAACATTTTTGAGCAGTTTTCATTCACCAATAGTTTCTCGATTGTTTATAGAATGTGCCATGTCTTCGTTAATGCTCATTTATGACAAATATCTAATTGCAGTATATTTCTGTCAAGCATGGCGATTATAATTTGGTTTGTGATTTATGTTTTGACGGTAAGTTTTTGTTTGGAGGAAGCCGTTAGCGTTATAAAGCTAAATGCTAATGTCATTGAATTATCTTATTTTAGTGCAGAAACAATTCATAAAAAATAAGTTATCAGAGAAATGAACATCAAACAGTTGTGAATGTTGCAGTTATAATGTAAAGTTGAATTTATTGTTCAGTATTTGCTTTTTACTGGCAGCAAATGGCAACTACTCGATTAAAGAAATAGTTGACTTAACGTAATTAACGTAATTGAATAATCGTTATCTAGATTATACACAGACTCCGAAAAGAGGTTTCATTACAGACAGTGCCGGAATCGCACAAAAATGACACGGAGAATGTGTAAATTTTATGTTTTTAATTAAAATACCCTTTCGTTCGTAAGTATTTTCCACCAGGACGTCCTCAAATGGCTTCACTTCAGCTTTATCTGAGTAAAATTGTGTAAAAAATCTCCTGTTAACGGGCCTTTCGCGTTATAAACAACAAATCGATTATCAAAATCTGTGTGAGGAAACACTGTTCATTATTAGCTCAATATATCTATCTATATAGAAATGTGCAGTTTTAAAATAGAAAATATGTTGCAAAAGTTAGATTTTAGTCATGACTTTATTTTACCCAGTCTAAATTAGCCTTGATTTTGAATTTTTGTCTCTGTTTTGACAGTTTTACAAACTCATTAAGACATGAACATATTTGTTTTAATATGATTTTTAAAAAGTATATTCAGATATTGCAATAATAGCGATATCGCAGCCATATGATTGCACTTCAGAAATTGCAGCCTTTGTAATTCGCTAATTGCTTTCATTAAAATTGTGCAGCTCTGGCCTGTAAGAGGTAAATAAAGTCATCTACTCAGAGGCTTCAGAGGCTAAACAACAGGAGAAAAAGTGTGTTTGAACAGACAGCTGCATTAAAGACACAAACAGTCAATCACAATACGACGATTTCACAAAAATAGATTGTCACAGGGACGAGCTCATGATTCCATTTTTATCACCCAGAAGAATCGTAAATATATTTGTCTTAACTGTGTTTTGGTAAAATTAGTACTCCGACCTGTCAGAGGCACTTAAATGTAATGCTGGGTGTTGAGACAAAACATAAATTGTGATACTTTTTCCCATCCCTCATTTTTATTTTATTTTCATAAATTGGCTTTTATAAAATTGCTTTCAATATTTACATTCCATTTGGCAGATCATTTTAGATTTATTTTTGCTTTTAATTTTCAACAGATTTTTCTCCACAAACGGGTGCCTGGTTGACGTTAAACTATACAGTATATTTACAGCAGGTGTACACCAAATAAATATCAATAAATAAATGAATAAATAAACCTGTCATACACACTTTAACTTCTAAATTAGCCTTGACTTAAACTTGGTTTTGTGTCTTTGTTAAACTTTTTATTTTGAAAACGTTTGACTTGGAAAATTAAAGCATGTTCTTTTTTTTCTTTTCTTTTAAAATGACTGAAATTATTGCGTTAAATACTCAGTGTAAACTACTAAGTGTAGTTAAATGTATCGATAAAGCAATTCTTAACAGTCTTTTCTCGTATTGCAAGGTTTTTCCATAGCTTTTGTGCAAGTGTGCAAGACTGAATCTTGGTTCAATTTAATTAACTGGGCAGGTCTAGCTTTAAGTCAGTTTCAACTTTCTATGTAATTTACGCCTCTTAAATAGCCTGTAATTTTGCTTCAGGTGCCCTTCCCGTCACAGCACTTTCCATTTTTCTTTGCTTGCGACAGCCACAGAGTAAAACGTGTTACTTTTAATCAAATAAAGTCAAATTATGTTTCTGTAATTGCACGTGTTGGATTTCCTCTTCGGCCTGAGCTCTTCCTTTGTGCACGTCACGCCTGTTAGCTTTAGCCGCACTTAGCTCCTGCACATGCACGGTCCACTGCCTGGTCAGCGCGGGTAATTAGGGGTTAATTAGACGAAAGACCGTGTGGGGGAAGGGACCGGGGGGGGCGGGGGGGGGGGGGGGTTTGTGAAGGCTCGCGAGCTGCAAGCGAGAAAATCTGTCTTTATTGAACTGTTTGGGCCAAAGCGACAGACCAGGATTAAAACGGGTTCAGACTATGAAAGAAACAGGACTAGGATTCTACCGTTTCACAATGGAGTAATGTAAAAATAACAGAACTAAACCAGAGCTCGGCCAGGTCTGTGACACATCGAAAACAGTGCTTAACCGGGTCTAAACCAGGACTAAACCAGATCCAAAGTAAGGATAAACCACGGCTTGGACTGTACCATGTCTCATTAGGGCTAAAGCGTGTCAAAACCAGGACTAAACCAGGTCTAAACCAGGACTAAACCAGATCCAAAGTAAGGATAAACCACGGCTTGGACTGTACCTGGTCTCATTAGGGCTAAAGCGTGTCAAAACCAGGACTAAACCAGGACTAAACCAGATCCAAAGTAAGGATAAATCACGGCTTGGACTGTACCTGGTCTCATTAGGGCTAAAGCGTGTCAAAACCAGGACTAAACCAGGTCTAAACCAGGACTAAACCAGATCCAAAGTAAGGATAAATCACGGCTTGGACTGTACCTGGTCTCATTAGGGCTAAAGCGTGTCAAAACCAGGACTAAACCAGGTCTAAACCAGGACTAAACCAGATCCAAAGTAAGGATAAATCACGGCTTGGACTGTACCTGGTCTCATTAGGGCTAAAGCGTGTCAAAACCAGAACTAAACCAGGACTAAACCAGATCGAAACTAAGGATAAACCACGGCTTGGACTGTACCATGTGTCATTAGGGCTAAAGCATGTCAAAACCAGGACTAAACCGGAACTAAACCAGAACTAAATCAGATCCAAACTAAGGATAAACCACAGTTTAGACTGTACCACGTCTCATTAGGGCTAAAGCGTGTCAAAACCAGGACTAAATCAGGTCCAAACTTGAAACAAGCCAGGGCTATGTCTCAAAAAGGCAAAAGCATGTCAAAACCAGGACTAAACCATATGCAAATGAGAAACAAACCAGAGCTCTTAGACTTGATCATTTCAAAACCAGGACTAAAGTAAAACTAAACCATGGCTAAACCAGGTCTGAAATACCAAGGACAGGTCTTAAAATGTGTACACCAGAGAAAAACTATTTGAAAACCAGGACTAGCACCAAACCTTGGACTATATCATGTCTCACTAGGGCATGTCAAAATCAGGACTAGACCAGGACTAAACCATATCTAAACTAGGAACAACTACTATTCCATGTTTGACCAGGGTTAAAACATGTTTTTTTTAAATGTATTTATTGATCATGCCATTTACTTTTGTCAGCACAAATTCAGGAAACAAAACAGGACTAAACCAGAGTTAAACCATGGCTAAAATACAACGGATAGATCTCGCAATGTATACACCAGAGCAAAACCATTTTAAAACCGTGACTAAACCAGGTCTAAACTAGGACCAAACCAAGTCTTAGCATATCAAAATCAGGATTATACCAGGACTAAACCATACCCAACCAAACCAGGGTTAAGACTATTCCATGTTAGTTTTGTCAGCACAAATTCAGAAAACAAACCAGGACTAAACCAGAGTTAAACCAGGACTAAACCAGGTCCAAATTAGGATTAAATCAAGGTTAAGACACCACCAACTCTATGTCTGGTTTAAAACGTATCAATAAATTGTCTTTTTGTATGTGTGTTAGTCTGTACAGTCCAGATAATGATTATTTTTAGTTACAGTTAATTGATTCTTCTTCTACTTCTGCTGCTGCTTGGTGCTTTTGAGAGCCTTGAAGTATTGGCCAGCAGGCCGCCACTGGTCATTTATCGGACGCGTCAGGCGCTTGGAATGCCAGGAATCTAACCTGAGATCTATTTACAAAGCACAGATCCTCAGCACAACTCGCTGTCCACTCTCTCCGGCTCAAACGGATGAGAAGAAGACGGATCTGAACTCAATGAGACGCGAAATTATAAGGCAGAGCTGTGGAAAAAGATCCAATTTTCTATTTGGTAATGTCCAATTAAAAACGTAATAAATGTAAAACTGGCTTTCAATGTTAATTTCTTGGACATAAATATAACAGGCTTGTAATGAAATAGTTTAAATAGTCACATTTCTTCCTGAACTTTGCGGATTTTACTGACAGAGGCTGCAGATCTGTCCTTTTTAAAGAGAAGCAAGAGAATTCAGCAATGAAAGCTTTAGTTAAGTGGAAGGCTGATGTGCAGAATTTAGTCATAAAAAGCTGTATTTACAGGATTTTCCTAATAATTTTATCCCTTTTAATGGCTTTTCTGGCACAAGAATTTCCTTTTGAATTTGTAAAGTGATCTTATTTTATGTTAATTATTTTACATTGCTCCAAACTAACGTGTGTCCGCTTAAAATTAATAATTATATACTCTTTTTGCAATAGACTGGTTAATTAATTATCTTTAAACAGCGTCCGGATGACAACCCCTGAAACCCTTTCTACGTTAATTAATTATGATTTAGAGAGACACAACTTTAAAAACAAAACTGCATACCCAACCTATTACCGCTGTAGTTGCTTCTACTACTACAACTGTTACTACTGTTACTAGGCAAGGCAATTTATTTGTAGAACACAAATCATACTAAGGCAATTCAAAGTGTGTTACATAACAGGAAAAATTGCATCAAAATCACAAAACACAAACCGAATCATTGAAAAAACGCTTTAAAAGAGAAGAATGCAGATAGATCTCTGTTGTTTGCACATCTAAACAAATCTGTTTTTAGCCTGGATTTAAACATTGTCAGAGTGGAGACTACTTTCTATGTAATTTAAGCCTCTTAAATAGCCTGTAATTTTGCTTCAGGTGCCCTTCCCGTCACAGCACTTTCCATTTTTCTTTGCTTGCGACAGCCACAGAGTAAAACATGTTACTTTTAATCAAATAAAGTCAAATTATGTTTCTGTAATTGCACGTGTTGGATTTCCTCCTCGGCCTGAGCTCTTCCCTGTTAGCTTTAGCCGCACTTAGCTCCTGCACATTGTCAGAGTGGAGACTACTACTACAACAACTACTACTACTGTTACTACTTCTACTACTACTACTACTACTTTTACAACAACCACTACTACAACTCCAAAAACTACTACAACCACTGTTACAACATTTATTACAACAACTACTACAACTACTAAAGCTACTAGTACAATTACTACAAATACAGCAACTACAACAACTACTACTATTACTTCTTACTCAGGAGACTGGTTGGTGTTTGACTGTGTCAGATTTCTCACAAATATACATTAAATAATAATGTTTATATCATGACCCCACACCAATAGTTTTAGCTTTAGCGAGCAGCAGTGTTTTGCCGAGTTCGAGTCGTCCTCGGAGGTCGAACTCGGACCCTGAGAGACTTTGTGCGCTTCAGCGTCAAGTCGGAAAAAGCTCTGAGCAACACATTACAGTGTATGAGCTGTAACGATGAACGAAACCCAAGGACTTGCTTAAATCAAGCGAAATGTGGATCAGTTTTAGTTAATTTTGTAACCCGGACAGTGCGACTACATCTGTAAGTTACAAATCAACATCTGAACATGAATTTCTACTTTTGTTGTCATTAGCTCCGTGTAGAAAAAGCATAACAGAGCATTTATAACTGCAGAAGCTCAATGTCAGCACCAACAGCAGGGGGCAGCAGAGAGCAAATAAAGGGAAAATGACCCCTGTATTCTCAATATTTTAACTGTCAGATGTAAAACTTTATCCAAATGCAGGAGCAGCCATGTTGGATTGAGTGACTCGGATGAACTCGGGGCTCTGAAATGTTGCCCGAGCACAAATTCCGGGGATATAAATATGTTCTGTGTGAATTTGCAAGTCAGAACTCCGTAAATCCGACCTCCGAGGACGACGGCGTTACCTCGAGCTCGGACGAATGAACCTGTCAGCACGTTATCCTGCCATTTATAACAGTTTGTCCCATTCGCACCAGTGAAAAGAAGATCAATACGCGATTAATGCTTTGTTAAATAGCTTTGAGTTGACCCTTGGATGCAGTGGACGGTGCCTTTTGTCATGTGTTTGCGCTGCTCATAAGGTAAATGCAGGCAAGGTTGTTATGTAAGCACAGTCAGAGATGGGCACATGTAAAAGTAATGATATTTCCTAACAATACTAGTGCAAAGTAGTGGTTGAAGGAATTTGAAGTTAAAAACAATTCAAGCGGAAGAGGAATTGTTAGCTATTTGAGGCAACATCTGATTTGAAGTTAATTGGACAAACTTTAAATAATGCATAAAATCTGATCTTGGCAAAGAGTATGCCACAAAAATCAAAGAAATGAATAAAAACTGCAACAAAAACCTTAAACAGATCTGAAGCAGACATTTAACAAACCCAAAAAGCGTTCACAATTGTGGACTAAACCCGGACTAGAACAGGATACTAGACTTACTCACATTGGGAAGATTAACCTGACTGCACTGTCAAATATTATTACTCAAGGACTGTCTGTTTGGGACATTGTTTTTGTGAAGCAGACGATCCTTGTGAAAGAGGAAAGTCCCTCTCACTCTAAACCCTGCAGGCCAGACCTCTCACAATCACAAGGCAATAAAACCATCAGTGAAGCATTAGCAATAAAATAAAGTAAAACCTAGAGTATTTGTTGAAATTGCAGATCAACAAGGCCTGTCAAGTGCAACTACATAAATAAACATTATCTTGTCACAAAATAGTTTAATTTTCATACATTTTAAGTTTATCGTAGGTTCAGCCATGTTTAGTCCTGGGTTAAACCTGTTGCGATCACACAGCACACCAGTGATAGTATCTATAAAAAATCTGTGTTTAATGTTGGGTTAGTCCTGGTTTAGCCCAGGCCTCGTCATGTTTAGTCTTTATGTTACTCCTAGTTTGGTCGAGGTTTAACCCTGGTTAGTCCAGGACTAAAACTTGTGAAAACCAGATCCAAACCAGGAAAGAAAAGTCCAGCTAGTCCAGCTAGAGCCTAAATGGGTTTAGTCGTGCATTAGTCCGTGTTCAGTTTAGGACTAAAACTTGCCAAAACCAGAATTAAACAAGGTCTAAACCAGGAAAAAAACACAAATCTAAACGTCTATGTTTGGGTCCAGGTCTGAGTGTCTCTTTATGTTTACTGGTTTAGTCTTGGGTTAAACCTTTCCAAAGGTCTAAACCAGGAAAGAACATAACTAATCCAACCTTAAGTCTATTCATGTTTAGTCCTGGTTTAGTCCAGAGCTAAACCTGGTCAAAACAAGGATTTAACAAGTTTAAAGATTTAAAAACAAAACAAAAAAGGTCTGTTTATGTTCAGTCCTGGGTAAGTCCTTGTTCAGTCCAGGTCTAAACCAGGAAAAAAAACGCAGTAATGTCTAAAGATGTATTTAAGTTTAGTCCTAGTTTAGTCTTGGGTGAAACCTTATTAAAAACCAAGTCTAAACTGAAAAGAACAGCACAACTAATCCAACCAGAAGCCTATTCATGTTCAGTCCTGGTTTAGTCCAGAGCTAAACCTGGTCAAAACCGGGATTTAACAAGTTTAAACCAAGATTAAAAAAAAAAAAAATCTAAAGATCTGTTTATGTTCAGTCCTGCGTTAGTCCTAGTTCAGTCCTAGTTTAGTCCTAGTTTAGTCAGGGCTGAACCTTATCCAAACCAGGTCTAAACAAGAAAAAAAAAACAGCAGTAATGTCTAAAGGTGTATTTAAGTTTAGTACTAGTTTAGTCTTGGGTGAAACCTTATTAAAAACCAAGTCTAAACTGGAAAGAACAGCACAACTAATCCAACCAGAAGCCTATTCATGTTCAGTCCTGGTTCAGTCCTGGTTTAGTCCTAGTTTTTCCCCAGTTTTAGCTCTCTTTCACAGCGGCCCCTCCCCTCCCGCAGTGCATCCAGTCCATAGTCCTGTGTGGTCAGCCGCGCTCCCATCCCCCGCTCCTTTAGCCTTTAGCTCGCGCACACATGTTAGCGCTTATTGTGTCCACTCGTATATCGGGCTAACGCTGCAGCTGACCAGCCCAAAGCCCTCCCATCTGCCCTTCAGCGCTGCTCTTTCTGTGTCGTTATTGTGCCGCCGCGGCCGCTAGCTAGCCGGCCATGTCCATGAATGGGCCCCGCGCCTATAATGGGCATCCGAGCAGCGCTACAATTAGCCTAACAAGCTTTTACGACGGCTAATGTGAGCGCGGGACTGTGGCGTTAGCTCTTGACACTTGGTTACTAATGATTTGACCCGCGCACAATCGCTCCTCCTTAGCAACAGCGAGCTAAATGCCCTGAAACGTCTCCATTTAGCTCACTAGCATGCGGGGTATAATGGCAAAGCAGAACTGTGGCCGTGCGTGTGTCGTGTGTTTGGGTCTGGCTTGGACTAGGGATGAAACAACACAGAAAATATCCTTATGAGTGCCACAATAATAAGTCACGATTGAGTTTAAGCAGGTGACGTAACAATAACGTTCAGAATTTTTGCAGTGAGTGGCAAAAGCGTATGAGAGTCAATGGAAAGTAGACATTTATCGTGCTCAATACGCAACCAAAATGTGAAAAAGCTGCTAAAGTATGATAACAACTATAGAAATTTACATCTGCAAAATATTTGGTTTGTAGCTGTCATTTAAAACAAAAATAAAATAATAACTAGTCCTTAGTCCTAGTTTAGTCCAGGGCTAAACCTTGTCAAAACCAGGTCTAAACCAGGAAAAAAAATCTAATTCAGCTAGAAGTTTATTCACGTTTAGTCTTTATCCAGGACTAAACCAGGGGAAAAAAGTTCAAGTATCTAAAGGTCTATTTATGTTTAGTCCTGGGTTAGAGTCCCGGGCTAAACCTTTCCAAAACCAGGTCTAACCCAGAAAAGAATAGTATTAGTACCTAAATATAAATTTAAGTTTAATACTGGTTTAGTCGTAGTTTAGTACTGCGTTAAACCAAGTGTAAATGCAGAAAGAACAGTACAACTAATCCAACTAGAAGCCTATTTATGTTTAGTCCTGGGTTAGTCCTAAATACAATAAAAAGCAGTTGTAGAAAACCAGATCAATGGCAAAACACTGCATCTACGCTCACATTTATCACTGAAACAGACTTCTGCATCACACACAGTTGAATTATTTACCTTTCTCTCCTCAAATAACATGTTTCTGAGTCCAAGTGCTGAGGTGCACAGGTGAAGAACATGCACCGACTAAATCTGGACAAAAGCACATCACAATAAATCAGCATTAAGTGACTCTTGGATTGATGAGCATTTGTTTACAACTATATTTTCTGCACAACTCTGCGTTCAACCAAAGTGACTATACCAGGACTACACTGGGTCTAAAGCAGGATCTAACCAGGACTTAATAAGGTCTAAAGTAGATCTAAACTGGAAAGTAAATCGGGGGAAATTAAGTAAATTATACCAAAAATGACTAGAAAAATTGCAAATAATTAAATTTAGTATCACGATATGTCGGTGTTTCTTTATTTTGTCACACCCCTATAAAACATTATGGTCTTGTACACTTTCTGAACAAGCTCAGTATCGATCTAAAACGTTTTTTCTTCAGTACCGACACTTGTTCAAATGAGTATCTAGTCTCGATGTAGTTTTAGTATCGATTAGTATTTGATTTTGATACTGGACAACCCTATTTTACGGGCCTGATTGAAAACATTAGCGCCTTGTTAGAACGGAAAAGATTGTATTTTTATTTTATTTTTGTTGTTGTTGTACGGTTGTGTGTATTTCTTTTGGTTTGAATCTAATTCAAACCAAATTCTATGAATGTTTCACAAGCTTTTACAATGTTTGTGCAAATTGAAAATAAACACTACGGCTTTACACATCCACTTTTATGCTTCATTCAACATCTAGTAGCCAGGACTAAACCAGGACGAAACCAGGGCTAAACCAGGGCTAAACCAGGGCTAAACCAGGACTAAACCAGGACTAAACCAGGACTAAACCAGGACTAAACCAGGACTAAACCAGGACGAAACCAGGACGAAACCAGGACGAAACCAGGACGAAACCAGGACGAAACCAGGACGAAACCAGGACGAAACCAGGGCGAAACCAGGGCTAAACCAGGGCTAAACCAGGGCTAAACCAGGGCTAAACCAGGACTAAACCAGCACGAAACCAGGACTAAACCAGCACGAAACCAGGACTAAACCAGGACTAAACCAGCACGAAACCAGGACTTAAGAAGACCAGTACTAAACTAAGATTATTGTCATGACTAGAGAAATAAACCAAGACAAAACCAGAAGATTGGAATCAACGTTAAGCCATATTTAAAGCCACAGCACATCAATAATTGGACTAAACTTGGAACTCAACCTGGACTCGATCAAGACTAAACCAGCACTAAACCGGGCCCAAACCAAGTCTACAACTGGACTTCACTCGGCTCAGACCTGGACCAAACCAGGACCTGCGTGATCAAACTAAAAACTCCTCAAACCCGAGACGAAACCAGCACGAACGACTAAACCAGGATAAACCCAGAGGAAAACTAGCGCAAAACCAGGACTTGACCCGGTTTAACCCAGGTCTAAACCAGGTCTAAGCACGTCCTTGTGTCTTCTTGAAGTTTCTGAGCAAACTTGCAGTCTCGCTCGCGTCAGTCCGATACATTCTTGACATTACAGAGACTCTTCTTCCCACAGGGACATAGTCTGCGTGCTCCCGCTTGCTCCTCCAAATCTACAGCCAAGTCCCGGTTTAATTGGACCCAGGTTTTGTCCGAGATGTCTGAGTTTTCATCCTCTAAGTTGGTCTTTTGTCTTAAGTCGAGGTTTAGTCTGGATATTCCCCGGATTTAGTTTAAACCTGCTTTAGTTCAGATTTCCCCCATGCATTTGTCACCTGGTTTAGAGTTCTTTAAATCCGGATTTAGACCAAGTTTAGTCTTGATTTAGTCTCGATTTCCCTCCTGCTTTTCAGCCTGGTTTAGACTCAATTTAGTTTTGTTTTAGTGCCAATTTTATGACCTAGTGTAGTCCTGGTTCAGATATGGTTCAGTCCTGGTTTCCATTTGGTTTAGTCCTTTTTATTCCCAAATTTGACTGATTTTCCTCCTGCTTTTGGACCTGATTTGGACCCAGTTTAATCTTGGTTTAGTCCAGATTTCCTCCTGCTTTTCAGCCTGGTTTAGACCTACTTTAGTTTTGTTTTAGTCCTTTATGACCTAGTTTAGTTCTGGTTCAGATATGGTTTAGTCCTGGTTTTCCATTTTGTTTAGTCCTTTTTATTCCCCCAAATTTGACAGATTTTCCCTTATTTAGTCCTAGTTTAACTCTACTTTAGTGCTTATTTAGTCTTGATCTATCCATTGATTTAGTCTGGGAGCCGTTTTAGTCTTGGTTTAGTCCTGATTTCCTTCTGGCTTTTTCACTTTGGTTTAGACCGACTTTAGTTTTGGTTTAGTCCCAATTTTGATGCCGGTTTTAGACTTGGTTTTGTCCTGATTTCCCCCCTGATTTAGACCCAGTTTAGTCTTGGTTTAGTTCCGCCCTGTTTTTAAGCCTGGTTTAGACCTACTTTTGTTTAGTTTAGTCTTTGGTTTATGACCTGGTTTAGTCCTGGTTCAGATATGGTTTAGTCCATGGTTTTCCATCTGGTTTAGTCCTTTTTATTCCCAAATTTGACTGATTTTCTCTTATTTAGATCTACTTTAGTCCTTATTTAGTCTTGATTTATTCATTGTTTTAGACCTGATTTAGACCCGTTTTAGTCTTGGTATAATCCTGATTTCCTGTTTTTTTTTTCACCCTGGTTTAAACCTACTTTAGTTTTGTTTTAGTCTCAATTTTGATACTTGTTTTGTCCTGATTTTCCCTCTGAAGTAGTCTCAGTTAAGAGCTACTTTAGTCCTTGTTTCGTCCTTATTTCTCCTTTGGTTTAATCCCGGTTAAATCCTGAATCAGACCCGTTTAATCTTGATTTCCGTCTGTTTTTTCACCTTGGTTCAGACCTGCTTAGTTTTGTTTTAATACCAATTTTGATACTTGTTTTAGACCTGGTTTAGTCTTGATTTCACCCCGATTAGGTTTGATTTAGCCCTGGTTTAGACGTGATTTAGACCGAATTTAGTCTTTGTTTTTTCCTGATTTCCTCCTGCTTTTCCTCCTGGTTCAGACCTATGTTAATCTTGTTTTAGTCCCAATTTTGATACTTGTTTTAGACTTTGTTTTGGTCTGATTTCCCCCTGATTTAGACCGAGTATAGTCCTGGTTTGGTTCTGATCTTCTTCCTGATTTGGTCACAAATTTAATACTTGTTTTAAACCTTTTTTGTCCAGATTTTCTCCTTGATTTAGATCTAATTTAGACACGATTTAAACCTGGATTAGTCCTGATTTAGATCTAATTTAGACACGATTTACACCTGGATTAGTCCTGATTTAGACTTGTTTAGACCTGGTTTAGCCCTTTTTTCGCCCCTGGTTTAAATCTGGTTCGTGCGTGTCTTTTGAGTGCGGTTGTAAATCCTTCGTTCATTATTCCAATCAGGTGAGCGCCGTAATCCTGTTAAAGCCTCGTCTGATCAATACATCACTCGTCAATAAAAGCATATTAATCAGAGCGATAGGGACCTCTTCTGGAGACACACTTTTAGCTTTACATCCCCAGATTATAGCTTTTGTTTGCACTGTTAAAGCTGCAGAATTAATCGCAATCAAATCAAAATATTTTGCAATTATTTGGACAATAGAAAGACAAAAAAGATCCTGTTTTTTATGTCAAAAACTTGCAAATCCTGTACTTTACACTCTGAAAACATGTTCTGAGACCAACAATTTGTTTCAGAAAGGCTCCCACTTTAAGTGACAAATTAGTGAAAAGTCACTTAACCCCCCAACAACAAAAAACATGGCTTGCCACGAAAACAGGAAATTTTAAATGCGGCCAGTGTAACCACTGTCAAAATATGGTGACAACAAACTACTTTAAAGATGTCAATACAGACCGTAAATATGATATTAAATCATTTATTAATTGTAACACATCTTATGTTGTCTATAGGTTAGAATGCCCATGCAGATGCTTCTACATTGGAAGAACCAAGAGAAAACTGAAAAGCAGACTTGCTGAGCATAAACATGCTATCAAAACTGGTAACCTCCAATATAGTATGGTAGCCCATTATATAGAAGCAGGTCATGGAAGCTGTAATAGCTTAAAAATAATGGGCATCGAACAGATTAAAATGCCCATAAAGGGCGGTGATAGGCTGAAGTTATTACTTCAAAGGGAGTCCTTTTGGATTTTTACATTAAAGTCCACACAATATCCAGGTGTAAATGATGATCTAGATTTTTTACCTTTTTTGTAATGAAGTAAAACATTTCCAATGTAATTTTCTGTGTCTTCTACTGTTGTCCTGTGTTTATTGTAATCACACATGTTCTGCTGTTTCATTGGTTGTTGTGTCTGTAATTATCTTGCATTGTACTCTTTGTTAAAGTCATGTGAGTAGGTCATGTGACCCCCCAGTATAAAGTATGACTGGCAGCCATTTTGTTCCTTTAAAATTCAAGCCCTGAAGAAGGCCCAACTAAGGCCGAAACGCGTCGGCGTTTTTAAAAAATATTTTTCAGCCATGATTTATTAAAGGCTTTTTTAATTTTCTAAAATCCCATGAGTGCCTCTGTCCTGCTTACTTGGTACAAGACGGATCCTCAACCAGAAGAGCACCTGAGTAAAACATCTACATCTACTATTGAAAAGATACTCGTGCAGCATTCCAGCAACCAAGTTTTGAAGATGTTCTGAAATACATTGGATTTGTGTATTGTAGTTTGGTCTTTTCTAAAATGTTAAAGCACCTGCAGAGTTCAGACTTTGGAGGAAGAAATCTGACGTTATTTTGTGTTATTTGGCACTGATTAAAGTCTGTATTGTTCAAAGTGCACAGAACAAAGTGCATTGTTCAAAGTGCACATTTTAACGTTTGAGAGACGACAAAAACGGAACATTTAAACAGCAGGGTTAGCACCAAAATGTGATGTTTTGTCGTTTGTTGAGGAAATGATGAACTAGGCTTAAAGAAGACATATTTTGGACATTTTAAATCACAATGATCTAAAATTGCTTAATAAATGAATGAGTCCACTGATTTCTACAGAGTTGACTATTTGAATTATCAATCGAGACTTTTTTTAAATACATTTTTGACCAATTAAACGTTGAAACATTGCGATTGAAGGCTTCTAGAAAGAGAATATTTACAAATATTCATCTTATTGATGGAAATCCTAAATTGTTTATACTTTTTGACATTTTGATTGAATGTTTCTGTTATAAAACGTCTTCTTTTAATGTGTTTTAGAGTTTGTAAGACAAGGCAAGTTTAGTTTTTGTGGGGCACAATCCGTACACAAGGTAATTCTAAGTGCTTTACACAACAGATTCAAATGACATTAAAATTACAAAACAAATTAAGACCTACAAAATTATTATTAAAAATACTTTAAAAGAGAAGAGTGCAGATAAAGTAAGCTGTGGGTCTTCTGCTCCTTCAACCTTGTCTATTTTTTTCTAATTTATCTATTTTCACTTTTTTTTTCCTTTCTTTCTGCAGCTGCTTTTTCCCACATTTCTAAACATTCAAAATGCCTTTTTATTTCAGTTTTTTGTTTTATTTGCACTGCCTTTTGGGACAGAATTCTTTCTTCAGCATCATTTATTCTGTTTCTCGATGCTGTCACTCATCCTTCCATTAAATCCCTTCACTTTCCACATCAATTTTCTTCACAAAAATCCTTTGCAAGACTATCTTTACTCGGCTGGGATCACATTTTGATCTGTCTAGTCCAGATAACAATTCTAATTATCAAAACCCAATTAAAACTTTTTTTTATCGCCGACTAGTGACGATTTGCCCTTCTCTATTTTGTTTTTACTTCAGGTTTTTCCAGCTCGTAGGATTTATCCGACAGGACAGCAGAGGCATCAAATGGGGAGCGAGAGTGCACGACATCCGGCAAATGTTGAGAGCCAGAATCAAACCCACAACTCAGCGATGCAACGCTCTTAAAGTCTAAATGACAGGTTAGACATCACAATTCACTAACATGTAGTTTAGATGATTATATTTAAGATTTTACTAAGCATTTTTCCTATTTGTGGTCAGTTTGACTATTTTTGTAAAGTTTATAATGTCACTTCCTGGTTAGACTCAGTTAGAGGTGATTCCACAACTGTTACCATAGCAACCATTCTGAAAACAAGGGCCAAAATCCATATAAATTACACAATAGTTATGATTCGAGAAATAATAATACCTGATAACACCTTTATTTTGTTGAATGACCGTTTAAACTGTCAGAAAGATACGTCACTTTTTGATGACATCACAGAGGGATTCCATTCCAGATCTCACCACTTCCTGTCATTTTAAACTTTTATTTTTCAAAATTTCTTCACAATTTGCTACTTCACCGATGTCAACTATGACCTTGATTTTCAGCAAGTGCGCCTTCAAAATATGTCCAATTTGAGTTAAATTCACGCATGGATTGAATATTTACCATTTTGGAGAGTTCTGAGCCGACTTCTAATCCAAAAATAGAAAGCAAAACAGTCACCGTTGTCAAATTTAGTGTCATGAACTATATTTGCTTCATTATATTTACATTTTTCTCTCTCTAAAAGATGTGATTTGTTATTATTTTTAGTAGATAATGTGCCACAGAATCATTTCAACTAAAAAGTGTGCCATGCGTCAAAAAAGGTTGAAAAACACTGAACTATGATATATATTCAACACAGGTGCCCTCCCACCAAACTAAGTCAGAATTAGAAAAAAAGACCTCTGCACCACCGGCGAAGCTCCTCCTACTCTAAATACAATGGTTAATGAGACGGAAAACAATTACAAAACAAGCACAAAACTCTCACAGGTCGATTTTGCGGGTAATAATGACTCGATTCTTGCGTCCTCTGATGTAATTGTGCACGAAGCGCTTACTGGCCGCTCGGCATATCGTCAAAGGGAAGCTAAAACAGTAGAAGTTGTGTGAAATTCCTCGGCGTAGACTAGCCTGGAGACCGGACTGGTAAAGCCATTAACATTTCTGCCTTTTGACACAACTCCTCCATGAACAGCTGCTCCTGTCTTTGTGCGCGGACAACGTAAAAAATACAGCGGAGGAACAGAACCAGCAGGTTTAGAGTCGCGCTGCAAAATGTGTTGAAAGTATTGTATTCGGTGGCGGAAAGTAACGAAGAACAAACGTAAAAATACTGTCCTGAAGTAAAATCTTTAGGTATATTCACTTAAATTGATTAATGCATACTTTTACTTCACTACATTTAAAACCAATTATCTGTACTCTACTTAATTTGTTTTTTTTTGTTTTTTTTTTTACTTTTACTTCACTACTTTTAAGACATCAAGACTAATCCAGGACTAATCCAGGACTAATCCAGGACTAAACCAGGACTAGAACAGGCCAAATCAAAGTCTACATTGAGACTAATCCAGGACTAAACCAGGACTAGAACAGGCCAAATCAAAGTCTACATCGAGACTAAATCAGGACTAAACGGCAGGACTAGAACAGGCAAAATTAAAGTCTACATTGAGACTAAATCAGGACTAATCCAGGACTAATCCAGGACTAATCCAGGACTAAACCAGGACTAGAACAGGACTAAATCAGGACTAAACCAGGACTACAACAGGCCAAATCAAAGTCTACATCGAGACTAATCCAGGACTAATCCAGGACTAATCCAGGACTAATCCAGGACTAAACCAGGACTAAACCAGGACTAAACCAGGACTAGAACAGGACTAGAACAGGACTAGAACAGGACTAGAACAGGCCAAATCAAAGTCTACATCGAGACTAATCCAGGACTAATCCAGGACTAAACCAGGACTAGAACAGGCCAAATCATAGTCTACATCGAGACTAATCCAGGACTAAACCAGGACTAGAACAGGACTAGAACAGGCCAAATCACAGTCTACATCGAGACTAATCCAGGACTAAACCAGGACTAGAACAGGACTAGAACAGGCCAAATCAAAGTCTACATCGAGACTAAATCAGGACTAAACCAGGACTAAACCAGGACTAGAACAGGACTAGAACAGGCAAAATCAAAGTCTACATTGAGACTAAATCAGGACTAAATCAGGACTAAACCAGGACTACAACAGGACTAGAACAGGCCAAATCAAAGTCTACATCGAGACTAATCCAGGACTAATCCAGGACTAATCCAGGACTAAACCAGGACTAGAACAGGACTAGAACAGGACTAGAACAGGCCAAATCAAAGTCTACATCGAGACTAATCCGGGATGAAACCAGGACTAAACCAGGACAGGTTCAAACTGTACAAATCAGGTTTTATCCGATTAGATTGTGTTTAGGCCTGGTTTAGTTCTTGTTTGGGTTTGGTTGAGTCCTTTAAATAGACCTGACATGATCCTGGTTTAGTTCTTGTTTAGTCCTGGTCTGTTTTTAACTCTTGAGTGAATCTAAATGGCCCCAAATGACCAAAAGTAGTGCTTTTTTCTGTAAAATTTGAAAAATTCTGCCATCATAACATAATTTAACAAACATTTTTGATGGAATACAGACCTAAAATGAATGTTGACGTCTCATTAAATCTGTGGTGTCTCATTAAAACTATTTCAATCGCAACATTTTGATTCACTTCATTCTTGTCGTGTGTCGCCTTCTGCTCTGTTTGTTTCAAAATGTTGCCCTCGGTAAAATAAACTCGGACATCCCTGGTCGACACATATTATAAAAATAGTTGTTTGAATGAAGTTTTGCACTTTTGAGTTAATTTGGTATAGTTTTTGTTTTGTGTCATACTTGAACCTCAATCAAGACATTTATCGTCTCGTTTTGGCACATTTCTGATGTTTCATCTTTATATTGTCAGTGGAATATTGAGATTTGTTAGAACCACACACCTCCATTTTCATTCAAATTGTTGCATGTAAGTACAAAATGCTGATTGTTTTTCTGTTATTGGCCTTTAAACATGCTCTTGAATTGTTCTGCTTTGGCATTTTGTGTTTTAGAACTTTAAAAAAACTCCACTGTCCACTGTCAACAAAGGGAATTAGAAAGAGGAGATAAACAAAAGCTAGCTTGCCCAACAAGCCAATGTGAGCACTCAGCACACAGTAATCAACGTGGTTTGAGGCAGAAATGTTCAAGTCTTGAGATGATTTATAGACTTAAAAACAGCACAGACGATCTCAGAACTCTTGTTGCAATGTCACAAAACTGGAAAATTTGAAACTAGGGCTGCAACTAACAATTATTTTAGTGGAGCAATTATTCTTTTGATTAATCTATGAGTGGTTTAGAACGTGAGCAGTTCATAAATATAACATTTTTTACTGAATTTGACCCAGATGAAACTAGTCTAACGTTGTAGAAAGACTTCCTACTTGAGTCTATTTACAGACAATACAGACTTTTGACCAAAAACACTAAATGTACATGTTTAATGTGTCGTTATGAAGTAATTCCTGCTTTGTTCGAGTCATAACCGTTTCTCTCATAACATGGTTAGAGCCTCTGTATAACCAAAAAAGCAATTTTTCAATTACAATTACTCGACAATTATCTCAATAACCGATTCGTTGTGATAAATCGATTACCTTGTTTCAGCCCTTCTTGAAACTGAGTATTTTCTGAGACTCAGAGGACTTAAAGTGCCTATGACAGGTTAAACTACTCATTTAACTAAAATGAAGTTAAGATAAATATATTTCAAATTCTGCTAAAATCTTTTACCCCAGTTTAGCTATTTTTTTAGGTTTTTAATTTTACTTCCTGGTTGTAAATGATGACATCACACCGGGAAATTACCAAGAAACATCCTGCACACTGCACCAAAACTCCTCAAATTTTTTATTTGACAAAGAAAAATACATGTGACACCTTTATTTTGTTGATTCAATGTTTAAAGAGTCAAAAAAGTTGTTTATTTTGTGTAAATTATGCATAACCTTTGTTTCCCAGTGTGATGTCATCAATTAGTTTACTTCCTGTAATTTTTTTCAACATATTTTTCAACTTTTCTCCACAAACGGCGACCTGATTGGTGTGAAACTATAATTTATATTTACAGGAGGTATTAATACACTGAATAAAATCAAAATTAGAAAATCATAAAAACCCGTCTTGCGCACTTGAATAAACAGGATTCATTACACTAGCGTGAATGAAGCTAAATACAACTCCAGGTTTGTTTTTGTTTCTCCTTTGAGCCCAGGAAAGTAGAGTTTGCTCAATCCGTGTCCTTTAAATGCGTGCGTTTTCCTGCTGCTCCGTCAGTTTCCTGCTTTGACCCGTGCGTTTGCTGCAGGCGTGGACTTACTGTAAGGGGCGAGAGGACTGAGCATTCTGCAGGCCTGGCCCCAGAGGAAGAGGCGAGGACCGGCTCCACTCGCTGCTACTGAGGGCCCGGGCTCATGCCGCTCTTCCCCAGGCCGAAGGTGCTGCGTGTGGGGCTCGTCCGCTCAGAGTCCGGCCTCCTACTCTGCTCCATGGTTCATCTCCGACACAGAAGCAACGCCGACTGCAGGGAACGAAAGAGACGACAAGGGGGTAAGTGAGGAGGGTAATGTTGTGGGTGATATTTGTAATACACTGGGAAAATTACAACAACAAAAAAGAGAAGTACCGTAAAATTCTGACTATAAGCTGCTACTTTTTTCTCATGATTTCAAACCTGCGGCTTATACAGCAATGCGGCTAATTTATGTATTTTTCCGTGAACGGCCTCTAGAACCTAGAACTAAACCAGGACTTGAACAGGCCAAATCAAAGTCTACATCAAGACTAATCCAGGATCAATCCAGGACTAAACCAGGACTAGAACAGGCCAAATCAAAGTCTACATCGAGACTAATCCAGGATCAAACCAGGATTAAACCAGGACTAGAACAGGCCAAATCAAAGTCTACATCAAGACTAATCCAGGACTAAACCAAGACTAGAACAGGCCAAATCAAAGTCTACATCGAGACTAATCCAGGATCAAACCAGGACTAAACCAGGACTAGAACAGGCCAAATCAAAGTCTACATCGAGACTAATCCAGGACTAAACCAGGACTAGAACAGGCCAAATCAAAGTCTACATCGAGACTAATCCAGGATCAAACCAGGACTAAACCAGGACTAGAACAGGCCAAATCAAAGTCTACATCAAGACTAATCCAGGATCAATCCAGGACTAAACCAGGACTAGAACAGGCCAAATCAAAGTCTACATCGAGACTAATCCAGGATCAAACCAGGATTAAACCAGGACTAGAACAGGCCAAATCAAAGTCTACATCAAGACTAATCCAGGACTAAACCAGGACTAGAACAGGCCAAATCAAAGTCTACATCGAGACTAATCCAGGATCAAACCAGGACTAAACCAGGACTAGAACAGGCCAAATCAAAGTCTACATCGAGACTAATCCAGGACTAAACCAGGACTAGAACAGGCCAAATCAAAGTCTACATCGAGACTAATCCAGGATCAAACCAGGACTAAACCAGGACTAGAACAGGCCAAATCAAAGTCCACATCAAGACTAATCCAGGATCAATCCAGGACTAAACCAGGACTAGAACAGGCCAAATCAAAGTCTACATCGAGACTAATCCAGGATCAAACCAGGATTAAACCAGGACTAGAACAGGCCAAATCAAAGTCTACATCAAGACTAATCCAGGACTAAACCAGGACTAGAACAGGCCAAATCAAAGTCTACATCGAGACTAATCCAGGATCAAACCAGGACTAAACCAGGACTAGAACAGGCCAAATCAAAGTCTACATCGAGACTAATCCAGGACTAAACCAGGACTAGAACAGGCCAAATCAAAGTCTACATCGAGACTAATCCAGGACTAAACCAGGACTAGAACCGGCCAAATCAAAGTCTACATTGAGACTAATCCAGGATTAAACCAGGACTAGAACAGGCCAAATCAAAGTCTACATTGAGACTAATCCAGGATTAAACCAGGACTAGAACAGGCCAAAACAAAGTCTGCATCGAGACTAATCCAGGACTAAACCAAACTGTGTTCAAACTGTACAAATCTCGGTGGATCGGGTTTTATCCGAGGTTTAGATTGTGTTTAGTCCCGACTGCAGGGAACGAAGGAGAGGAGAACGGGGTCAGTGAGGAGGGCAATGTTGTGGGTGATATTTGTAATACACTGGGAAAATTGCAACAACAAAAAAAGAGAAGTACCGTAAAATTCTGACCATAAGCCGCTACTTTTCTCGCATGATTTCAACCCTGTGGCTTATTCACCTTATTCTGCCCCGCCCACTTTTGCCGTTTTTTGCCACAGATAGGCACTTTTGTTGTAAACGCACCTTCGTTTGACGAGAACTCCGTTAAAGCAAATGACGAACGAGGGAAAAGTCTTGCCGCTAAAATGTTACATAAAGTAGATTGATTTGTGTAAAATGTTTAATGAACACGAGTCAACAACACAACGATTTCCTGGAGCCTGAAAACGGCTTTTTAGTCGTGTAGACAAAAATGTGACAAAAATGCGATTAAAAGTGACAAAAACGTGGAAAAAAACAGAATAAAGTGGCAAAAATGCGGCAATAAGTGACGAAAACGCGACTAAATGACTCAAAAATGTGAGTAAAAGTGACAAAACCGTGACAAAAAATGGAAGAAAGTGACAAATGCACGACAATAAGTGACAAAAACGTGACTAAAAGTGAGAAAAATGTGATTAAAAGTGAGAAAAATGTGATTAAAAGTGACAAAAACGTGGAAAAAAACGGAATAAAGTGACAAAAATGTGGCAATAAGTGACGAAAACGCAACAAGTGACAAAAACGTGACTAAATGAGTGACAAAAATGTGAGTAAAAGTGACAAAAACTTGACAAAAACAGAAGAAAGTGACAAAAATGCGGGAAAAAGTGACGAAAATGTGACAATAAGTGAGAAAAACGAGGGAAAAGTCTCACCGCTAAAATGTTACATAAAGTAGATTGATTTGTGTAAAATGTTTAATGAACACGAGCAACAACAAGTCACAACGCACCAATGTCCTGGTCAGTCTGAAAACGTCTTTTTAGTCCATGTAGAACTTATTTTCTGTTGAGCTCGTCTGCTCTGTGTAAACTACAACGGAAACAAGATGGCGGCGCGTACGGCAACTTCAGGAATAAGATGAAAACAGCGATGTAGCTAATTGATGTATTTTTACGGAACAACCTTTAGGGGCGCTCTAGTAGGAAGTGCGAGAGTACGATTGACCAGAGAAAGAGAGAGTGTGCGGAGGAACACACCAGTTTGATTGTGTTTTGAACTGTCAGTTTGCATCACGCGCTCATCATCATCAAAGAAAACACACAAAGAAATGTATATGACGCAGCTTTAAGTTAAAAGCAATCGATGTGGATCCAAAGAAGGAAACAGAGCTGTCACACGTGAGCTTCATCCATGAATCGATGGTGAGACGTCGGAGGCGACAGTGAAGAGCGTTGTTTTTCTTTATAAATATGGCTGCTGCCGCTTATACTCAGGTGCGCTCAATAGTCTGAATTTTACAGTAAGTAAAGTAAAAATGTTTTGACAAAAATGTTTGATGATTGAGTGAAGCAGTGTTTATCTTGTTTTGAGTTTGTTTTGACTGTTTGTAATAAGATTTGACATTAGAACAAGTGTAAAATATCTTGTTTTACTTAAAATAAGAAAAAGACAAGTATTTTCTCACTTGAAAAAAGGAAAGAATGCTACACTTGAAATTATAACGCAGCTTACTTGTTCTACTGGCAAATCTCATTTTTAAAAAGTCAAAATATACTCAGATCAAGATAAATTCTACTAAAAGTCGCACACTTTGTATTTTCTTTCCAGTGTAATTCTGCACAATATGTCGCAATCAAATCAAAATTGGTGCAATTATCAAATCGCAAAGACCCTCAAAGATAATGAAATGTCCTCTGCATTGGAGCTGCAATGATTCATTTATGAACTAAAAAATAATAGTAGCATACATATGTTTAGTTTGTAAATACATACTGTACATAAACATAAGAAAGACCTTTTATAGCAGAAACAGCGGAATTGTTACATCAAAATATCAAAAATAAAATGTAAAAACCACATCTGATTTTCATCCATAATACACTTTATTCATAAATATTCTCTTTCCCAAAGCCTTCAGTCCTATATTTCAACCTTTATTTGGTAAAAAATATATTTTAAAAGTCTCAACACTGGAAAAATGACAATCTGAAATAAGATAACAAGATTTTAGGAACTTGAAATGGTTAGTATCTTGTTGTGAATATATTTTGTCTTAAAGGAAGCTCTGCCAATGAAACAAGCATACAACATATACTAAATAAACAAACCGGCAAAAACAAGCATTTTCAAATTGAGATTAGATTTTAGAAACTGCTAGTGCAAAAACCTACTTGTTCTATTGGCTAAAAGTCAATATATGCTCAAATCAAGATAAATACAACTTAATTGGTCGTTTTTTTAACCTATAACTTTTATGATTGTCATTTTTTTTAATATACTTCTTATTTTGCTTTTAAAGGTTTAACAAATACAACACATAGAAAACGTAACATAACAAAGGCAACACAAAAAACACAATCTGTGGGGCAATAAATATCAGGTCGCAATTAAACATTGGAATTAGTTTTGTAGTCAGTCCATTTTATCCATCGTTTCTCAAATTTTCCCGCTTTCAATCTCAAAGAATAGGTCATTTTTTCCATCACATATATTTCTTCCGGGGTGCACAGTGGCAGAGCGGCTAGAGCTTCTGCCTCTCAATAAGGAGATCGTGGGTTCGAATCCCAGACCACCCCAACATCGTGGGTTCGAATCCAGGACCACCCTAACATCACTCGATCTCTCTGGGTGGAGTCTGCATGTCCTCCCCGTGTTACCGTGGGTTCTCTCCGGGTTCTTCCTCCCACCGTCCAAAGACATGACTGTGTGGCTTAATTGGCAACACTAAATTGCCCGTAGAGAATGAATGTGAGAGTGAATGGTTGTCTGTCCTTGTCTCTGTGTTTGCTGTGATGAGTTGCCACTGTCCAGGGTGTACCCCGCCTAAGGCCCAAAGTCACTGGGATAGGCTCCAGTCACCCGCGACCCCTAACGGGAATAAGCGGTAGAAAATGAATGAATAAAAAATATATATTTCTTCCATTACAGCCTCCCACTGGTTGAATCTCAAAGGGTCACTTTTTAACCAGTTTCTTGTTATAACTTTCTTGCTCGCCATCAGCATCACTTTGAACAGATAAGACTCTTCCTTTCCAATATTCTTCTGGAGCCGCAGCCCTAGTTACATCATACTTGCGTCGTTGGGGATTTTATAGCCAAATATACTTTCCATTGCTGTTGTAACATATGATTGTCATTTTTTCAAGTGAACAGTTCAACAGTTCAACAATATTTGAGTTTTCGCTCAAATGTTGAAGCTCCTGGAGTTGTTTACAAAGTGCTCTCTGAACAGAATCCTACTTTTTACTTTTCTAATCTCAATCTCTATTCTCAAAATAATCGCAGACAAATTCGTTTCCTAAAAGGGATTATCTAATTTAGTTAAATTTACTTGAATTAAGCAAATTAATCTTAAAAGTCCAATTTTAAGATTTTTTCACTTGACAGGACTACTTCAAATTGACATTATTTGACTTGTTTTAAGTAAACTTGATAAGTAAAATAATCTTACTCCGCTGGCAGATAATTTCACTTAAATTAAGGTAAAAAGGTCTTATTTTGAGTTTATTTTTCTTATTTTTTGATAGGCCTTTTTTGCTGTAATCGCTAATATTAACATTTCCAGAAGAAGGGCTTGCGATTAATCAGAACAAGGTTTATTTCCATTGTTAGTGAAGGAAAATATGTCTTTGATGATCATTTGGACCAAACACACAACAAGAAGCAATAAAAATAAATAAAATACAATAGAAATATGATAATAAAGCTCTGGGAAATTGTTTTATTCAACTCAAATTCCAGCTAAAATTACCAAATGATGGAGGGCAGGGGCTTTTCACTGGGTTTACAAAGCTCTAAATTGATCGAAGAAGTGGATTTTTGCAATTAAAGTGGATCATGGCAAATCAAGCCTTACATTATTTAGGCTGCTAGTGATTATTTTGCATTGATTTAGGTTTTGTTTTGTTTATTTAACTATTGTCTCATAACTAGGGGTTGAACAAGTTAATCGATTAATCGCAACTGATCAATTCTTGAAATAATCATCAAATAATTGGTAACTAGACTATACACAAGTTCTAAATTTAGAAGAAATTGAGTTTTGTGACTCAAATTGAGCTGCAGTTGTGTACATTTTGTGTATTTGATGAAAAAACTCCTCAAACTTCTTCACTTCAGCTTCATCTGGTTTGTAAAAATCTTCTCGTTGCGTTCAACTCGAATTGAAAGAATAATTGTCAGACTAGTCGATTAACAAAATGGTTCTCACCACGATTCAAAAACTGTCAGGATGGAGTCGAGAGAAGTTTGAAGAAAAACAAGCCCAAATATTTTCTGAAAACACTGCTTTGAAATGTTGATTATAGAAAAAAAGACATCACCATAAACTTATGTTAAACCCATGATTTTGGGCTGTTTCTTACTTTATGAGTGAATCGGTCTCCGTCGTGTACAGCAGCTTCAGACGGAACATGTTTTCACGATTTTATCAAGATCGCTTCTCTTTAATTGTCAGTAGAAGCAAAGGTTAAAGTTACAGCGCTATAAAACGTAAAGTATAAATCAGTAGAGCTGTGGTCCTTAAAGTGCCTATGACAGGTTTTTAGGATTTTCCAATTTTGACTTTATTCTGTGTATTAATACCTCTTGTAAATATAAATTGTAGTTTTACACCAATCAGGTCGCTGTTTGTGGAGAAAATTAGAAATAATTGTTGAAAATTACAGGAAGTAAACAAATTGATGACATCACACTGGGGAGCCAAAGGTTATGCATAATTTACACAAAAGAAACAACTTTTTTCACCCTTTAAACATTGATTCAACAAAATAAAGGCGTTCATGTGTATTTTTCTTTGTCAAATGAACAAAATCTGTGACATTAGATGAGTTTTGGCCCAGTGTAAAGTGTGGTTGCCATGGTAATTTCCTAGTGTGATGTCATACTTTGCAACCAGGAAGTAAAATTAAAAACCTAAAAGAATAGCTAAACTGTGGTAAAATGTGTATAGATTTTAGCAGAAATTGAAATATATTTGTCTTAACATTTTGCATTTTACTTAAATGAGTATTTCAACCTGTCATAGGCCCTTTAAGTCGATTAGTCGGTCGCTGGTGTCTTAGTCGACCAAAATTTGTACTAGTTGACTAATCATTTTATTTATATTGAATTATTATTAAATGATTTACCGTAAAATGTGGACTATTGAGCGCACCTGAGAATAAGCTGCACCAGCCACATTTACAAAGAAAAACAACTTTGTGCATAGACAGGGCACACCTGTCTTTAAGCGGCAGGTTGTAACATGAGACATTTGCACAGGAGGATGGAACGCAGAACAGTTTTAATTGAACTCATGCCTTTTTCCAAACAGTATCTGTAACATGGCAGTGCACTGAGTCGTTCTTGTCATGTCAAGATTATTTGGTTATAATATGTAAATGAAGATAATTCAGGTCACCACATTGACCCTTTAAAATGCTAAATCATCAAAATGTCCAGAATGAATGCGACTGGAAGCAAAATGAAGTAAATTTTTCAATGATTCTCTGACATTAGATCTAAATTCTACTGGTTTTAAGAGTTTGTGTTGGAAAAAAGCAACACATTTGAATTTCCAGAGTAGAAAGGTCAGTTAGTTTGCTTTTCTATAACAAACGATGGATAAAATACAATTTTCTAGCCTTAAAATTGTATTTTAGCTTCAAAAAATCTAAGTAATGGAATAGTATCTAATATATCTCTAGATAAAATGAAAAACGATTGTGGGCTCAACATTTCTGTGAGTATTTTTCCAGTAAAACCCATAAATCTGGATTGTTCCTTCATCAAAAATACAAAGAGTTTATCATAATTTCCTAAAACATAATGTAAAATACAATAATAAATGTGTTTAAAGCAGCTCTGATGTCACTCACATGTGTCTGAGGCTTTTCATTTTACAAAATCATCTAAACTTTTCATATTTTGTGATATTCTGAGGTTTATTCCAGTTTCTCAGTGAAATCACATTATGTTGCACTTCACTTTTGCCTCCATTCCAAAATTTAGAATGTTTTTGTTTACAAACTTTTAAAGGGTCTATAATAGTAATCATTTAAAAAGTGTGTCGCAACAGCAAAATACATTTTCATCTGGCTGTTTATGTGACAGTATAATTACTTTTTCGCCCAGACGGTTGAATATCAGACTTACATTTGTTAAAGAAAGGAAAAACTAACGATTTCAGTGTTTGGTGCCAACAATCGTGAATAATCCTAAAACTCTGTCGTTTCTTCTCACAATATACAGTACATAACTCCCCGGATTTTGGAGAAAGGGCACATTCATTTGGTTTTATTGGGAAAAAGAAGTGATCGATAAATATGAGGAAAAACGTTAAAGGGTGTTCATTGTTTCCAGTTACTACAATTTCTGTTCTGAACCATTTTAGTTGTAAATTTGGTTATTTATTCTGGTTTGGCGTTTGGTTTCAGAGATGTACAATTGTATGCTCTAAATGTAGTGTCTAACTTTACTAATTGGCAATTGTTTGTTTTAGTTTCAGCTTTTTATCTGCAATTTTATATTTCTGCTCTAATACAAAATGTAAAATCTAATAAAATACACTACGGTTCATATGATTTTTCCCTTTTTTTTCAATTAACTCACTATTGGATTAAAAAAAAAAAAAGTTCTTTAGCAATATAAATCACAGAAGTACAATCTGCAAATAGACCCTTTAAAAGCGTGTAAACAAAAATGTTCTAAATTCAGAACGGAGGCAAAAGTGAAGTGCAACATAATTCAATTTCACTGGAGAAACTGGGATTAACCTCAGAATATCACAAAATATGAAAAATTGAGATGATTTTGTGTCAGTAAAAGCCTCAGACACATGTGAGTGACATCAGAGCCGCTTTAAACACACATATTATCGTATTATTAATTATTGTTTACATCATGTTTAATGATGAAGGAACAATCCAGATTTATGGGTTTTACTGGAAAAATACTCACAGAAATGTTGAGCCCACAATTAATTTTTCATTTTATCTAAAGATATATTACAAACTATTCCATAAATTAGATTATTTTGAAGCTAAAATACAATTTTAAGGCTAGAAAATTGTATTTTGTCCATCGTTTGTCATAGAAAAGCAAACTAACTGACCTTTCTACTCTGGAAATTCAAATGTGTTGCTTTTTTCCAACACAAACTCTTAAAACCAGCAGAATTTAGATCTAATGTCAGAGAATCATTGAAACATTTACAGTCAGCTTCATTTTGCCTCCATTCTGGAATTCTGAGGACGTCACATTTTAAAGGATCTGTATTTAATAAATAATTGAAGTTTTAAGTTTTAGTGTTTTGCCGATTCGCAGTCACGTTAACATTCTCTGTTCTGTGTCTTTTGCAGAAACTCGCCGCAGTTGTCAGAGCAAAACGAGGAAACTCCGCGGCCAGAGTTTGGAAAGTGCGAGGTTAGTAATTTGAGTTAAAACAACAGTAAAACAAAGCACTGTAAAGCGTGACGAGAGGGAACTTTGCTCTCTGTTTCCCAACCGCACGGACAGGAAAAAAGAAGCAAAGCGGTGCAGTAAAACCAGCTGCAAACCAAAAAGAGACGGCATTTCTACATAAATTAAGCAAATATAACTGATAGTTTAAAAGTTGTGTAACGTTTTAGACTATTAGTGTTAAGTTTAAGTTGAAAAAACGGGAAAATAACATAAGATTTCTGTTCTTTTTGCTCCTTTTTATTCATTTTTTATGCTTAATTGTGCTTAACTGTCCCTGATGATGTCGTTTATATACTATGAATGAAAAAAGTCAAAAAACAAACCAAAAGGAGTTTTTTTGACGTAAAATAAGCATTGTAAACTTAATCAATATGAAAAAACACTATTATTTTGTCACTAAATTGGTTTTCAATTAATTCCTCAATGCAACAATAATAAATAATAGGAATTAACTCTCCAGAAAACCAGGGAAAACAGAATGAATATGTGGTAATTTTAGCTCACACAAGAAAAATCAGGCTTTCCGCATGCGTTTCTACATAAATTAATGCTAATATAACAGCAAAAAGTTGTAAAAAAGTAAAAATTTTTGTCGTAAAACAGGCTTAGTCAGACCTTGTAAAGATTGACATCATGTAAACGCAAAAAGTACAACGTAGTTCTGACATTCAAGGAGGAAAAAGTGGGAAAAAGCGTGAATGTTCGGTTGGTATTGGACTCTTCCCAGTGGTTTTTCGTGTAAATTAATGCTGGTATAAAGAAAAAGTGCAACGTTTTGTGGTAAAATAGCCAAGAATTGTAAATATTACCAAGAAAATAAACACAAAAAAAAGACAGTATGATTCTGTAACTCATTTTGAAGAAATGTTATCTGATTTTAGCGAATTTTCCACCTAATTCCTGTCAATTCTCACTGCGTTATTTAATATTAGCTGCAAGTGAAGCTGAATGAACGTTTACCAGTGCATTTCTACATAATTTAATGCAAACATAACAGAAAGAATTCCACGTAAAATGGGCACAGCAAGAGAAAAATGTATTATAATTCTGTAACTCGTTTTGTAAACATGTTTCTGTTTAATGAATTATGCAATTTTAAGTTGAGACGCTGCAGATGAATTTAAAGATATCAGTGTTAAACTTCTCCTGTAGTTTACTCATATATATGTAAGAAAAAATATATTGCGTTAAGTTTTTCATCATGTCATGTTTTCATGTAGAAATAAGGAACTTTATGTGTAAAAATTGCCAAAAATACAAATATTAGGGACATATAAATCTGAAAAATGGACTGAACCAGGTTTAAATTTCTTGGTTCATTTTGTAACATATTAGATACAAATAAATGTACAGAGGGGATTTTGGATTTCTTATTTTGTTTATGATTTGACTGAAAATTGTCCTAAAAATTCCAATTTTGTCTAATTTTTCTTTTTACTTTAAAGTTTTTTTAAATAAATCAGTTTTAGAATAAGATCCTTATGTACGTTTCGTCAAAATCCTGTTGAGTCCAGATTGTACAGTTTGGTGTAGGATCTACTTTAAGGCTGATCTTTATGTCTCGAGGGACAAAAATGCATTTTAAGAAAACGGCCTTTGAAGTTACAATGTCCCAGAGAAATCTATGGATGAAGTGGATTCAATGGAAGAATAAAACATCTTTAGGAGCAGATTGGACGGGTTTGTTGTTTCCACATGAAAGTCTGTATGTTGAGAGAGCAAAAGAGTTGTTTAAAAAAGCTCAAAATCTCATAAAACATACAGGCAACGTAAAGATGACCCTTATGTAAACCCCAAAAATACATTATAGTTCTGTAACTCGTTTCCAATAAATATTCGTTCTGATTTTTGCGCCAAACAAATAATTCTTGTTCATTCTCAATATAGAAAACAGTACACTGCAGAAAGAAATGTTAAAATGTCTTAATTTCAGACGTTTTGACCAGTTTAGTGGAGACTTTTTACTTGATACAACTGGATTATTTGTTGTTCCAATACTTTAATTCTTACTTCAAGTCAAATTATCTGACAGCGGATTATTAAAACGGCTTTAGTTACCCCATTGGCGCATTCATTTTTTTATTTAAAGCTAAATTATTGCATCAAAAATGTCTTGAAACCAGCATCACATCAGCCATTAACTTTAATCGCGTCAAAACTACTCAAATCCAGATGAAAATTATAAACGCAAGTCATTTTAAGCGAGGCTAAATTTACATTTTTTGCTGTTTAGGTTTAGATTAAAGGGCCTCTGACAGGTTGAGCTACTAATTTGACTAAAATGCAGTTAAGATACATATATTTCAAATTCTGCTAAAATCTTTACAAATTTTACCCCATTTAGCAATTTCTGTAGATTTTTAATTTTACTTCCTGGTTGTAAATGATGACATCACGTTAGGAAATTACCATAGCAACCACACTGTACACTGGGCCAAAACTCCTCTAATGTCATGGATTTTTTCATTTGTCAAAGAAAAATGCATTATTACATTTATTTTGTTGAATTAATGTTTAAAAATTGTCAAAAAAGTAGTTTATTTTGTGTAAATTCTGCATAACCTTCGTCTCCCCAGTGTGATGTCATCAGTCTGTTCACTTCCTGTAATTTTCAACAGATTTTTCAACTTTTCTCCACAAACAGTGACTTGATTGGTGTAAAACTATAATTTATATTTACAACAAGTATTAATACACTGAATAAAGTCAAAATTAGAAAATCATAAAAACCTGTCATAGGCACTTTAACACTGCAGGAAAAAAAAGGGCGACCAATAACAGAAGCATAATGGACTTTCCCCATGTGTTTTTACATAAATACAGTCGAATAAAACACAACAAAGTCAAAAAATTAACAATGTTTTGTCGTTAAAACAAAAAGTCTATTGTATACTTTACCAATATGTAAAACAAACACTAAATATATCATTCATTTGTTCTGAAGAAATGTTTTTAATGAATTTTACACCTGCTAAATAATTCTTTTTTTTTGTTACGTCATAAAAACAGCCAGTTTGACTTCGAGCTGCAGCAACTTTCAAACACAGACTTTATCGACTTATTTTAAACGTTGTGTAAAGGACTTTATTTCAAATGTTTGCACTTAACAAATCAGTCAGATATTTTCAATTTGCAAAAAGTGAATAGAAAATACAGTCATAAAAGAACTCGATAGTGGACACTGGAAACAAAATGCACAAACAAATTATGTGTTAAAGAATTATGTACGCTGTTTTTGCACTTAACCAATTGTACTTAGATATTTTCAAACTGCAAAACAACTAAAATCACTTTTTAAGGTGTGCAGTGTCACAAAAAGCCATAGCGGACACTGAAACTGGCACAAAAGGCACAAACAGTAAGTAATAGGTGTGTAAATTCATTAAATAAGCTGTTTTTTTTGCACTTAATAAATCATACCTGGATATTTTCCATTCGCAAAACAACTTAAAGAAAATGCTATGTCATAAAAAAGCTCAATAGTGGACACTTGAATTGGCACAAAATGCACAAACACCAAGTTCTACATGTGTAAATTCATTATTTTAAGCTGTTTCTTTGCACTTTACAAATAATTGGTAAATATTTTCAGCGTGCAAAACAATAAAATCACTTTTTTAAGCCTTGCAGTGTCATCAAAAAGCCATAGTGGACACTGGAATTGGCACAAAATACACAAATAAGTACGTTTTAATTACGTAAATGTATAATAGAAGTTGTTTTTTTGCACTTAATAAATCATACCTGGATATTTTCAGCGTGCAAAACGACTAAACCACTTATTCTTAAGCAATGCAGTGTCATGAAAAGTCATAGTGGACACTGGATTGGCAACAAAATGCACAAACAGTAAATAATAAGTGTGTAAATTCATTACATAAGCTTTTTTCTGCACTTAACAAATAATTAATAGATATTTTCAACGTGCAAAACAATAAAATCACTTTTAAGCCATGCAGTGTCATTAAAAAAACATAGTGCACACTGGAATTGGCGCAAAAGTGAGTAAGTTAGTTGTAATTATGAATATAAATATAAATAAATGTATTATTGTAAGCTGTTTTTTGAATTTAATAAATCATACCTGGATATTTTCAGCGTGCAAAACGACTAAACCACTTCTTCCTAAGCCATGCAGTGTCATTAAAAAGCCATAGTGGACACTGGAATTGGCAACAAAATACACAAATATGTAATTTTTATTATGCAAATGTATTATTGTAAGCTGTTTTTTGCATTTAATAAATCACACCTGGATATTTTCAGCGTGCAAAACGACTAAACCACTTTTTAAGCCATGCAGTGTCATGAAAAGCCAGAGTGGACACTGGAATTGGCAACAAAATGCACAAACAGTAAATAATAAGTGTGTAAATTCATTACATGAGCTGTTTTTTGCACTTAACAAATAATTTATAGATATTTTCAGCGTGCAAAACAGCAAAATCATTTTTTAAGCCATGCAGTGTCATTAAAAAACCTGGAATTGGCGCAAAAGTGAGTAAGTAAGTTATAATTATGAATATTAATGTATCATTGTAAGCTGTTTTTTTGCATTTAATAAATCACACCTGGATATTTTAAGCGTGCAAAACGACTAAACCACTTCTTCTTAAGCAATGCAGTGTCATGAAAAGCCAGAGTGGACATTGAACAGGCGCAGCGACGATCACAGCGGCTACAAAGCACTTTTACCGAGTTCTGAGCCCGACTCGACACTCACCCGTCCGTCCCGGCGTGATCCGAACGTGCAAAATAATCCTTAAATCCCCCAAAACAACCGTGCGGCGCTGAAATTGTCCTGCACGCCGCTCCGCTCTGGCCTTTTCCGCTGCCTCTCTGCCTTTGCCTCGCTGGCCTGGCTGGAGCTGGTCCGTGCTCCTGCCGCTCCTCCCCCTCCTCCCCCTTCCCCCCCCCCCCCCCTTAACCCCGAGCAGTGACAACAGACCTCCCCTCCCCCAGGCACGCACTCACCCACGGCTGCCCCTCCCCCGCCCGCTCCACTGCCCCGCGGCCTGCTCTTTTGTTAAAAACTATTTCAGCAGGAAAAGGTTGCGAGGAAAAAGTGACCAATCGTGCAGAGTCAGAGCGACACACAAGAAGAAGAGGAGGAGGAGGAGGAGGAGGACCTTTGGATTGTCTTTTCTCGTTGTGGAAATCCTACACGGCGGAATGTATGGATTATTGTTGTATATCGCACAAGTATCAATAGCGCAATATTGGCTCATGCAAAAGCTCCAAAGGCTGATAGAAATGTTCTGTTTTTAAGGCAAGACGCTGCAGGTGAAGAGGAAAAAATCTTAAATTTAAAAGATATCACTTTGAAACTTCTCCTGTAGTTTACTCACATAAATAGAAGAAAAAATGTATTAAAAGTTTTTCATCATGTCATGTTTTCATGTAGAAATATGGCATTTTATGAGTAAAAACGACCAAAAATCCACATATTTCAGAATCAGAAAGCGGTTTATTGCCATTGTCAGTGAAATTCACAAACGTAGGAACTTGCGTGCAACATAAAGCGATGAATAAAATATAAAAAATATATAAAAAGGCATGCATAAAATTAAGAATAAATAGACTGAGACTATATACAGAATGTACAGTTGGCAGATAGTGCAATGTGCAAATGTGGTAGTGCAAATAGATTGTTCTTATAATATATTTATAAAAATTTGGGACATTTAAATCTGAAAAATGAACAGAACCAGGTTTAAATTTTTTGGTTCATTTTGTAACATTTTATTTATTTATTTTTAGTTACAAAAAATGTATGGAGGGGATTTTGAATTTCTTATTTAGTTTTTGAGTAAACTGGATCTGACGGAAAATTATCGTCAAAATTCAAATTTCGCTTCATTTTTTAAATTTAAAAATTCAATAAATCAGTTTTAGAATTTGATATAAAACAAATCCTTCTGTTCGTTTCGTCTAAATCTTGTGGAGTCCAGATTGTACAGTTTGGTGCAGGATCTACTTTAAGGCTGATCTTTATGTCTCGAGGGACAAAAATGCATTTTAAGAAAACGGCCTTTGAAGTTACAATGTCCCAGAGAAATCTATGGATGAAGTGGATTCAATGGAAGAATAAAACATCTTCAGGAGCTGATTGGACAAGTTTGTTGTTTCCACATGAAAGTCGATGTGTTGAGAGAGCAAACTGACCAAAAAACAAAAATTGAAAAAAAACAATTTTGCCTGTAGTGTCTTGTCTTAAAATGAAGACACTGAAAAAGGGAAAATCATGAATAAAATCTAGTAGCCTCAGTTTTGTGTTTGTTGGTTTTTATTTTAATATAACAGACATTATTGAATCAAGAATTGGGCTGCAACAATTAGTCAAATAATTGTGAAGTCGACAAAGTCAGTCGTATTTTGATGATGTCGTCGTTCTCTGGACTAAACAGACTCTAAAACACAAACTTAAAGACTTTTATCACAAAGACAGTGACATTATTAAAGAAAATGACAAAGAATAGACCGTTTCCTAAATTATACATTTAATTCATAAATATTCTCTATCGAGAAGCTTCATTCACAACATTTCAACATTTATTTGGTTAAAAATGTTAGTTTATTCCTAGTCTCAATCTACAAAAGAAATAATCTCTGACTAGTCACGACTAAAATAATCGTTCGTTTCAGCTTTAGTCAAAAAGTGTATTTAAATATTGCAATAATATCGATATCGATAAATGGTGCAGCCCTAATTATTGTCATGTGAGAATTTCAGACTCGATTGTGATACGAAGGAATGGACTCGATACTTGATTTTGAGACCACAGTGAAGATAAAAACATGCTCTTTTTAAAAAAAAATATTTTTAACCACTTAAAATGTCATCGTACTATTCTCTGCATTCATTCCATTTTGTCCACAGTCTGATAAAAATAACTATCAAGCAGGTGAAATATTATAAAAGGAAAGCCACTATAACCCACTTATTTTCAGTCAAATCAATAATTCTGGGATGTCTCCAAGCCCATAAATTAAAAAAAAGTCTAAAATTTCAAAGAATTAACATTTTTACTTCCCTTTAGTCCCTAAATCTCATTTTTAGCCAAATTAGCTTCAGCTTTGAAAGAGGAATTGTCAGAGCACAGCACAATCTACTGTCTGAGTCAGAATGTTTACACATATTAGTATAATGTATATTTATATTTTATTTACACAGTTTCAATGGTTTTTAGTGTTTGTGTTGAGGAAAAAGCAACACGTTTTAATTCCCCGGTTAGAAATGTCAAGTTAGTTTGCTTTTCTATAACAAAGGATGGACAGAATACAGTTTTTTAGCCTTAAAATGGTATTTGAGCTTCAAAAAATATATATAGTCAATATATCTGTAGATAAAATGAAAAATTATTGTGGACTCATTTCTGTAAGTATCTGTCCAGTAAAAACCTACAAATCTGGATTGTTCCTTCATCAAAAATGCAAAGAGTTTATCATAATTTCCTAAAACACAATGTAAAATACAATAATAAATGTGTTTAAAGCAGCTCTGATGTCACTCACATGTGTCTGAGGCTTTTACTTTCACAAAACCACCTGGATTTTTCATGTTTAGTGATATTCTGAGATGTTCCACTTCAAATTTGCCTCCATTCCAGAATTTAGAATTTTTCTGTTTACAAACTTTTAAAGGGTCTATATTTAGTGAAAGTAGCTTCAGCTGAAAAAGATGCCATATTGACTTAGCTGTGGCTCCATCGACTGGCTCTGTATCAAACCGTTCAGTATAAACACAATGGTTTGATGCTGCCAAACTGTCACGCAGTTACAGTCATGGTGTTGACCAGAAGGACTTAAAAGAGCAGAAGATTCTCGGATAAGTGACATAGAAAATCAGAAAAATAATGTCTTTGATAGAAGGAGTTCAGCAGGAAGTGATTTTGATGGTCAGCGGGAGAGGATTTTCATTCCTCAAACCAGCGTGAATGCGACTGAATGCTGCTGCAGGTGTGTTTTTGGTGATGGAACATTGTTAGAACAAAAAGTCACTGTAGCAGAATATGTGTCCTTTTTTGAGCTTAACCCTGTTTTAACAATGTTTCGTCATCAAAAACACACCTGGAGCGGCATTCAGATGCATTCACGCTGTTTTGAGGAATGTTTATTAGAAGATCCTCATCCCTCCGAGCATCGAACACACATTCGGTTAGACTTCTTTTATCCGGGATATATTTTCAGATCATCTGTCATATATCTGAGAAACTTCCACTGTTTTTGGTCCTTAAATCATCGTTAAACTCGTTCTGAGCATTTCTGCCTCTAAACACAATAACTGCTGCAGCAAATCCACACAATGCCGTCTTTTCAGCGCTAACTTCACTGGATTGTATATAGCACTGGCACCATCTGCTGGCTGGATGCACTCAGTGTCATTTCATAGTGACTGGTAACACAGGTCATAGAATGAATAAGAACCTTTTTTCTTTTCTTTAAAACATGAGATGGCAAACTTAAGGCACTCAAACGTGTTTAAAGGCAAATAACAATATGAAAAATGCTGAATATTTTTCCTTTAAGAGAAACCTTACAAATGAACTACTAAACCAACTTCTGCATCAAATACATCTCAGAACATGTTTGTAGAAGTCTAAACTACACAGTTAACAGGTTTATTATTATGTCAACTCAAGATATTGTTTGTTTTCTCATCTATGTGTGAATAATTGCAGCTTTTGCGATTTGCAGATGGTGCATATTTTACATTCAGCAGGTTGGAAAAGCAGGAAAAACTGACCCGTGCTGCAGTTTCAGTTTGTCGGAACAAAGGCTGCACAATCGCATTTTGACTTCTTCATTGGGAAACTAAACATTATTTTCGTTAGGGCTGGGTGATACGGTAATAAAAATAGAATCGTGAGCTCGTCCTTGTGACAATCTGATGTTTTTGTGAAATCGTGATTCACTGTGTCTTTATTGCAGCTGTCTGTTCAAACACACTTTTTCTCCTGTTGTTTAGCCTCTGAAGCCTCTGAGCAGATGACTTTATTTACCTCTTAAAGGCCAGAGCTGCACAATTAAACCAAATCCACACAATTTTTATAGATTCATTAGCAAATCGCAAAGGCTGCAAGTTTTAAAGTGCAATAATTTCTTCCACAAACAACAAAATGAATGAAAACCGCTAACACTGTAGTTTGGATTTGTACAAACATGTTCTAAAACAAGTGACAAAAGCGTTCAAAAGCGACAAAAACGCCCCTACAAACAACAAACGCGACTCGGTGCACCAAAACTAAAGACTAAAAACTACAAAAACGCATCTAAAAACGACAAAGGCGCGTTTGAATATGACAAACACAACCGAACGTGACAAAAACGCGACTAAAAGCGATTCAAAAGCGACAAAAACGCGTCTACAAGCATCAAAGACATGATTAAAAGTGACAAAAGCACGACTGAAACGACAAAGACGTGACTAAAACTGACAAAAGACACGTTTAATGTGACAAACACAACGTGACAAACGCGACTAAAAGTGACAAAATTGTGTTTAAAATGTCAATTTGAACAGGATCCTTTTATTAAAACAAATCGCAAATCTAATCTTAATCGCACTGGTCAGAAAATTCACAATTAGATGTTTATACTAAATCGTGCAGCTCTGTTAAAGGCAAGAGAAAAATAATAAAGTGAACATGAATCGTGATAAAATCGAAATCATGATCTGGCCCCAAGAAAATCACGATAATTTTTTGCCGTATCGCCCTGTGGCTTTTAAGATCGTCTATCGATATTATGCCGATATTTAAATACACTTTTTGACTAAGGCTGAAATTAATGATTAGTTTAGTTACATTTTAACCAAATAAATGTTGAAATATTGTGAATTGAAGGCTTCTAAATAGAGAATATTCATGAATAAAGTGTATAATTGAGGAAAATCTGAAATGGTCTATTCTTTTTTGGCCATTTTTCTAATAATGTCACTGTCTTCTTTCTAAAAGTCTTTAAGTTTGTGTTTTAGAGTCTGTTTAGTCCAGAGACGACGACATCATCAAAATACGACTGACATTGTTTACAGTCGACTTCACAATTATTCGACTAATTGTTGCAGCCCATGTCTGTTATATTAAAATAAAAAACGACAAATACAAAACCGAGGCAAATGTAGTTTGAAAAAGCTAGATTTTATTCATGATTTTCCCTTTTCAGTGTTTTCATTTTAAAAACAGAACATTTCTATCAGATGAAGACGGTGGTGTAACTGACATATTTTATTTGTTGCGAAATTGTTATTGTGTCGCTCTCAATTAGTGACAATCTGCTATTTTTGTGAAATCGTGATTCACTGTTTGTGTCTTTAATGCAGCTGTCTGTTCAAACACACTTTTTCTCCTGTTGTTTAGCCTCTGAAGTCTCTGAGCAGATGACTTTATTCACCTCTTACACCTCTTAAGTGCAATAATTCAACTCAATGCACCAAAACGCAACTGAAAGTGACAAAAATGCGTCTAAAAACTACAAAGACGGTACTGAAAAGTGACAAAGAATCAATCGCAAAACTGGTCAGAAAAATCACAATAATTTTTTTTTTCCTAAATGGTGCAGCTCTATTAAAGGCAACAAAGTGAACACAAATCATGATCTGGCCCCAAGAAAATCGTGATTATAATTGTTTGCCGTATCGCCCAGCCCTGCCCTCAATCATGTTCAGGAAATTGCGCCAAAAACTGCGACAAATCTTACTCTCGTGGCTGTTTTTGACGCTCTACGTGAATTTTCCCCTCCGCCGATCACGCGCGAAGTTCAGCGATGGCCTGTGACTCGTATTGATCGTCGTAGTAGTGTTTTATTGATCGTGGTGGCTCCTCCCCCTGAACACTGACCCTAAACCCTGAGCTGAACCGGGGGTGAGGTCTGCGCCCGTGAGTCATGTTTCTGTGGCGCTTCTCAAACACGGCGCTCCCCGGTGGAAGGTCAGCCCGGGTTTTGTTTGTTTTTGTATCTGAGACAGATCTGTTTTACGTCAAGAATAATGACGCTACAAGCGATTTTTTTGTTTTTTGGTCAGTTTGTTCTCTCAACACATCAACAAACCCGTCCAATCTGCTCCTAAAGATGTTTTATTCTTCCATTGAATCCACTTCATCCATAGATTTCTGTGGGACATTGTAACTTCAAAGGCCGTTTTCTTCAAATGCATTTTTCTCCCTCGAAACATAAAGATCAGCCTTAAAGTAGATCCTACATAAACCAAACTTTAGAATCCTGGACTCAACAATATTTTGACGAAATGTACCGAAGGATTTGTTAATATCTAATTCTAAAATGGATTTATTGAAGTTTTATGTTAAAAAAAATGAGGCGAAATTTGAATTTTTTTGGACAATTTTCAGTCAAAACTAGTTTACTTAAAAAATAAAAACTCTTTACTAAAAACTCTTGCTTTAAAGAAAAAGAAAAGAAATTGCTCTAGAAATTAGAGGGAAAAACTGCATTGGTAAAAATATACTTAATTAGGATAAATATTAAAGCGAGCCCTTGTTAGCACAGTATATTATCTAAGAAAGTTGAACGGCAAAAACAGCAAACATGAGAAGATGTGAGCTTAATAAGTTTAATCAAACTACAGTTTATTAGTACTTTTCTGCATAAATAGTTGTTTTAGCATGAATTCTGTTTTTTTGAGTGAGAAACAGACAGACCTAATAGTTTAGATATATTTTTGCCACGCCCCCTTTTAGTCGATTAATCGGTCTTTAGTCGACCAAGAGTTTATTTAGTCGACCACAGCCCCATTAGGTACAAATATATAATCATTTTAAACTTTGTAGACATTTTATTCACCTTCATTTATGTTTGAATGGAATAGTGAAAAATGTTTGTAGGATTTTGACGCAAGAGCTTTAACAAAAAACACTTAAACATTCACTCGTTCTGTACTTGGCAAAAGAATAATGCATTCATTCATTCATTCATTTTCTACCGCTTATTCCCGTTAGGGGTCGCGGGTGACTGGAGCCTATCCCAGTGACTTTGGGCCTTAGGCGGGGTACACCCTGGACAGTGGCCAACTCATCACAGCAAACACAGAGAGACAGACAAGGACAGACAACCATTCACTCTCACATTCATACACTAGGGACAATTTAGAGTTGTCAATTAACCTCCACAGTCATGTCTTTGGACGGTGGGAGGAGCCAGAGAACCCAGAGAGAACCCACGGTAACACGGGGAGGACATGCAGACTCCACCCAGAGAGATCGGGTGATGTTAGGGTGGTTCAGAATTCGAAACCACGATGTTGGGGTGGTGCGGGATTCGAACCCACGATCTCCTTATTGAGAGGCAGAAGCTCTAGCCGCTCTGCCACCATGCACCCGGATATGCAAGAATAATGCATTTAATGGAAATTATCGTCCATAACAAGTGCAATAACGATATTTTTTCACTATGTTGTGCAGCTCTATATTGCAGTAACACAAAGGCTTCATCTGAAAGAAATATTCTGTTTTTAAAATTAAAACATTGATGAAGTCATGAAAAAAATCTAGAAGACCATTAATAAAATCTAGCTTTTTCAAACTAAATTATCCTTGGTTTTGTATTTTTTGGTTTTTATTTTAATATAATAGACATTTTATGACAAAGACAGTGACATCATTCAAATAAAAATAAATATTTCAACATTTATTTGGTTAAAAAAGCTGATTTATTCTAAGTCTCAATCTACAATAGAAATAATCTCTGACAAGTGACGACTAAAATACACTTTATCACTAAAGCTGAAACTAAAGATTATTTTAATATCGATATCATAGATCTTAATAGCCACATCGCAATAATTTCCAACATCACACAGCCCTAATACATAAATAATAAGTCTGCACGTACAATATATATTGCAAAAACGGTCTCATTTTCCCGTCCTTCTCTGCGTGTACGATTATATTTCTGCACTTCTGTTGTTCATTTTAATGTACTTTTACTTTCTGTGTCTTGTTTGAACCTAAAACAACACGGTTACAAGCGCATTCTAGCTCAGTGTTTTTCAGTCTTTTTTTGAGTTGTGGCACACGTTTTTGGTTTAAAAGATACCACGGCGCGCCACCTACCACTAAAACATGACCAAATCAGACCATTTAGTTAAAAATGTTGTATATAATGAGGCAAATAATGTACAATGAGGTAAATAATGCCTGTGTGTGTGTGTCTAGTTCTTTAAATTTGGTAATAGTGATGGTTTTGCTTTCTTTCTTTGGTGCAAATGTTGCTCAGGACACTCCAAAAAGGTCTATTAGTTCATTAATCTGCATTTTGTGAATCTTTTAACTCAAACTGGACATTTCTCAAGGCACACCTGGCAAAACCTTAAGGTGCACTTGTGTTCCCCGGCGAACTGGTTGAAAATCAAGGTTCCAGCTCACGTCTGATGATTGATTTTGATGATTTTTGTCTAAATATGGCCATTGGGAAAGAATAATGATAATAAAAATCGACATTAATCAGAGCTGCAACTGGCCATTCTTTTAGCAGTCGTCTTGTCAAATGATTATGTTGATTATAAATAAATTATCAACCAAATAAAGGCTGAAATATGGCGACTGAGGGCTTCTAGAGCGAGAACGTGTGTGTGTATTATTGAATGAAAATGACAAATAGTGTGTTATTTCTTTCATTTTGGTTTAATAATGTGACGTCCGGTGTGAGTGAAGTGTAATGGCTGGTGCTCAGAGACACAGCTGCGCCGCTGCTTTTAGAGTTAAAGAGGAGGAGGAGGCGTGATCAGGTTACCCCGTCGTAAAGGGGCGACTCCAGAGGCACATGTGACGCACTCAGCACCGTCTCAGGAGCACAAACACGTCTGCCCTGCAAAAACAGTACATTTAGTTTTTAATAGATCTGACTTCTTTATACTTTTATCCCCGCTTGAGTGACATATTCACCTTATTCCTGAAGTTGCCGTACGCGCCGCCGTCTTGTTTCCGTTGTAGTTCACATGGAGCAGACGAGCTCAACAGAAAATAAGTTCTACATGGACTAAAAAGACGTTTTCAGACTGACCAGGAAATCGTTGCGTTGTTGACTTGTTGTTGCTCGTGTTCATTAAACATTTTACACAAATCAATCTACTTTATGTAACATTTTAGCGGCGAGACTTTTCCCTCGTTCGTCATTAGCTTTAACGGAGTTCTCGTCAAACGGAAGTGCGTTTACAACAAAAGTGCGTATCTGGCAAAAAACTGCAAAAGTGGGCGGGGCAGAATAAGGTGAATTGTGCAATGGAACAGATTCTCACTTGAGTAAAAGTTTAATTTACTCTCCACTCTGAGTCTTTTTGTTGATTAGAGCAGTGTTTTTCAACCGTTTCTGAGTCGCGGCACACTTTTTGGGTTTGAAAGATACCACAGAACAACAACTATTAAAACATTACCAAATGAGACTATTTAGTAAAAAAAAGTAAGGTACATAATAAGGCAAAAAATGTCTGTGCCCTTGTCTAGTTCTTTAAATTTGACAACCGTGAAGTTGCTTAAGGCACTCCAAAATGTAAAATTACATTTGCATTTATTAATATATTGACTCACATTAGATATTTTTTCAAGGCGTGCCTGACAAAACTTCAAGGCACTGGTTGAAAATCAAGAGATTAGAGGTTGATGGACATGTTTTTTTTCGTGGCTGGTGCCAGTTGTTCAGGATCCAGAGAAAGCACTGGTCGATGAGCTGCTCATATTTTTGGGTCGATGAATTGGGCCATTTTTTCCCCCAAGTTATGTCATTTGACTTTACTACGAATTCATCCACAAACCTGAACAGTTTTCACACTAAAGCAGGAGGGTCCAAACTGTGACCCAGGGGCTCGATGTGGCCCTCAGACAAATATTTCTCGGCCTCTGGGACTCTTGGTGAATTGGCCCACATTAAAGGTCCCATATTCTGCAATTTCCCCGATAAACTAAAAATATCTTCCTGAAACATCGGTCGGGCTGTAATCGTTTAGTTCAGTGGTGTCCAAACTTTTTCCATCGAGGGCCACACGGCGAAACGTCAAAAAAATCTGCATTTATCTAATGTTTTAAGCACCACCACATCTACATTCAGTCTCATTTCATTCATTTCATATCAGGTCTGTATTGCACCAAAATGTTAGTTATTCAGGTTGGAATTGTAGAAAATCTGAAATGTGCTGTAAATAGTACTTATCAGGACAATGTGGGCCAATTCACCAGGAAGACTAAGGGCCAAGAAAAATTGGTCTGAGGGCCGCATTTGGCCCAGGGTCCTGCCACTGATTGCACTGGACCAATCACAGCGCAGTAATCGTGGAGGCAGATGGCAAACCATAGAACTATAATTAAAACTGGAAGATGAACCCAAAATGGCGCCCTGTTTATCCCTGTGGCGTGAGCTCATTGACGCATGACCCCAAAAAAGTTCTTTACTTCCGCGTTACTTCCTGATACGGAGGCTGCCATCTTTGCTTTAGGGGCACCACGTGACGACATAATGCTTTGAGCGACGGGAGCGAACTCACAGGTTAGTTTTTGTGTTAGCGTTAGCTTGTGTGATTGTAATTGTATTCTTCATGTTAGATCAAATGTGAAAGCGTCTGAAATGAAATAAAACACAACTTACAGGTATCGCTAGTCGAGCCTTTTCCACGAGCTTCTGTTTGTATCGTCCGACGCTCGTTCATGTGACTCGCACATGTTTACTGTGACGTCACTTCATATAAAAACGGTAATTTCGGTGATTTTTAGAAACGGTAGAAAAGAACATTTCCTTCTATTTTGCTTAAATACCAATAATAATTCAGTACTGTCTGCATTTATAATGAGCAATTTTAGAAAAAGGCTGGGCCCAAGAGGCTGCAGTACCTCGCACGGCCACTAATCAATCTGGGACACGGACAGAGTGGGCGTGTCTTATCTTATTTAATTCACCTTATTCCTGAAGGTACGCGCCGCCGTTTTGTTTCCGCTGTAGTTCACACGGAGCAGACGAGCTCAACAGAAAATAAGTTCTACATGGACTAAAAAGCCGTTTTCAGGCCTCAGGAAATCAGTCGACAATTATTTTATTAGCATTTCACAAATTCATGTGGCAAAAACAAGAAGATGTGGAGTGAGTCAGCTGAAGATTTTGGAGTAAATCAGGATCTCTAACAAATAAATACACTGTTTACTAATGCTTTTCTGTGTAAATTGTTATTTTTGCAGTTTTGGTCAGATACACAGAGATACTTCATAGTTTGGATATATTTTTGGCACCCTTTTAGTCGATTCATCGGTCGATGGGGCAGGTCTTTAGAGTTTCTTTAGTCGACTACAGCTCTACACATCGGCCGTCCATCAGTCTGTCTCCAATGCTGACGATATTAAATGATTTGGACATTTGTATTTCTTGCACTGCTCCTTCAGACATGGTTTAGTTATTATAATTTTCGTGTCTATTCTTTTAAAATAATGTAAAAACCTCAACAAACAGAAATGCATGTGATTCTCAAACACTTTTCAAACATAAATTCACAATAATCACAAAACGTATCAGTAAAAGAGCTGTGATTGTTTGTCTTTATTCTCGTGCGGAGCTTTGGTTTCCTAAAATAGCCCGTGTTGGTGCTTTTGACGCAGGACCCGGAGGACGAGCCGCCGCTGCTCGGCTCAGCTCTTTCCCCTTTACCTGCGTTTGCTGACGGACAAAAACAACGAAGGAAAAACACAATGAAATCAGGAAACAATGTTGAACGTTCTGCTGAGGCTGGACTTTTGAGCCGAGCGAGAGAAGCTGCAGGAGAAACGGGAATAAAAAGTGTACGAATCACAGCTGATGTTTAGAGATTTACAGGACTACCCAGAAAAAAACGAAAAACATGTTGAAATAGGGCAACAAAATGATAATCACGATTTTCTTGGGGCCAGAAAATTTCGATTTTATCATGATTTATGTTCACTTTGTTTTTCCTGTTGCCTTTAATAGAGCTGCATGATTTAGGAAAAAATATGTAATTGTGATTTTTCTGACCAGTTTTGCGATGGTTATTAGATTTTCTGTTCAGATTCACATTTTACGCATACTTTTGTCGCTTTTAGTCACATTTTTGTCACATTCAGTTGTGTTTGTTGTAATTAAGTCAGTCTTTGTCACTTTTAGTCACGTCTCTGTAGTTTTTAGACGCATTTTTGTCGCTTTTAGTTGCGTTTTGGTGCATTGAGTTGAATTATTGCAGGTGGAAGAGGTGAATAAAGTCATCTGCTCAGAGGCTTCACTGTGACGTCACTTCATATAAAAACAGTAATTTCTGTGATTAGATTTATTAGATTAGAAACAGTAGAAAAGAACATTTCCTTCTATTTTGCTTAAATACCAATAATAATTAAGTTCTGTCTGCAATTATAATCTGCAATGATAGAAAAAGGCTGAGCCCAAGAGGCTGCAGTACCTCGCACGGCCACTAATCAATCTGGGACACGGACAGAGGGGGCGTGTCTTATCTTATTTAATTCACCTTATTCCTGAAGTTTCCGTACGCCCCGCCATCTTGTTTCCGTTGTATTAGTTTACATGGAGCAGACGAGCTCAACAGAAAATAATTTCTACATGGATTAAAAAGCTGTTTTCAGGCCTCAGGAAATCGGTGCGTTGTTGACTTGTTGTTGCTCGTGTTCATTAAACATTTTATACAAATCAATCTACTTTATGGAACATTTTAGCGGCGAGACTTTTCCCTCGTTCGTCATTAGCTTTAACAGAGTTCTCGTCAAACGTGCGTTTACAACAAAAGTGCGGATCTGTGGCAAAAGTGGGCGGGGCAGAATAAGGTGAATACATCCATGAGACAAACGTCCAAACGAACCAAAACAAAGATGGCGGTGGACGCACTTCGACCTATTTTAGTTTAGTTTTACAGACGTGCAGAGGCCAAACAGGTTGAGTTTATGACGTGAGCGTGATCTCCAAATGAAGGCCTGACCTCGGCCGGGGACAGTGTGTTTGTGTGTGTGGGGGGGGGGGGGCGGTCACACGATACGCCCCCAGAGGAGCTCAGCTGTTCAGCCCAGACTCTAAATCTGTCCCAGCAGCTGAGGCCTCGCTCTCCCTCGCCCTCCTCTGCTTTACTCCCCCTCTTTTTCACTCTCTCTTGCTTTCTCTTTCTGTCTTTCGCTCTCTGTTTCCCTTTCTTTCTCTTTCTTTCATTCTCTTTTTCTTTATCTTTCTTTTGTTCTTTTTTCTTTCTCTCTTTCACTTTGTCTCTTCCCTTCTATCTGTCTCTTTCTTCCTCTTTCTCTCTCTCTCTCCCTATCACTCTCTCTCTCTTTGTCTCTCTCCCTCTCCCTCCCTCCTCTCACTCCCTCTCTCCTTCTCCCTCTCTCCCCCCTCTCTCCTTCTCCCTCCCTCTCCCCCCCTCTCTCCTTCTCCCTTTCTCCCCCCTCCCTCCTTCTCCCTCCCTCTCCTTCCCTCTCCCCCCTCCCTCCTTCTCCCTCCTCCCTCCCTCCTTCTCTCACTCCCTCTCCCCTTCCCTCCCTCTCCCTCCTTCTCCTTCTCCCTCCCTCCTTCTCTCACTCCCTCTCCCTCCTTCTCCCTCTCTCCCCCCTCCCTCCTTCTCACTCCCTCTCCCCCTCCCTCCTTCTTCCTCTCTCACTCCCCCCTCTCCCCTTCCCTCTCCCCCTCTCCCCCCTCTCCCCCCTCCCTCCCTCTCTCCCCTCCCTCCCTCCCTCCCTCCCTCCCTCTCCCCCTCCCTAGCCCCCCCCCCTCCCCCTCCCTCCTCCTCTCACTCCCCCCTCTCCCCCTCCCTCCTTCTCCCTCTCTCCCCCCTCCCTCCTTCTCTCACTCCCTCTCCACCTCCCTCCTTCTTCCTCTCACTCCCCCCTCTCCCTCTCACTCCCCCCTCCCTCCCTCTCTCCCCCTCCCCCTCCCCCCTCCCTGCTTCTCTCACTCTCTCTCCCTCCCCCCTCTCCCCCCCCTCCTTCTCCCTCTCTCCCCCTCCCTCCCTCCCTCTCCCCCTCCCTAGCCTCCCCTCCCTCCTTCTCCCTCCCTCTCTCCCCCCTCTCCCCCTCCCTCTCGAGCAGCTGAGTCCCGTCCCACTGCTCCAGATTTACAGAAACAGAAAAAGCACGTGAGGCTAAAACAAGACGCATTTTAGTTCGTTTTCTTATTTTAAAATTAGAATCCGAACCAGAAAAGGTTTTAGTTTTATCGTCAATGAACAAACTAGAGCACAATTCCTACACAAAGAGCAAGAAAAGATGCATTAAAATCACTGTACAATAAATAAAAACATAAAGAATCATTATAAAATTAGCTTTGAAAGAGAAGAGTGCAGATAAATGTTTTCAGTCGTATGCACCGACTTTGAATGTGCTTTGTCAAAATTACAACAGATAATTCAAATAAATGAATTATATAAACAATTGTAAAATAAAAGCATGCAAAAAATAAGGTGTGTCTGTATTTTAAAAACTTAAATTAACTATACAAAATATACAAATACACACAGTGGTCGTGTGAATGTTGGAAAAAATAAATGTTTGCTTTAGTTTGAGATCAATTAAAAAATCCTGTTTGCTCAAAACAAAACTCCCCCACAGCAACAAAAAAAGATCCCAAACGTGACAACGATCAGTGTCTGTGAAAAATGTAAGTCGGACGATTCTAAAACGTACAAAACAGGAAAATGAAAATGTCAGGAAATGTAGGTGAATTTCCCAAAAGCAGCGTCAGCACAAACCGTTCTATTATTAAGTCGGTGAATGTACATCTTCTACAAACAGGGAAATGTCAGTGTTGCAACAGTAAAGTACAAGAACAGCAGCAGTAGAATGTCACAAAATATATAAAAAGTCATGTTTTTTGTCAAAGTAAAGCGCACAGGCTCATGTGAGTGAAAACAAAGCTTAAACGTGAGAGCGTCGTCGTTCCTTTATTTCCATTTAACGCTGTGTTGAAGTGGGAGAAATTCAGATTTTTAGTTTTACTGGACAAATCGACTCAGAAATTTTTGCCACACAATAGTTTTATCTACAGATTTACTACACACTTTACCACAAAATAGACTTAAAGTGCGTATGACAGGGTTTTATGATTTTCTAACTTGACTTTATTCAGTGTATTAATACTTGTTGTAAATATATATTATAGTTTTATATCAATCAGGTCGCTGTTTGTGGAGAAAAGTTGAAAAATCTGTTGAAAATTACAGGAAGTAAACACACTGATGACATCACACTGTGGAGACGAAGGATATCCATAATTTACACAAAATAAACTACTTTTTTGACCATTTAAACATGAATTCAACCAAATAAATAAGTTCAAATATATTTTTATTTGTCAGGTACAAGAATTGATGACATTAGATGAGTTTTAGCCCGGTGTACAGTGTGGTTGCTATGGTGATTTCCTAGTGTGATGTCATTATTTACAACCAGGAAGTGAAATTAAAACTTATAAAACTGCTAAACCGGGATAACATTTGTAAAGAATTTTAGCAAAACTTGAAATATATTTATCTTAACTGTATTTTAGGTAAATGAGTGGTCCAACCTGTCATGGGCCATTTAAATAACAACTCCGATCGTATTTTGTGGCCAGAAAATTGTATTTCCTCCATCCTTTAACTAGACAAGCAAACTTTATGACATTTCTACCCTGGAAATTCAAAATAATTGTTTATATTTTGTTATAAATGTCAGTTTATCTCTAAAATATGTTATGGTTGACCTCACTTTGTCATCTTAGTCGAGGCAGAGTATTTTAGATTATGCATTTTTAGTGAATTTTAATACAAATGTCTTACTAATTTATTGTTGTTTTAGACTGTGGGGCACAACAATAATCTTTATTCAGGAAACATTGAGACGAGCAGGTGACGACTTGAGGTTTTTTTTATCAGACGATGCAGTGTTTTTCAACTTTTTTTGACAAATGGCACACTTTTTTAGTTGAAACGATTCTGTGGCACATTATCTACTAAAAATAATAACAAATAGCACCTTTTAGTGCGAAACAATTTCAAATATAACAAAGCTGATATAGTTTATGACTCTGAATTTGGCGATGGTGACTGTTTTGCTTTCTATTTTTGGATTTGAAGTCGGCTCAGAACTCTCCGAAATGGTAAATAATCAATACATGTGTGAATTTAACTCAAATTGGACATATTTTCAAGGCAAAACCTGAAGGCACACAGTGTTCCCCGGCACTCTGGCTGAAAATCAAGGCTGTAATGTTTGTCAAAATTAAAGGTCCCATATTCTGCTATTTTGCCCTTTACAGTCTATTCTAAGGGCTTTGTTGATAAATGTTTGTTATGTTATGGATATTACACAACGCAGTTTCCAAAAAACACCCATTTCTTGGACTGGCCCCCCTCCTTGCAAAAGCAAACGGCTCACTCTGAGATCTGACCCCCCCGAACAGAGAGCAGGCTGCCTCCCCCACCCAACTCGCGCGCCTCCCCCGCCCAACTCGTGTCGAAGCCTAGAGCGGAGATAGTGCGCATGCGCCGTGTGCTCCGGTAAACAGCGATACACAAACACTGAATAAACATTTTCTCCTCCTGACGGTGCGTCGTGCTGAGTCCTACGTCCTGGATCTGACCTGGAGTTTGACGTGCTCCAGGGCCTCAACCACGGACGTTGCCGTTTGGTAAATAACAAGCTAACTCTTCGATCTGTCGTATCCATCGTGTAATCACTGTGTAGCATTAGCATTAGCTGTTTTTATTCTTGCGGCTGCGCGCTTCCTGGAGGCGTGGCTTAAACACCACGTCATCCATGGGAAGCCGCGTCATCCATGGGATGAGCCCCCCGTCTGCCTGCTCACCCAAGGGGGACGGAAAAGACAGTTCTCTAGCGAAAGCATGAGGGAATCAATCAAAAAACCACTTTGGGCACGACATACGAGGCCCAAATAGCACTGTAGGAAGGTTAAAACCTCTGAAAAGTCGATTTTGCATGTTATGGGACCTTTAATCACGAAAACGCAGAAATATCACTTTATACCTTAATTTGAAAGTTCACATCATCACTCTTTTGCTCATTTTAATGTTTAATCAGCTCTCTTTGTGGCATTTTTTTTCCATAAACGATACTTAATATTCAAAATTTGCATATCTTCCAAACAACATTCATAATATATATCTAAATTTAGATATTTAACTGACCTCTACATGGTGCGCTCTGCAAAAAATGGATTTCTAGATGAGTTAAATCAGGTCTGGGCAAACTTTTTGACTCAAGAGCCACATTGGATTCATAGTTTGGATGTGGTTAACTACAGTATATTACACATAGACTTAATGCCTAAAATACACAAAAAACTACAACAGAAGAGCAAAAATCATGACTTTTATTCATTCTTTTTTACCCAATGCACCAAAGTTTTGTGTTATTCTTGTGATGATTCTCAAAACTGATCTTAAATGATGTAGACTTGGTTTGGTCCTGGTTTGTTCCTGGTTTGGTCCCTGGTTTGGTCCTGGTTTGATCCTGGTTTGGTCCTGGTTTGGTCCTGGTTTTATCCTGGTTTGGTCCTAGTTTTGTCCTGATGTAGACTTGGTTTGGTCCTGGTTTGGTCCTGGTTTGATCCTGGTTTAGTCCTGGTTTGGATCTGGTTTAGTCCTGGTTTGGTCTTGGTTTGGTCTTGGTTTGGTCCTGGTTTAATCCCTGATTTGGTCCTGGTTTAATCCTGGTTTGGTCCTGGTTTTATCCTGGTTTGGTCCCAGTTTTGTCCTGATGTAGACTTGGTTTGGTCCTGGTTTGGTCCCTGGTTTGGTCCTGGTTTAGTCCTGGTTTGGTCCCAGTTTTGTCCTGATGTAGACTTGGTTTGGTCCTGCTTTGGTCCCTGGTTTGGTCCTGGTTTAGTCCTGGTTTAATCCTAGTTTGGTCCTGTTTTAGTCCCGGTTTAATCCTAGTTTGGTCCTGGTTTTATCCTGGTTTGGTCCCAGTTTTGTCCTGATGTAGACTTGGTTTGGTCCCGGTTTGGTCCTGATTTGGTCCTGGTTTAGTCCTGGTTTTATCCTGGTTTGGTCCCGGTTTGGTCCTGGTTTGGTCCTGGTTTAGTCCTGGTTTGGTCCTGGTTTTATCCTGGTTTGGTCCTGGTTTAGTCCTGGTTTAATCCTGGTTTGGTCCCAGTTTAGTCCTGCTGTAGATGAAATGAACTGAAGCAGCTGCAGACGAATATAAAATGACAAATGCGTCATACTTAACTCATAAAAACCTTTATTAAATGCTATGTGGGCCAGACCAAAATGCTAAAAGGGCCTTAGTTTGCCCCCCCTTCTGAGCTAAAACGTCTTGATTTCAGGATATTATTATTCATTTCACACATTTTGACAAGTTAAGATCAATTAAGGCTATTTATTTGATGGAAATAGATTGTTTCAAACTGTTTCCGACTTGTTTCAATAGCATCACTTCTTACTAATTATCTGCCAGTGGGTTAAGATCGTTTTACTTACCCCGTTGGCGCATTTATTTTCTTATTTTACGCTAAATTACCACATGATCGGTCAGAAATAACTCAAAACCAGTCAAAAGTACTCAAAACTAGTCAAATCCAGGCAAAAATGACGAATTCAAGTCATTTCAAGCGAGTCTAGATTCACATTTTTTGCTGTATTCGATAAAATAAAGCTGTTGTAACTTATTTGGGACTGTCGTTTTTTTCCGGTGTGGCCTAAATCTTCTCGGCCCCGCCTCGTGAGTGTGTCTTTGTCGCGGACACAATATCTGGATGTGGTAATAGCGCCGAGATTAATTGCCGACAAACGTGAGTTCAGCGGTTCTTTTCTGCGCGTTTGACAGATTTATGACAGAGATGGATGAAGGGGAGGGCCGCGCTGAGGGCCGCTCTGTTCCTCCATGAATGAGGACAACGAGGCGCCGGGACGAGGAGAAATAAAGGAACGACGACGCCCTCACGTTTAAAACCCGTAAAATATCGCTCCGTGTTTGCACCGATTAAACTGTGTGATTAGAGACGGTAAATATTCAACTTAAAGCTGTTCAGGAACCTGTCAGTTATGATGGGTTTGCACTGGTCCTGGTTTGGTCCTGGTATAGTCCTGATTTGGTCCTGGTTTGGTCCCAGTTTTGTCCTGATGTAGACTTGCTTTGGTCCTGGTTTGGTCCCTGGTTTGGTCCTGGTTTAGTCCTGGTTTAATCCTGGTTTTGTCCTGGTTCGGTCCTGGTTTGGTCCCAGTTTTGTCCTGATGTAGACTTGGTTTGGTCCTGATTTGGTCCTGGTTTTATCCTGGTTTGGTCTTGGTTTAGTCCTGGTTTGATCCTGGACTGGTCCTGGTTTGGCTCTGGTTTTGTCCTGATGTAGACTTGGTTTGGTCCTTGGTTTGGTCTTGGTTTGGATCTGGTTTGGACCTGGTTCGGTCCTGGTTTAGTTCTGGTTTGGTCCTGGTTTGGTCCCAGTTTTGTCCTGATGTAGACTTGCTTTGGTCCTGGTTTGGTCCCTGGTTTGGTCCTGGTTTAGTCCTGGTTTAATCCTGGTTTTGTCCTGGTTCGGTCCTGGTTTGGTCCCAGTTTTGTCCTGATGTAGACTTGGTTTGGTCCTGATTTGGTCCTGGTTTTATCCTGGTTTGGTCTTGGTTTAGTCCTGGTTTGATCCTGGACTGGTCCTGGTTTGGCTCTGGTTTTGTCCTGATGTAGACTTGGTTTGGTCCTTGGTTTGGTCTTGGTTTGGATCTGGTTTGGACCTGGTTCGGTCCTGGTTTAGTTCTGGTTTGGTCCTGGTTTAGTCCTGGTTTGGTCCTGGTTTAGTCCTGGTTTAGCCCTGGTTTGGACCTGGTTCGGTCCTGGTTTAGTTCTGGTTTGGTCCTGGTTTAGTCCTGGTTTGGTCCTGGTTTAGTCCTGGTTTGGTCCTGGTTTAGTCCTGGTTTAGTCCTGGTTTGGTCCTGGTTCGGTCCCGGTTTAGTCCTGTTTTGGTCCTAGTTTTGTCCTGGTTTGGTCCTTGGTTTTGTCCTGGTTTAGTCCCTGGTTTTGTCCTGGTTTAGTCCCTGGTTTGGTCCCTGGTTTGATTCTGGTTTGGTCCCAGTTTTGTCCAAATAAATATTCTGCTACCGTGATTTTTTTGAGATTTTAATCATGTTCTAACAATGTTCCGTCATTTGTTTTGAGGAATGTTTATCAGAAAATCCTCTCCCTCCGAGCGTTAAAGACACTTCCTGCTGAACGCCTTCAATCCGAGACGTGTTTTAGGATCATCTGTCATTTATCTCAGAATCTTCTGCCGTTTTTAGTCCTTAAATCATTGCTAAAATGTACATTAGAAATTAGAAAGCGGCTGGACCTCCACAAGAAAAGTCCCATTCTGCACCTTTAAAAACACTCTGTATAGACCAGGGGTTTTCAACCTTTTTTGAGGTTTTTTTTTTAGGGTTTAAAAGCTACCACGGCGCGCCACCTACCACTAAAATATTTCCAAATCAGACCATTTCGTTAAAAATATTATATATAATGAGGCAAATAATGTCTGTGGCACTGTCTAGTCCTTTAAATTTGGTAATAGTGATGATTTTTGGTGGAAAATGTTGCTCGGGACACTCCAGAAAGGTCTGTTAGTTCATTAAATCCACATTTGTGAATCTGTGAACTCAAACTGGACGTTTTCTCAAGGCGCACTGGGTGAAAATTAAGGTTGTAGACGACGGCCTGTCCTCCTCAGGTTAATGACTCGTCTAAAACGCTCATCTGAAGCTCCTCTGGACATCGCTCACATTCCCGTCCGTCAGCTCCACTCTCTCGGTTCATGAGACGTTCACATGAGCACAATGGGGCCCTTTCACGGTCCCAGTCCCGCTCCAGACTCCGGGACGGGGATCCTCATGACGGGCCGCGCGCCACATGATGAGACGCGCCGCATTAGGCAGTACGGAGGCGCTCGATGACACACTTAGATACAGCGCGCGGATCGGGTGTCACGGCGACGTTTTAATGGAAGGATTCTGCTCGGGGCACGTTCTTGTCCGTGAGCGTTTGAGACAAAAGTGTTGGATTAAAGGGCCCATGACAGGTTGAAGTACTCATTTTACTAAAACACAGTTAAGATCATTGTATTTAAGATTCCTCTAAAGAATTAACTATTTTTATCTAAGTTTGGCCATTTTTTAGGTTTAAATTTTTACTTCCTGGTTGTAAATCATGACATCACACTAGGAAATCCTGCAACTGTTACCGAGCAACCATGTTTTACTCTGGGCCAAAACTCCTCTAATCTCACAGAAATTATTATTTAACAAATAAAAATATATGGGAACATCTTTATTTTGTTGAGTTGATGTTTAAATGATCGGGAAAATGTGTTTGTTGATTGTAAATTGTCCCCGGTTTGTCTCCCTAGTGTGACGTCATCGTGTTTTGGAATTCTGCTCTACTTCCTGTAAATTTCAACACATTTTTCAACTTTTCTTCACAAATTGACTCTTGATTGGTGTAGAACTATCATTTATATTCACAACAGATCTTCTTCCACCAAATAAAGTCAAAAGTAGAAAATCATAAAAACCCGTCATACGCCCTTTAAAGGGAACGTGTTCTACTACAGTGACTTTTTTGAGCTTTTAACATGTTCTAACAATGTTCCGTCATCAAAAACACACCTGAAGCAGCATTCAGTTGCATTCACGCCGTTTTGAGGAATGTTTATTGGAAAATCCTCCCCCCTCTGAGCGTCAAACACATGTCCTGCTGAACTACTTTTATCCGGGACATTTTTTCAAATCATCTACCATACCATAGTGTCTTTTCAGCGCTAACTTCACTAGATTGGCTCCATCTGCTGGCTGGACGCACTTTTTTTGGATTGAAGTAAGAAATAATGTATTGAAACGAGTCAGAAATGGTTTGAAACAAGTAAAATAATCTAGTTCCATTAAATAAACACTCTCCACGGATTTTAACGAGTCAAAACGTCTGAAATCCAGATTAATATCCTGAAATCAAGACATTTTAACTCATCTAGAAATACCTTTTTTGCAGGTCGGTTTGTACACTGGTTCTAACATATGCCATAAACTGAAAAAATAAGTTTTATGACTCAAATTAAGCAGCAGTTGCATAACAATGACATGTAAATGTAGTGTATTTGATGAAAACACACTCAAACAGGCAGGATTTCCACGGGACATTAAAAAGCACACAGCAAAAAATGTGAATCTATCCAAGCTTAAAACGGCTTGAATTTATTTTGACTCGATACGATTTAATTGTTGATGTGATGCAGAATATTTCACTGGTTTCAAGGTATTTTTGATGATCCTGTGGTGATTTAACGTAAAGTAAGAAAATAAATGTGCTAAAGGGGTAAGTAAAATGATCTTAACTCATTGGTGCACTGCAAATAATGACGTTCCAGATGAGTTCAAATATCTTTATTTCAGGATATTAATCTGATCTAATTTACTTGTTTCAAACCGTTTCTGACTTGTTTCAACACATTATTTCTTACTTCAGCCAAATTATCTGTCAGTGGTTTAAGATTATTTTACTTACCAATGACAAATGTATTTTCTTATTTTAAGCCAAATTATCGTATGATCAGTTAGAAATACCTTGAAACCAGTGAAATATTCTGCTTCACGTCAACAATTAAATCTCATCGAGTCAAAACTTCTCAAATCCAGATAAAAAACATAAATTTAAACCATTCTAAACTCGGATAGATTTACATTTTTTGCTGTGCAGGAGATAATTTGGATTGAAGTAAGAAATAATGTATTGAAACAAGTCAGAAACGGTTTGAAACAAGTAAAATCTAGTTCCATCAAATAAATCGTCAAAATGTGTGAAATTAACAATAACATCCTGAAATCAAGACATTTTAACTCATCTGGAAATGTATTTTTTCCAGTGCAGTGAAAGACATTGAGTGAATTATGACAAAAACGACGCCTTAAAATGCATTAAATCTAAAATTAAATTTAAAAAAGATTTATCCAACAGAACAATAAATGACGAGGTGGAAATTAGCGCCTTCTGCTACGACCTGCTGCAGCGCGTCTTTCCTTTTGGCCAGTGTTTATCGTACAATGTCCCTGTATAAATAAATAAATAAATAAATAAATACCATACCAAATATAAACGTAATAAAAATAAAAGCAATTCATTATCAAAGTTCCTGTATCGGCCAATCAGAAGTTTGTGTTTTTACTTTGAAAGATAACGTATTTTGATCCCAAATATAGTGGATTTATTCAATAGCTTTGGTCAAATCGTCTAAAAAGTAAAAGATGTGCATTTATGTGGCTTAAATTTCATGTAAATTCGATTTTTTTTTTTAGGTTTATTATATTTTTCGTCATTCTGCTGCTGCCCAGTGGTTATGAGCCAGGAGTTTGACACGATAAAAGTGTAAATGTCGTGTTTCGAGGTTGGTTATGGCTTTAAAAATCTTGAAATGTGAAGTTAAAAAGCCTTAAAGTGCGTTGTTACGGGAGAATTGCAGTTGTGGATTTCTTTAAAACAAGTTAAACAATAAAAATGCAGAGAGAATGAGTCTGATCAATGAGTTGTTTATTCACTGGTACCAGAGTGAATAGACGCCTTTCCCTGACATAGTGACTCTCCCTGGTCGACGGAGGTCCATAACAATCAGAACACATGCTTTTTATACACAAGACATAGGTGGAGACATAGTTATCACATCATGAGGAGACGACATAAAACATCAGTGTGAAACCAGAGCAAGGACATATGTGACATCAATGTTTATGACAAACAACAGCTATCAGTAGTGTTTCCAGTTAAAGTTAGATTTCAGAGTGAACGGACGTCATAAAAGGATTAGATGCCCATTATCTATCTTTGTGACCGGGACTGGGAGCTAACAAAACAGGTGCTAAAGAGATGTTAAAGTTGAAGTTAACCTTAGCAATGTAGAATGAGTGAAACCCCAATTTCGGCTATTACAGTCCACCCCATGTCACAGATAAAAGCATTTTACTGTTACACCCAAAAATCTGTAATCAATTAAATCATTAGAATAACATATCTTTATTCATTCATGTGTCAAACAATCAAGTTAATCAACCTGTAGTCAAAACTTAAAACACCTAAATGTAAAGATGCCTTCGAATAAACATGTTGAAATCAACCCAAGCCTCATAGTCCAGTTCTGTCCAAGTCCAGGTCAAAGTCACTAGACAAGTCCCAGTGAGCCGTCAGGCTCATGGCCTCTGCTCGGCCCTGCAGAGACAAAAACTAGGAAGAAACTAGATTATTCACCATTCTAAGAATGCAGGGAACAAGACAGGAAACTAAGATAAAGAAGAATGCAATATTTATCAACAACTCTTTCCAGGATGAGAGAAACCAATCGAGAGTGAACAGCGAATAGCCCTTCGCAGTCTCACCCTCCATCAGGTCTCGTAATTTAGTGAGATTAGCTATGCCCGTGCTATCGCCACCCCCTTTATCATTAGCAGGTCTGCAGGTACAACAGGTGCTCCCCAAGGTCTGACAGACCCCCCCTTGGCTAGTGATGATCTGATCTAACACCAGGCGATTTTGAGGAGCCACAGAGCGTAAGGCATGTTACCTCCTCCCTCGTAGAGGCTAAAACAGAGAGAGTGTTATTAACAAATGATGAGAACACTTAACTGAGAGTTTAAACCCTTAACATTAACTTGCCTATCCCCCATGCTGGGGAATAGGGCCAGCATGACCTTTTGACCTGAAGTCCAGAGGTTGTGATCCCCAAATCAGGTCATGTGGAGCCAATTTGCGTTCTAAGTCTGTGATCAGAGTGTGGGTGTGGAAATATGATGTATGAATGCTCCGAGGGGACCACGGCCGCACATCCAGCCCAACCCACCGGAAGACATCCACACATCTGATATCCACACAGAAAAACATATTCACAGAACAATAAATGTCAGCAACAAATTAAAAAAACTTAGAACCGGGCTTGATGTGAACCGGCCCAAATCAAGGTTCACGACCGGCATTGTCGGGAACTTTAAACCAGGGTCCAATGTGTGGCAAGATTCTATGCTGCTGCTGTAGCTATGGGCAAACATGTACAGATGACGATCAGATCAATTATGACTCTTTACATATTGATACCAGTAATCTAAAGTGTGGACAGTTGAGTGGTTGTAAGACTTAGTCAATGCTTCTAACCAGGCCGTCTCGTCAGAAGTCAGACTACAGGTGCTTCGTTTCACGCCATGTTTATTTGAGTAAATGAAACCAGGCATCAAACTTAACCATATTATCAAAATTGTCAGAAATAAGGCACACATGAAAATCTAAATCTGGAGATTCAATTTCTTCACCATAAGCTCACCCTGGTCCTCCAGCAGTGGGTTGCTTACTCTGAGTTCTCTCCTCCCCCCTTCCAGGGGAAGAGCAGATGTGGTTCCAGCGGTGGGAGCTGTCTCCCCACACGCTCCGTGCGGCTCAGGAAGTTGTTTTGTTTCGTGAGCGTTGGGTCCATTGCCACAGTGTGAAGCATGGATCCATGTGCCCCCTTGGCTGTGCCACAGCGATGTCGGGTGTCAATCAGCGTCGCCTCCTATGTTCAAAACCAGGTCTAGCTCCAGCTCTGCAGCTTCAGCCGTGTTTTGACCTGAACAGAAACAAAAACAAAGTGCACTCCCCCCTTTTTTCCTGTGAGTGCCGCTAGTTAAATTTGCCCTCCCTTTCCCAAAAGGAGAAAATAATATAAAACAAAGGAATGAACAGAAAGGTGGACCTGATGGGCCGAAAAGAACAAACAGATGATGTGACATCGGGCCAACCCTGTACAGGGCCGTAGGAGCCAGTGCCAACACCACTAACAACCTAAGGACAAACCCATCCCCAGCTAAACCTGAGCAAAAGAAAAGCGAAAACGTGACTACCGTCCCACCAGGTCAAACAAAAGCTAAGTTGGCCTGAGTGTGGCTTGGCAGAGCCATAAGTGCTACAGGCGACTTAATTAAAGGCTCAGAGCAGACAAACTAAACACAAAACTTAATTCATATCAATAGACCAAATATGGAAAATGTGCGTTAAAAAAACCTTCTCTTGTCTAATTTTCTCTTTTCCTATTACTATTCTTTTAACAATATTTATGTTAAATATTAATTGCCACACTCATACCTTAGTATTATAATTCGATTTATATATATATATTATTTCAATGGGCCTTTTCTGAATCAAATTCAAATCAAAGATCACATATGAATGTCTTTAATATCTTTAATGAAAATATATATATTCTGAAATTTTGTCTAATTATATCATAGCCTTTTTTGAAAAACAAAACAAAAAACAAAACATACATTTTCATCTTCTGCCAAGATACCTGTGGAGGAATAATTTCATGCATTACAATCAACCAGCTTGACTGGTTTATCTTCTTGGTCCATAGTTGTTTCTGGTAAATAGGAAACATCACAAATAACACACAGATTGTTACACCAGCCCCTGTTTCGGGCTCAGGCCCGTCGTGCATCAAAATGCCACCTTTGCTGTGTCAGTCTCTGCAAAAAAAAATTATCATTACCAACCTGAGAAGAAAATAATCAAATTAGACACACATTTAAAGTATTAGATTTCATAATTGTTTGTTGCATTGTACACACAGATCCACTCTGTTTGGATGTATGTGCTCCTTTGGGTCATCTGCTGAAACCTGTAAATTTGAGATTAAAATAACCTTTGTCTTAGTTATGCCAAAAGAAATCTATAAAAAAACTTCAGAAAATGCGTAAGTCCATAATCAAAGCAAAGTAGAAAGTGGTTAATTCATTCATACACATTCACACAAACAGACGTTAGTGAAGCTTCTTTAGTCCAAGAGCTTTACTCGTCAAGTCCAAAAATGTCACATGTTCATAGTTTGAGTTGTGCACAACCTTTAAAATGACGTCATATTAAAACACATTTTTGTGACTGTGTGGGTACAGGAAGTGTCCTGTCTGTGATCAAATTCCCAAGAACATAGACCATGTTTCAAAATCAAAATTGTTAGTTCTCTCTTGTTGCAACAAGTGTAATAAATCCTTTAGACTTGATGACTGTTCATCAAACCTACTCTCACTCTGTAATAATCTAAGGAGCTCTCCATAATTAAGTTTACGCCAATTGAGTTTTCCTAGTTTGTTATCATTCTGATATTGCTTTTTGTTATAGACACGCTGTTGAGTTTATTGGTTCATTTTTCCCTATTTGCATGTCCCCCAATTATTTATTTTTTAAATTCAACACCACCAATGTCCACATCTATAACTGACCTGTGTATGTTTTTTACGTCACCTGGTTTTGGGTGATACTCCTTGCAGTTTTCAATTGTGTCCTTTGCGTCAGCCGAACCGTTCACGATGTCCTCCCGCTGCTCCTTGACCTCCTCATCCCCTCCGTCTGCCCCGCCCTCTGAGCCGCTGTGACCTGGACCTTCTCCATCCACATTTGATCTCTGTCGCTGTGTGGCACCTCAGTTTTCTCTGCAAAAGTCTCAGAAGGAACACAAAAATCACCATCATGCGCTAAAGCACCAACCACACATAAAACACTTTGGGATCTGCAATCTTAGTTTGAACTAAATAAATATATGAAATGACCTGGAGGGCCTGGTAAACAATGCCATTTAATGTTTTATTTTTGCAAACAATTTTTGAGAGAGGGTGTTCCTGCCTCTTTACAAGTTATGGATTGACTTTTAACAAACAAAGTAAAGGCATTAATTTATTTGGGATGTCTTATTTTAAAACCATGTCTTCATCTTTGTTTCTTATTCAGCATTTGGCAGATCTCAATTTCTTTTATTTATTTATTTGTTTTAATTAATTAAGCTATTTAATCCTCTAAAATGTTAAATTTGCTCATGTGAAATATATTCCAAGAGCTTGCATGAATTTTGTAAAATAGTTCAACTTAAAACGACTCTAGAACATGTAATAAGTTTAAATACTATTTAGGTAAACCAGCTCCATGGCTGGCCGTACTTAAGATTAAGCTTTAAATAATCAGTACTTCCCGTTGTGGCCTCAACTGGGTCCAGTCGATGGTCAGAGAGCGGAGGCAGAGCAGGCGGTGAAAAGGAACGGGGTCAAGGATCGACAGCAGGAGCCTGTACAGGAAATAAGAGCGCTCACACAAGAAAATATTAGTTGTGCATGCAATGGTAACATAATTGTAAATTTGCTATGTCTCTTTGTTCAATACTTTAAATACTCCAATGTCAGTATTGTGTTTGAATCTGCTGTGATGACCTCTCTCACAGCTGCCACCTTTATCTCTGTTTTGTCTGTGGCCTGTGAGGAGTCAGGTTTTTTCTAGTTCACAGGCACACAGGGTCCCGTGAAGGAAAAAAAAGAAAACAGTATCAACCTAATTCTTATAACCAAAATGTTATGTTAGACTATTTGGAACCTCCAAGATGTGAATTTGGGGAGGTTTTAACTCTTTCAAAAACATCAAGTCCATTAAAATTTCCATAAAACCACTGTTTGTTACAGGAAAAAAAAGATGAGCTCATTTCAACCAAAAATTCAAAATCGAAAAACAGGAGCAAAACCAGATCCTATTAAAGTCCTGCAGGGTTTCCGCCTAAACTTCTTGTCAAAAACAAAATGTGCGCAAAAAAAAATCTTGGCCATAAAAAAAAACATACTCAAACAAACCAAACAATATTCAGTTGCAAAACAAAGCTCTATATTTCTCTTTTAATATAGCTATTTATTTCTTCTTAGATGTAGCTCTATATTCATTATGTCACTCAGTCTAAGCTGTAAGCAGGTTTGAACTGCGTTTATACGGAGACCAAAAACTTTTACGATAAGACGATCAGACATATCAAAATGCATCGTGTGCTATTCTTAAAGTGAATCAGTGCAAAGCATTTCTTCGTTAAGTAGAGCATGTGCTGTGTATGTGCTGCTGATGACGTGACTGATTTTCAGGAAATGCATTCTCAATTAAAAAGGCTTTTAAAGTTCTAATGCTGTGTGATGTTACCTCTCCTTTTTGTCTGTCTGCTGCACGGCCGGGCTCTGCTCCACCACTGCTGCTGTCAGAGGGTCACGCTGAAGGCCCAGACTCTGCTCAGTGTCCTCTTCACTGCCTTTAAGCAGTAACTTCAGATGTTTATCTTCTCCCACGTCCATGCCCTGCAGGAGCACCTCCACAGTTAGGTCCATATTGTGTGAAATTTCGCAAAGTACGAATCAAAACTCCATAGTGGTTTTGTTTTGGCCGATTCTCCTTTGCCAGCTTTGTTTTCTTTGGGTCCTGATAGTGGCTTTGTAAACAATGTCTCTCAGATGTGACTTTCTCAGCAACTTTCTTTTGCAACATCAGTCATTGTCTTTGAACTAAATCTTCTTTGAGGTGGCACTCATCCACCCGTGTTAGCTTTATTGTCCAATATGCAATGATTTGTTTGGGCGATGTCATTGAGATAATGGCAGTCCGTTTCATTTGTGCCCAGCTTAGTGCAGCTTGTAGCCCAAGAGGGCATCCGGGTCGTTGGTGGAGGAATGGTGTGGCAATGGTGTGGGTCTTATTAAGCTTGATCTTCTCCAGAGTCCGGTCCACAGGGTCTGGTCCACAAGGCTGGACAGAGCGTGTTGACCCTCGTGCAGTGGTTTGGAGCCCGGCGCTCGCAGCAGTCAGAGGGAGGTTGTAACAGAAAGAAAAACAAAGATAATGAGTGACGTGTGGGTGCAAATGTGTGCAGAGTAATTCTTTACTGTTGCTTAATTTCTATTCCTTCAATTAAAAAAAATAAATAAAAATAAATTATTATTATTATTTTCTCTTTTTCAGGTCTCCTTCTTTAACGTTATCAATGCTTACGTTATAATAAGTCTTTTAACTTTAATTTGCTTTAATTTTTCTTAGAAATCAGTGCTCAGTGATCCTTCTTCAGGAAAGCTATATTTCTTGGACCACACAGTTAATACTTAAATCCATTCCTTGCCGTGTTTGTCTGTCATGGCTTGAATTAGAGGGCTTGTAGGGCCTCCTCCACCACTGACTGGTTTGATCCCATTTTTATCTCCCCAGATATTTTATCTCCCAGATATTTAATATCTCCCAGATTTCTTATCTCCCAGATAAAAATGGTAGTGCACCTTTCACACGCTACGCACGCTCATGTAGCGTGTATCTTTAAGACGTTTACCACCGTCCCGAAAACTCCCCAAGAGTTCCCTCCACTTTTCCTAAGCTGGGTCCCTTTAAATTCCCAGGTTAATGTGTCACTTAATAACAATATTAGTGTATTCAATTCCATAAATTAAGTACTCTGAGGTATTTTTAGCCTGCTTTAGCTAAAAACTCTTTTAAAGGTTCCCCAAGAGATCTATGCTCACTTACCTTCCCTTTAAAGGCCAAAGGTCTTGCAATAGATTATACTCTTAACCCAACCTCTCGTTTTCTTTAAGATGTGACACAAACTTAAACAGAGCTCACTCTTAAATCAAGATTTCTTGCTCAGTTAAGTGGAAAAAGTGAGCCAGACTCCTTTCAGCGTCTGGACTTCCCGACAGCCTGACCCCCAAGAAGGTCTACCTGTCCAGTCTGGTCCAAGGCGGATTCCTACCCTTCAGATATTTAACCAAATATATTTAGCAGAGCTATATCAATCAATCGGAATACAAACAGAAGGAATTCTTTAGTAACTATTTAGAATTACTCCTAGAAGTTTTAAAGTATCAATTAATTAAAAATTCAAACTAAATATCCCCTTTACTTTTATTAGATTGTAATAGGACAATTTTAGGGCTCTAAACGCCTATACAACTAATAAAAACTTAAAGATGCAGACTCACTCACCACAACAAAGTAGGATGTTTGGTTCGGAAACCTTGCGCCGGTGGTCCTTGTCCCCGTGAGACAGCCCTCCGTCTCAGAAAGCAGATGAGGTTAGAGGCTGGAAGATCCAGGTGGCCTGACGCTGACTCACGCCGGGAGAGAACCCAGACCGGGCGAAGGCCGCTGTTCGTTGACGCCAACTGTTACGGGAGAATTGCAGTTGTGGATTTCTTTAAAACAAGTTAAACAATAAAAATGCAGAGAGAATGAGTCTGATCAATGAGTTGTTTATTCACTGGTACCAGAGTGAATAGTCGCCTTTCCCTGACATAGTGACTCTCCCTGGTCGACGGAGGTCCATAACAATCAGAACACATGCTTTTTATACACAAGACATAGGTGGAGACATAGTTATCACATCATGAGGAGACGACATAAAACATCAGTGTGAAACCAGAGCAAGGACATATGTGACATCAATGTTTATGACAAACAACAGCTATCAGTAGTGTTTCCAGTTAAAGTTAGATTTCAGAGTGAACGGACGTCATAAAAGGATTAGATGCCCATTATCTATCTTTGTGACCGGGACTGGGAGCTAACAAAACAGGTGCTAAAGAGATGTTAAAGTTGAAGTTAACCTTAGCAATGTAGAATGAGTGAAACCCCAATTTCGGCTATTACAGCGTATGACAGGTTTTTATAAATTTCCTCATTTTGACTTTATTCAGTGTATTAATACTTAGTGCAAATACAAATTATAGTTTTACACCAATCAGGTCGCTGTTTGTGGAGAAAAGTTGAAAAATCTGTCGACAACTACAGGAAGTAAACAAATCGATGACATCACGCTGAGGAGAAAAAGGTTATGCATAATTTACACAAAATAAACTACTTTTTTGACTATTTAAACATTGATTCAACAAAATAAAGGTGTTCACGTGTGTTTCTCTTTGTCAAATGAACAAAATCTGTGACATTAGATTAGTTTTGGCCACTGTACAGTGTGGTTGCTATGGTAATTTCCTAGCGTGATGTCATACTTTACAACCAGGAAGTAAAATTTAAAACCTAAAAAACAGCTAAACTGGGCTTAAAGTTGTAAAGATTTTAGTAGAAATGTGAATATATTTATCTTAACTGCATTTTAGTTAAATGAGTATTTCAACCTGTCAGGTGCCCTTTAAATTAGACTTTGCTCAAACCTGCGTAAACGCTGCAGAGAACGTGCAAACACTCCACGTGGAAAAAGGAATCGAACTGTGTTTAGCTTCACCACGTGTCGCTGGAGATGTGTAACTCAAGCCCCGCCTCCTTTAGGGATCATGTCCAGATGTGCTGCTCAAACTGGGACTAGACCAGGAACGAAACAAGTCTACATGAGGACTAACCCAGGACTGAACCAGGACTGAACCAGGACTGAACCAGGACTGAACCAGGACTGGACCAGGACTGAACCAGGACTGGACCAGGACTGGACCAGGACTACACCAGGACTACACCAGGACTGAATCAGGACTAAACCAGGACTAAACCAGGACTGAACCAGGACTAAACCAGGACTAAACCAGGACTAAACCAGGACTAAACCAGGACTAAACCAGGACTAAACCAGGACTGAATCAGGACTAAACCAGGACTAAACCAGGACTAAACCAGGACTGAACCAGGACTAAACCAGGACTGAACCAGGACTGAACCAGGACTAAACCAGGACAAGTGTCTGGATCCAAAGCTGTGAGGGTTCTGTCCAGTTTGTTCCATAAAGAGCAGAACGAGGAGGAGCTGCAGGAAACAGCAGCGTCAAACCTTTAATCCAAGTATTTAAGTATTAGTAATTGCAGAAGTAGCAGAAGTAGTGTCTGTATATATTGTAGTAGTAGTTGTTGTTGTAGTCATAGTAGTCATAGTAGTTGTAGTAGTGGTTGTAGTAGTAGTCCTAGTCCTAGTAGTTGTAGTAGCAGTAGTTGTAGTAGCTGTAGTAGTGGTTTTTGTAGTAGTTCTAGTGTTAGTAGTAGTAGTAGTAGTAGCTGTAGCTGTAGTTGTAGTCGTAGTAGCCCTAGTAGTTGTAGTAGTAGTAGTAGTAGTTGTAGTAGTGGTTGTTGTAGTAGTCCTAGTGTTAGTAGTAGTAGTAGTCCTAGTTGTTGTAGTAGTGGTTGTAGTAGTAGTAGTCCTAGTAGTTGTTGTAGTAGTAGTCCTAGTAGTAGTCGTAGTAGTTGTAGTCCTAGTGTTAGTAGTAGTAATAGTCCTAGTAGTTGTAGTCGTCATCCTAGTTGTTGGTGTAGTAGTAGTAGTAGTAGTAGTAGTAGTAGTAGTAGTAGTAGTAGTAGTAGTAGTAGTAGTAGTAGTGGTAGTAGTAGTAGTAGTGGTAGTAGTAGTAGTAGTAGTGGTAGTAGTAGTAGTAGTAGTAGTAGTAGTGGTAGTAGTAGTAGTAGTGGTAGTAGTAGTAGTAGTGGTAGTAGTGGTAGTAGTAGTAGTAGTAGTAGTAGTAGTAGTAGTAGTAGTAGTAGTAGTAGTAGTAGTAGTAGTAGTAGTAGTAGTAGTAGTAGTAGTAGTAGTAGTGCACTCCGTCTGCACTTTTCTAACACGTTGCTTATAAAACATATTCAGTCTATATTTTCTCTACTGGATAATTTTGATAATATAGAAATAACTGAGGTTTCTAATATGCGCCAAAGAACTGCAATTATAATTTTTGCCATAATCGAGCAGCTCTAAGTTGAAGTAGTAGTAATTGTAGTTGTTGAATCTGTTGTAACAATATAAAAAATAATAATGCATTTTATTCAAAGGTGCCGTACAGACCATTAAAATCACACATTTGAAAACAGTTTAAAATAAAATGGTCAACCTGTACAAGCTCATTTTAATTTATATTAGTAATAGTAGCCGTTGTACTAGTTGTTGTAGTAGTTTAATAGTTGTATATTTATTCTTGAAAGCGCTGCCATCTGGTGGAATATCTTCTGCACTACAACGAGAAGAGAGGGGTGTGTTCTGTTTCATCCGGTTTAAAACACTGTCAATTCAAGACACTTTTGTTGTCATAATGAACTGACCAGTGCACAAATAAGACGTGTTTAAATCTTGGCCAAACAAATGTAGAATGCTGCCTCCAAGTGGATAAACTCCCACATTACAGCTTCGAACCATTAAACTCCCTTGTACACGGAATAAACAGCACCAATTAGACAGATATATTCAATCCAATTTATTTTTGTAGCGCCCAAAATCACAACAGTTGCCTCAATGGGTCAAGGTAGAAAGCAGTTAAAATATGCAGCAATTGACCCCCTCCTAAACCCCACAAAAATAAAACTCAAATAAATAATAAAATACGAATATAAAAATTCAAAAACCTGTGGGGAAAAGTAAGTTCATCCAGTGCAGAGAGAGTTCCTTAATGGGAACATCCAGCAGAGTCTGAAACAGTCTGGACCACCCGAGGGAAATGGAGAGAGAAAAAACATGTGAACAGCAATGAACAGACTACAGATGAACTAAAATCTTAAATATTGTTGATGGGACAGTTGGAAGAACCAGTGGACAGTGTTCAGCTCCATACGTTCTCCTCCAGAGATGCTCCAGGGCAGCGGAGCTAAAACTGTAGGTTTTTATTTCTGTTTCTAACTGTCCTGAGCACAAACTATGCTAAGGAAAACCCACAAAAAATTAAAGAAATAAAAAAATAAAAATAAAAAATAAAATAAAAGTTAAAAAACCTGTGGGAGTAAGTTCATCCAGTTCAGAGAGAGTACCTTAACGGGGACATCCAGGTCAGGTCAGGGTCGTGGGATCGTCTTTGGAGCAGCCATAGTGCGTCAAACAGAAAAAGCATGTGAACAGCAATAAACACCCTACACGTGAACTAAAATCTTAAATATTGTTGCTTAAAGTAGAAGAACCAGAGGATGTTCCTGCTCCGTACTTTCTCCAGGGCTGCGGAGCCAAAACTGTAGGTTTTTATCTTGTTCCTGACTGGTCTGAGCATAAGCTATTTCAAAGAGGAGCGTTTTGAGCCTTAAAGGTCTTAAATGTAGAGACTGTGTCGCTTTCTTTAACATGAACAGGGAGCTTGTAAATTAAAGTGCATATGACCAATTGAAATTATTATTTGACCAAAAAAAAACAAAACAAAAAACGTATGAGAACTTTTATTTTGTTGAAATATTAAGAGCCGTGTAAATCATCAGTATTTGATCTGGATTTGAGAAGTTTTGACTCGATGAGCTTTAATCGCTGATGTGATACAGAATATTTCACTGGTTTCAAGGTATTTCTGATGATCATACAATAATTTAGCTTAAAATAAGAAAACAAGGTAACACTTTATAATAACTCCACTTATTCATGCCTTAATAAAGCATGAACAAAGCTTTAGTTCATAATCGACAAATAGTTTATTAAGAATGAATCAGGCTTAGTATCTATTTAACAAATATTCTGACCCTAATTCATCAGTATTTTTATTTAATCGTTTTAGAATTCTGCTCTTCCCTGTACTTTTTTTCATCAGATTTTTCTACTTTTCTTCACAAATTGCCACTTGATTTATGCAAAACTATCATTTCACAGGTATTATCTCAAGACCATATGCACATTTAACCTCTCAAAATGACAGAGTATATTATTTTTTTCATCAAATAGCTTTTTTTTGGTGTTAAAACGATATTTTAAAAAAGAGAATAAACTTCTTCGATGTGGCCAAAGCACAGGACACAAACCATAGAACTATAATAAAACCTGGAAGATGAATCCAAAATGGCCGCCCTGTTTATCCCTATGGAGTGAGCTCATTGGCGCATGACCCCAAAAAAGTGTCTTACTTCCGCATTTACTTCCTGATACGGAGGCTGCCATCTTTGTTTTACTTCCTGATACGGAGGCTGCCATCTTTGTTTTACTTCCTGATACAGAGGCTGACATCTTTGTTTTACTTCCCGATACGGAGGCTGCCATCTTTGTTTTACTTCCTGATACGGAGGCGGCCATCTTTGTTTTACTTCCTGATACGGAGGCTGACATCTTTGCTTTAGGGCGCCACATGACGACAATCCCCCACTTCATATAAAAACGGTAATTTCGGTGATTTTAGAAACAGTAGAAAAGAACATTTCCTTCTATTTTATTTAAATACTGATAATAATTCAGTCCTGTCTGCAATTATAATGTGCAATTATAGAAAAAGGCTGGTTCCAAGAGGCTGCAGTACCTCACACGGCCACTAATCAATCTGGGACACAGACAGAGGAGGCTTGTCTTATCCAGTTCTTTTAATACATCCATGACACAAACTCATTTAACATAATAGTTTATTCTCATTTTCAGAATCCAAAAGTTACATTACATTTACATATAAAACATGTACAATATTTGAGACTAGTCCAGTGTTTGGAGAGACAAGGCAGATCTCTATGGCTCCTTTGAGGACTGAGGTTACTGCAGTTCACGATGGTGTCCCTGAACGCCACATTCTCCCCTCGACACTCGCATTTCCCACGCGTCGCTCTGTCTTTGAACTAACACAGATTCCCATAAAGACACACACAGCCTCCACAGGTCACAGTTTTACATCTGGCTACACAGAAAAACAAATCATCGGCGAAACCCAGAAAGGTCTTTTTCTAGAAATGTTTCCGAGATACACTGGATTTTTCTAGAACAGGGTTAAGAAGTAAGTAACATCCACTGGCCACGTTATTAGGTACGCTCTTTTCTTTGTTTTTAGAAGGTTTTTCAGGCTCGAAGGTCAATATCGCAACAAACAAAATGTATCGCAGTAACAACAAAGTCTTCCATCGGACAGAAAAATGTAGACTTTTCAAACTAAATTTGCCTCGGTTTTGTATTTGTTGTTTTTTGTTTTTTATTCTAATATAACAGATATTATTGCAAACAAAATCGTGAAGTCGACTATAAACAATAATGTCAGTCGTCTTTTGATGATAGTCGTTATTCTCTGGACTAAACAGACTCTAAAACGCAAACTAGACTTTTAGAACAAAGATAGTGACATTATTAAAGAAAAATGGCGAAAAAGAATAGACCGTTTCTGATTTTCTTTTTTTCATAAATATTCTGTACCCTGAAGCTTCATTCACAAGATTTCAACATTTATTTGGTTAAAGTTGTTAATTTATTTCAAGTCTCAATCTACAATAGAAATAATTTCTGACGACTAAAATAATCGTTAGTTTGAGCTTTAGTCAAAAAGTGCATTTAAATACTGCAATAATATTGATATTGCAGATCTTAATAGCCAATCGCAGTCATTTCTAATATCATGCAGCTCGACTCGAAGGCTTTATACGACAGGACGGTTGAGTGAAACCTTTAAACACCTGCAAGAAAATCAAAACTTAAATAGATCCACACTTATGTTCTTCTTAAAGACGATAAATTTAGAGATGTATTTGACTTGTTGACATGTTTCGGCCAATTAGAGTTCTGAGGCCGAAACATGTCAACAAGGTAAATACATCTCCTAATTTATCGTCTTTAAGATGAGACACTACAGACAAAACTTGAAAGATGTTTTATTCTTCCATTGAATCCACTTCATCCATAGATTTCTCTGGGACATTGTAACTTCAAAGGACGTTTTCTTAAAATGCATTTTTGTCCCTCGAGACATAAAGATCAGCCTTAAAGTAGATCCTACACCAAACTGTACAATCTGGACTCAACAAGATTTAGACGAAACGAACAGAAGGATTTGTTTATCTAATTCTAAAATGGATTTATTGAAGTTTTATATTAAAAAAAATTAGGCGAAATTTGAATTTTTAGGACAATTTTCAGTCAAATCTAGTTTACTTAAAGACGCAATAAGAAATCCAAAATCCCCTCTGTACATTTTGTTGTAACTAAAATGTTACAAAATGAACCAAGAACTTTAAACCTGGTTCTGTCCATTTTTCAGATTTAAATGTCCCAAATATGTGGATTTTTGGCCATTTTTACACATAAAATCCCTAATTTCTACATGAAAACATGACATGATGAAAAACGTGTAATATATTTTTCTCATACATTTATGTGAGTAAACTACAGGAGAAGTTTCAAAGTGATATCTTTAAATTTAAGATTTTTTCCTATTCACCTGTGTCTCACCTTAAGAAGAGCATAAGTGTGGATATAACTAACGAACGCTGTCGGAGTGAAAGAATTTAGAACTAAACCGTGATGTAAAAGTGCATATGTGCAGTACAAATACACCTGCAAAAAGTATACTCAGGCAAAAGTACCACAAATTATACTTTAGTGAAAGTTTTGAACTGTTCGTTTTAAAATGTACTTAAAAGCAAAAGCATTTAAAGGGCCCATGACAGGTCGGACCACTCATTTACCTAAAATGCAGTTAAGATAAATATATTTCAAGTTTCGCTACAATTCTTTACAAATGTTATCCCGGTTTAGCAGTTTTATAAGTTTTAATTTCACTTCCTGGTTGTAAATAATGACATCACACTAGGAAATTACCATAGCAACCACACTGTAAACTGGGCTAAAACTCATCTAATGTCATCAATTCTTTTACCTGACAAATAAATATATATTTGAACTTATTTATTTAGTTGAATTAATGTTTAAAGGGTCAGAAAAGTAGTTTATTTTGTGTAAATCGTGTATAACCTTTGTCTCCCCAGTGTGATGTCATCAGTTTGTTTACTTCCTGTAATTTTCAACAGATTTTTCAACTTTTTTCCACAAACAGCGACCTGATTGGTGTAAAACTATCATTTATATTTATAACAAGTATTAATACACTGAATAAAGTCAAAATTAGAAAATCATAAAAACCTGTCATAGGCCCTTTAACACCGATTTTGATCTTAAGTCTATTCTTTTCGTGTGAAGTTTATATAAATTAGGGTTTGGCATGAACAAAAAAGGGTTAAACGTTGGTTATTTCCATATTTTAGGGACGGTGTTGTTTACAAAAAAAGGTGACAGCAAAATTACAAATAAATACATTGAAACTTTAAGATAGATTACGTCAAAAACTCAGCCTCGAGCCTCGTTTTGTCTTCGTTTCATTTGATTCAAAGTGTACCTAATAATATGGCCACCACATGTTAACATATATTTTTCAACAGCCTGAGCCTTTAACAGGTCATAATGTCACGTAAAAAAAGCACAGTTCAATACAGTCAAACCCATTGAATAAACATTGCCGACGTCCATGTTTTCACACTCGTTCTGGGTGTTAATGACGTGAAGGCGTAGTTACTGTACATTCACAAAGTACACAATGTCATGAGGATGGAGCTTACAGTCACCACCAAAACATTGCTTTTTCTAAATAGTAAATCACTTTTTTCTTTACAATTTGGTCTAATATTTGAAATGGAAGCCTATTCGATTGGGATACATTCATGATTCAAGTGTTAATGTATTTACAACGTTAGAAGCTCTCGTGCCGTGCCGTTTCGTCGTTTGTTTCTGCGATCCGAGCGTTCACGTTCACACGACGAGGAAATGAGAAAAAAAAAAAAAAAACTGCATGTAACGTGTACAAGTGACGCCGGGGACTTTTCAGAGCAGCAGAGGTGGAAGCGGTTAGGCCTGGGCGATACGGAAACAAATGATCATGATTTTCTCGGGGCCAGATCATGATTTTGATTTTATCACGATTCACTTTGTGTTTTTCTGTTGCCTTTAATTCACCTTATTCCAGAAGTTGCTGTGCGGAGCGTTGTTGACTTGTTGTTGCTCGTGTTCATTAAACATTTTACACAAATCAATCTACTTTATGTAACATTTTAGCGGTGAGACATTTCGCGTTTTTCTCACTTATTGTCACATTTTCGTCACTTTTTCCAGCATTTTTGTCACTTTTACTCACGTTTTTGCGTTTTCGTCACTTATTGCCGCATTTTTGTCATTTTATTCAATTTTTTCCACTTTTAATCACATTTTTCTCACTTTTAGTTGCGTTCTTGTCACGTTTTTGTCACTTATTGTCGTGCATTTGTCACTTTCTTCCGTGTTTTTGTCACTCATTTAGTTATGTTTTTGTCACTTGTTGAGTTTTCGTCACTTATTGCCACATTTTTGCCACTTTATTCTGTTTTTTTCCACGTTTTTGTCACATTTTTGTCTACACGGACTAAAAAGACGTTTTCAGGCCTCAGGAAATCGTTGCGTTGTTGACTTGTTGTTGTTCGTGTTCATTAAACATTTTACACAAATCAATCTACTTTATGTAACATTTTAGCGGCGAGACTTTTCCCTCGTTCATCATTAGCTTTAACGGAGTTCTCGTCAAACGAAAGTGCGTTTACAGCAAAAGTGCAAAAAACGGCAAAAGTGGGCGGGGCAGAATAAGGTGAATCGAGCTGCAGGATTTAGGAAAAATATCTAATTGTAATTTTTCTGATCAGCGCAATTGTGATTAGGTTTGTGATTTATGTTTTAATAATAGGATTCTGTTCAAATTCACATTTTAAACGCAATTTTGTCGCTTTTTACTCACATCTTTGGCATTTTCAGTCACTTTTATTGCTTTTAGTCGTGTTTTGTTGCATTGATTCGCGTTTGTAGAGTCATGTTTGTCGCTTTTGAATGCATTTTTTATCGCTTTTGGTCGCGCTTTTGTTTTAGAACATGTTTTTACTCAAATCAAAGCAAGACATTTTGTTGTTTGTGGAAGAAATTATTGCACTTCAAACATTGCGATTGTGTGTGGATTTGGTTTAATTGTGCAGCTCTGGTCTTTAAGAGGTAAATAAAGTCATCTGCTCAGAGGCTTCAGAGGCTAAACAACAGGAGAAAAAGTGTGTTTGAACAGACATCTGCATTAAAGACACAAACAGTGAATCATAAAAATAGATTGTCACAGGGACCAGCTCACGATTCTATTTTTATCACCGTATCACCCAGGACTAGAAGCAGAACTTAAAAATGTGAGATGATAACATTACAAAGGGAAGTCCTTAGTTTAAAGGAGACATATTGTGTGAAATAAACTTTAAATACCCACATTCCTCACAAATGATCATTAACACTCGACCAAATTAAATAAAAAAGGCTTGCTGTGCTTCTAAATTGAGACAAAAATGCTCAAACGCAGAGCTGAATCCTCAAGTTATTCATTCAGAAATTGTACTTTGTTTGGGTTTAATATTAAAAATACACAATATATATATAAAAAAATAACTTAAAAGCGTAATATTCACTCGAGTAAAAGTGTGTAGTTACAGTAATACTTCCACCTCTGCGCCACAGAAGAAAAGTTTAATATCTAAAAACAAAAACAGGATTTGAATGTTTAAATATTGAAATAGTCTGCGTCTGTTATTTTACTTTTGTGCGGTTTTACTGACTTTAACTAATTCCATCTCGCTCCAACGACCAGTTAAACACAATAAACCATCTTCACTTTATATCATTCTCTTATATATTACTCACATGTGTTCAATATATTTTTGCAAAGAAAATATATCAAGAAATCTTTATCTACAGAAAGTGCAACGGCAAATTATGAAAAGTAAAGGCGCTCCATTCGTTTAAACATCAGTGAATGTTCATTTTGGCACATGACGCATACATTTAACGGTCACATTCACCTAAAATGTGCAGAAAGAAAGTGGACAATCACAAAAGAGCGTGTGGTTTGTCGACGGGGCGTGTTACTTGGCGCCCTCTGGTGGGGAACGGGTGGGGTTCACGTGACAATTGTTAAAAACTGAAGAGAAAATTAGTGTTTTAACTCGGAAATGCAAATGTTTTGTCCTGGTTTATGGTTAAAGGGCGCATGACGGGTTTTTAGGATTGTCTAATTTTGACTTTATTCAGTGTATTGTAAATATAAATGATAGTTTTACACCAATCAGGTCGCTGTTTGTGAAGAAAAGTTGAAAAATCTGTTGAAAGAGACAAAGATTATGCATAATTTACACAAAAGAAACTACTTTTTTGACCCTTTAAACATTGATTCAACAAAATAAAGGTGTTTACATGTGTTTTTATTTGTTGAATGAAAAAATCTGGAGTTTTGGTCACTGTACAGGACGATTTCTTGGTAATTTCCCAGTGTGATGTCATTATTTACAACCAGGAAGTAAAATTAAAAACCTAAAAAAAAAAAAAGGCAAAACTGGCATGGAATTTGTAAAGATTTGTAGCAGAATTTGAAATATATTTATCTTGACTGTATTTTAGTTAAACGAGTTGTTTAACCTGTCAGAGGCGCTTTAATATCTCTAATTACTGAGTCTAAAATGAAACAAAAACTGTCAACACAAACAGGGAAAAAAAGTTAAAGGGCCTCTGACAGGTTGGACTCATTTAACTAAAATGCAGTTGAGATAAATATATTTCAAATTCTTTTCAAATTTCATGCCAGTTTAGCGTTTTTAATTTTACTTCCTGTTTGTAAATGATGACATCACACTGGAAAATCAAGAAGCGACCGCGCTGTGCACTGGGAAAAAACTCATCTAATGTCACCGATTTTTTTACTTGACAAATAAAAATATATGTGAACGTCTTTATTTTGTTGAATTAATGTTTAAAGGGACAAAAAGAGTAGTTTATTTTGTGTAAATTATGCAGTAAGGTGATGTCATCAACCTGTTTACTTGTAATTTTCAAACAGATTTTTCCATTTTTCTCCACAAAGCATTACCTCGTTGCTTTTAAACTATAATTTATATTTGCAACAGGTATTAATGCACCAGATAAAGGCAAAATTAGACAATCAAAAAGCCTGTCATACGCACTTTAAAGTTCAAATATAAAGTTTGCGTATGTTCTGTTCAGTCATTTCTTTAAAAATTGCCCAGAGTTTAGGCCCCTGCCATCGACTTTTATTAAATTATGACATTTTAATTCTAAACGTCGTGAACCTGACCCGTGAAACACAATCAAACTGACAAGCTTTTCCCTTCAAAGATTGACATTTGATGTACTTTAATTGATCTAGTCTTCAGTGCACTGGAGCTCAACACTTCGATGGTTCTGAAAGTACATTTTCCTTTTCGTTTTTCCCACAGACTTTACACAAATTCTCTACATTACGAGTTTAAACTAAAGGCACGACGGAGGCTCACCAGCCGAGATAACGTCCTCCTTTTCAGTTCAGAAAACATTTAAATCTTAACCTTTGTCCAAATGTTTTCAGTCTAGTGTTGTCACAATTCTAAAATTCAAACTCAACACTAAAGAATAGACTCGATTCACCAATTCTACCACCACAATGATACAGTTTATAAATGTAGGTCAAGGTTTCAGACGATACTGACATTTTCAACACAAAATAATTGTACTTTTTATTAAACCACGTGTTTAATGAACATTTTAGCGGTGAGACTTTTCCCTCGTTCGTCATTAGTTTTAACAGAGTTCTCGTCAAACGGAAGTGCGTTTACAACAAAAGTGCGAATCTGTGGCAAAAAGCGCAAAAGTGGGCGGGGCAGAATAAGGTGAATAATAGTTCAGATAAAGCTCTAAATCAATAATGAAACTGTTTAATAAAAGTCACATTCATCCTGTTAAAGTCCTGTACCAGGGCCGTCACTAACAGTTGTTTTTATTATATATTTAAACAATAAATTATCAACCAAATAAGTATTTTATGGTGACGCTTTAGATTAAGGTTCCTTAGTAAACTATTTATAATGCATTAATAAGCACTTGTTATGTGTTTATAAGCACTTACAAGGCATTTATTAGAGTGATAATTGAAAATAATGTAATATTCACTCAAACATGTTTTGTCTGATGGATTATAAACCTGTATAAGGCGTTATAAGTGCATAAACAAACTATTAGTGCTTATTAACATCTTATAGTTAACTAAGGAGCCTTAATCTAAAGCGTTACCGAGAATATTTATGAATAAAGTGTATTATTGAAGAAAATCAGCATTAATCTATTCTTTACCTTTTTAACGTAATAATGTCTCAATCGTTGTCATAAACGCTCTTTTGACGTGTGTTTTAGCGTCTGTGTATTTTCTATAGTTGACCAGTTACAATTAGTCAATTAATTGCTGTAGCCTTATCCTGTACATCTTTTTTTTTCCTCAATACTAAATATTTCCTTTAATATCCTAATTCTGACACTTTGGTGTAAAGTTCTCAAAAGAATCAAAAACAAATATTAAAAGTACAGTCGAAACCAGATACTCATTTGAGCAAGTATCGATACTAAAAATATATATATTTAAAATAAATCACATTCACAGACAAAATGTGACCTTTTCCTGAACAGTTTTCGAACGATCCTGAGCTTTATCAGAACATTTTAATAAAGAACTGTGATGTTGTATTGAAAATGTCTATTTGGTCTAAAACCTTGACCTAAAACTGATCATTTTTAACGTGGTATTGACATCAGTACAGAAAATAGAGTCTAATCCTTAGTATCAGAGTGAAATTGAAATGTTAAATAAACTTTCTTTTTCGGAAAATCTACAGCAAAAAACCAGGGAAATGTACTTTGTGGAGCTCCTTGTGTTTGTAAATGACCACAGTGTTCGCTCAGATCTTATTATTGACACACGCCTCATATTTTGGGGTCACACTTGGGTAAATTATTGCTAAGAAAACATCCGCAGCATAAAGTTAAAAACCTAAACAGGCAAAGTTCTATTTCCTCCTCCAAAAGTGCTGAGCAGGAGCCAATGTTCTGAGGTAAAGAATAAGACGCAAACTCACACCAGACACTCTACGGCCTCAGCATTATTATTATTATTATTATTATAGACATTTACCCAACTATCCACAAACCAAACATTTAAAGGGAATTCATGGGAGTTTATTACAGAAAAGTATTGCATTCATTTGAATAATAAAAGTTTCTGTTTTTATGAGAAAGATAAATCCTGTTTTACCGAGAAAAGTAAGTGTTTTATGAGCAAAATACGGTGTTTCCTCAGGGCTGTAAGTTTAGGCGGAGCTGGCTAGATGCTACTACCGAGGCGCAAATGTACGATTTAGCCAGTTTGATACGCGTTTATTTTGATTTAGGCTCATGACGTTGGGAGATTTTGGTGTCACTGAGCAGTCTTGACGGTATTGTCATCAGCGTCATCAACTTTGCGACGACATCTGAAGGATCTGCGCCTGTTCAGACGCAGCTCCACCTGTTTGAGCGCGTCTCCAATAGTATCGCATTGATTTCAATAAAACATATGTTGTCTCATAAAAACAGACTTATTTAACCCGGAAAAACAGGATTAATTTTAGTCGTTAAAACAGAAACTATTGTCATAAAAACAGAAACTTTTCTCGGTAAAACAGGATTCATTTTAGTCGTTAAAACAGAAACTTTTATTATTCAAATGAATGCAATACGTTTCCGTAGTTCATGGAGTTTAAAAGCCGTGTATTTCCAGAAACACGTCCTCAATTTGTCTTTTTTGTTGTTGTAAAGTGAAATCTATAGATGTTTAATGGGAGAACATGGATATATCTGTAAATATCTGTGCTCTTTTTCATTTCTGTGCCACGATTAACGCTCTGCTATGGCTTTGACCGAGACTGTTGGGTAAATCAGCACTTTATACGTGACAGATTGGGATCATTTCTCAACCGTGAAATCAAAAAACGTGACTTTATATTCGTAATGTTTTGTTGTTTTACGATTTATGAAAAGTTCCTGGGTCAACTATTTGGTTACACTTTAAAATAAGGCATAGAAACATTATGTACAAAGCATTTATACGTGTTTAATAATCATTTTCAAGGGTTAGTTAATGTTATGATTATTAAAAATGTATAAATGCTTTGTTTGCACGCCTTATAAAGTGTTACCAACTGTTTATAATGTGTTAATAAGCACTGTTTAATGTTTGTTTCTAAGCGCTCATAAGGCATTTACAAGCATTTATTATGTGGTTATTATAAACGCTCTTAAATATTATGTAAATGTTTATAACTCACACGTATTACAAGCTACAAATGTTAGGAAGTGTCTAAGTGCTTATAAACAGATAACTAGTGCTTATTAACGCCTTATAAACGTTTACTAAGGAACATTATTTAAAAGTCTTTGCAAAGTTCACATCATTTCTAATAAAAAAAAAAGAGTATGCAATTTCAAGCCGTTCCAAAATGGTTCTGCACGTTTGGAATAATGAAAAATATGATTCATGAAACAGGAATTAAACATTAAGTGCATTTCACTCTGGACATGAACAAATAGACCTTTTAAAATGCAAATTATAAGAATGTGCTCAAATCGAGGCAAAATTAAGTAAACATAACACATTTTTATCAATTAACTCACGTCAGATTTAAATGATAATTGTTTTAAGTCTTTACAACAAAAAATAAGCTATAAATTTGTCAACATAGTCTGTATTTTTTCCTATTATCTGGGGCTCACTGAGGTTATAGAGACATGCCATAACTGATAAAGGCATTTCAAATACATGAGAGAGTGCCTTGTTTTTTACATTTTTAAGTAAATAGGCCGTCGTAATATATGTAATATATCTCTAGATCAAAGGAAAAACTATTGTGGTGCCAACATTTGTGTGTATTTGTCCAGTAGAACCTCAGATTCAGGAGTTTGTCTTTCGTATTCTCATAATAAATAAACAATTAGTGTAAAATATAAAAGTAAATGTGTTTAAAGCAGCCTCGGATGTCACTCAATTGTATCGGAGTGATTTAATTTCACAAAACCACCTTGATTTTTCATATTTTTCAGTCCATTATCTGTTTTTCCAGTGAATTCACATCATGTTCCACTTTGCTTTGGAATTTAGAATGTTTTTTTTATTTACAAATGTTTTAAAAGGTCTATATTATAACACGTCTGCACAAAAATCAATAATCAAATCCCCCAAAGCTGCAATTTAGGTCACAGAATTCCTTTTAAAAATTGAAATCTCTTGCAATATTATAGTTTAAGTCTCTATTCAGAAATGCATTGTGTTAAGCCGTTTATATTTGCCTTTTCTCCATCGTTTACGCTCCTGGATTTGTTTAAAACGTGAACTGAAAACATAAATTGAAAACCTGACTGGAATAATCAACGTTTTAATCTGGAGGCCGTAACTAATCCTGAATTATCGTGTCCACTGAGCCGAAGAGGACCTTTAGAAAAAACATATTGATTTATCTGACGTTGAGCTAAAGCTGCAGACCTGGTTATTCTCGGCGGCGCCCACTGCAGCAAAACCAGCGCCGTTCATCACCTTCACGTTTATGATTTATGTCCAAATGAAGCGGCGGGTTTAATCTGTAAATGTGAGTTAGCGGCCGCACCAGGACGGAATCGCCGCTCAGCTCCATTTTCATTTGGGCCATAAAATAGTTGTCGTTGTTTTGGGATAAGTTGTTATTTTAAATCGCAGCTGTCAGACTTTTGGAAAAATGTAAGTAAAGCCGGCTGCACACAGGAGGGTTTTTTAATTTTATTTTGCGCAAGTGTCACGTGATCGAACCAAAATCAAAAAGGATGAACAGTTTGTGGATTAAAGTCTGCATGACAGGTTCAACTACTAATTTTAATGAAGCACTGCTAAGATAATTATTAAGATTCCACTAAAGAATTAACATTTTTTATCCCAGTTTGGCAATTTCTTGGGTTAAAACGTTTACTTCCTGGTTGTAAATCATGACATCACACTAGGAAAATCTGTAACTGTTACCTAGCAACCATGTTTTACGCTCTGAGCTCAACAACATTACTATTCGACAAATAAAAATACATGGGAACGCCTTGATTTTGTTGAGTTTAAACGATTTTTTTATTGATTCTTGGTTGTAAATTTAGCTCGATTTTCGTTTGGTTCATAAAATAGTTGTCGTTGTTTTGAAAAAATGTAAGTAAGGCCGGCTGCACACAGGAAGGTTTTTTAATTTTACGCAATTTTTATGTCATTTCAGAAGCGAAGACGAGCGCAAGTGTCACGTGATCGAACCAAAACAAACAAACGAGGACGAGGTGAGTGTCGGCCGCCTTCACGTGCTTCGTGTTTAGAGAGAAAATCAAAAAGGATGAACCGTTTGACAGGTTCAAGTACTAATTTTAATGAAGCACTGCTAAGATTATTAAGATTCCACTAAAGAATTAAAAAATTTTATCCCAGTTTGGCAATTTCTTGGGTTAAAACGCTTACTTCCTGGTTGTAAATCATGACATCACACTAGGAAAATCTGTAACTGTTACCTAGCAACCATGTTTTACGCTCTGAGCTCAACAACATTATTATTCGACAAATAAAAATATATGGGAACACCTTGATTTTGAACGATTTTTTTAATTGATTCTTGGTTGTACATTTAGCTCGATTTTTGTTTGGTTCATAAAATAGTTGTCGTTGTTTTGGGAAAAGTTATTTTAAATCGCAGCTGTCAGACTTTTGAAAACATTTAAGTCGTTCTGTTTTGCAAGTAAAGCCGGCCGCACACAGGAGGCTTTTTAATTTTATTTTATGTCATTTCAGAAGCGAAGACGAGCTCAAGTGTCACGTGATCGAACCAAAACAAATACACAAGGACGAGGTGAGTGTCGGCCGCCTTCACGTGCTTCATATTTAGAGAGAAAATCAAAAAGGATGAACAGTTTGTGGATTAAAGTCTGTATGACAGGTTCAACTACTAATTTTAATGAAGCACTGCTAAGATTATTATTAAGATTCCACTAAAGAATTAACATTTTTTATCCCAGTTTGGCAATTTCTTGGGTTAAAACGTTTACTTCCTGGTTGTAAATCATGACATCACACTAGGAAAATCTGTAACTGTTACCTAGCAACCATGTTTTACGCTCTGAGCTCAACAACATTATTATTCGACAAATAAAAATATATGGGAACGCCTTGATTTTGTTGAGTTTAAACAATTTTTAAATTGATTCTTGGTTGTAAATTGTCCCTCGTGTGTCTCCCTAGTGTGCTCTATGTGTCTTTTTCAACATATTTTTCAACTTTTCTTCCCAAACTGATCCTTGACTGGTGTAAAACTTCTATTTATATTCACAACAGGTTTTATTCCACCAAATAAAGTCAAAACGAGAAAATCCTAAAAACCTGTCATGCGCACTTTAAAGTCTGTATGACAGGTTTTCAAAATGTTCTAATTCTGACTTAGTTTGGTGGGAGGGCACCTGTGGCAAATATTTATCATAGTTTTACATCCGTGAAGTTGCAGTTTGCGAAGAAATTTTGAAAAATAGAAGTGCAAAATTACAGGAAGTGAGCTCTAAAACGTAATCCCTCTGTGATGTCATCAAAAAGCGACGCACCGTTGAAACTAGACTGATTTTTTGGACAGTTTAAAGGGCCCATGACAGGTTGGACCACTCATTTACCTAAAATACAGTTAAGATAAATATATTTCAAGTTTTGCTAAAATTCTTTACAAATGTTATCCCGGTTTAGCAGTTTTATAAGTTTTAATTTCACTTCCTGGTTGTAAATAATGACATCACACTAGGAAATTACCATAGCAACCACACTGTAAACTGGGCTAAAACTCATCTAATGTCATCAGTTCTTTTACCTGACAAATAAAAATATATTTGACCTTATTTATTTAGTTGAATTCATGTTTAAATGGTCAGAAAAGTAGTTTATTTTGTGTAAATCGTGTATAAAGTTTGTCTCCCCAGTGTGATGTCATCAGTTTGTTTACTTCCTGTAATTTTCAACATATTTTTCAACTTTTCTCCACAAACAGCGACCTGATTGGTGTAAAACTATAATTTATATTTACAACAAGTATTAATACACTAAATAAAGTCAAAATTAGAAAATCATAAAAACCTGTCATACGCACTTTAAATTGTCATCCAACAGACTAAAGTTACCAGGCGTAATCATTTGTCAAATCATTACTATTGTGTAAATTATATGGATTTTGGCCCTTGTTTTCAAAATGGTTGCTAAATAACAGTTGTGGAATCACCTCTAATTATGTCATATTTGCTGCTCATGTCCAACCAGGAAGTAACATTATACAAACATTATGAAAAACAGGCAAAATGTTAAGTAAAATGTGTGTCTAACCCGTCATATAGACTTTAAATCTGCTGTAAAGGCCACAAGAGGGCGCCACATTCACTGGAGTAAGAAGCTGGTTACACTGACTTAATGGTCGTGTTTCCATAAGTCCAATACGGCACAAAAGTGAACCGTATCACCCCGTTTGAGGGTCCAAAGTGGGTCGCGAGGGGCACAGTACTAGCTCTCCTCGCTTTAGAAAATGGACCGGTTTAGAGCGAACAAAACGTCAATCATTCCTCAAATGCTGACTCGATCTTGTGAAAAAACGGCGTATTTCCAGCCTTAATGTTATTTGTTGAGCCAAGAGTTAGCAAAACAAAGCTAGCGCGCGTTAGCATGAGCGGCCTCCTGTTTACAACGCACGGCACTCGCTGCAAAATCGTAAATATTATGTTTCCAGCGCATTTGACAAAATCCAAACCTATTTCATAAAGAGCGGTTGAAACATGGCGAAGAGACGTGAAAAAAACTGACAAAAAACCGGAAGCTGTGTTGTTAGCTAGCTTTAGCCACGTCTTACAGCGACAAAAACGTGTAATTAAACTAAATGTTTTTTTGCGAATCGGGAAGATTGGACACATGAATGGTTTTGTCCAATATTTTTATTTATTTATTAACCATCATTTAACCAAGGGAGTCTTTTTTTAATGGAGCCTTGTGCTGTACGACTGCTCTGATTGGCTAAAGTTCCTCATAACATGTTTGAACCTTATGATTTGACTAATTGTCGAAACAAAGTCACTCTCGTGCACACTCCTCCTGAAGTCTAGAAAGCCAAATCAGGCTTAAAAATCCTCTCGTGTGCAGAAGGCTTTAGAGCGTTTCCTTGTCCTGGTGTTTTGTCTAGGGTTGCAATGACAGGAAATGGGTACATTTTGTGTTTTCTTAATATAAACACCTTTTCGTGTGTAATATTCTCCGCCAGGACGCCCCAAACGATTATTTTAGTTAATCAGTTTGACACAGATAAAGCTGACGTGAAGCCATTTGGGACGTCCTGGTGGAGAATATTACACATGGAAAGGTGTTTTTAATAAGAAAACATAAAATTTGCTCATTTCCTGTGTCTTTTTGTGTGATTCCTGCTCTTTGTGAGTAATAAATCTGCGTGTTTTGGAGTCTGTGTATCACCAGTGAACGATTATTCAGTCAATTTTATCCCCATTTTGTCCTCCTTTGGCTGTAATGGTGTCCTATTTTAGGCTTGGTTCTAATTTAGACCTGGAATTGTTAGACATTTTAGCGTTTGAGTGTGAGGAGTTTAAGAGCCACTACGGTGAACTTAAAGGCCGGATAAGAAGCAGTAATGCTGGATTATAAGATGTTTGAGTGCGTGTGACAAACAGGTGCAGGAGGAAAATGGTGAATGTAAAATAATATAAATAAATACAAGAACACAAAGTTAAAGGCCTGATCCCACCGTTTGAGTGAATAATTGAGTCGTCTGTGTCTTTTGTCTGTTTTAGAGAGATCTTTGTCTTTCTGAGGTTTTCCAAGATGGACGTCCTGTTAGTCGTCTATGAACGCAATCCCTTCAATCCTGCAAGAGAAAAGCACTTGTGAGTAAAACAGAAGACACTGCCACATGGTTCAGTGTTTCCACCACCAGGGGGCGTTTGTAATGGTTTAGAGATTTACAGGAGATATATCACGCCAAATTTACTGAGAAAAAAAAACAAACATTTTTTTAAGCAGGTCTAATGTTGGTCCCTCGTCAAAAACATACCTGGACTTGTTTTTCGCTTCATTGTCAAAAAAAAAAAAAAAATAGAATCATACCCACCTCTGCCAGCAGAGGGCGCACTAGTACTGTGTTTCTTTGTGAGTTTTTTCCAAACATGGACTTTTTAAAATGAACACATCATGCTTTACTTTGTCCTTTTAGGCCGTGGTGGACTGAATACTAGAATATTTATCTACATCCCAAATGTATTTTGTAACACAACTTTTATCGGAGAATTATATACTTCACTTCCGGCGCTGGTGAGAGCCGGCTGCTGGTTGCAACATGCTCCGTCTTTTTCCAACTTTTTTCGCTTTCTTTCTATTGTGACTGTAAATAAGAGTGTGCACTTTATACTTTATATTGTATTTTTATTACCATGTTTAGTAATGACTTGTATCATATGTAGAGTGAAAATACAACACAGGCTGGAAACACAGTTGTTTGTTCAGCATTTATAAAGATAGTAAATGTATTCTGAAACCACAAAAAGAAGTAGACAGTAACTGTACCAGAGTACTGTCACTCAAAAATGATTATTCTGAATGTTTTCTCAGAGCATCTATTCAGTTACTTTACAGTTACATTGCGTTCTTAGCGTTGTATTTTATGTTTTAGAACTTATGATGCCAACAGACTTCAGATGTATTTTGAATTATGTATCTGGGAAAACTGAAACAGAGTTGAGACTCAGAGGGAGAGGACCTTGTACACAGGATCACTGAATGAAACAAAATACAACTCCATTGTACGTTTTTGACGAGGGAACCATGTTTGACGAGCAAAATGGTTAAAAGCTCAATAAACTGTCCCCTTTAGATTAGAAAACACAAATGACCAAAGACCAGGAGCCATCGAAGCCCGTTTTAAAGCCAGCGCTCAATAATGCGTTGGATATTCACGTCTGTTAAACACGGAAACGTATTGCATTCATTTGAATATGAAAAGTTTGTTTTTATGAGAAAAGTAATTTCTGTTTTAACGACTAAAATTAATCCTGTTTTACCGAGAAAAGTTTCTGATTTTATGAGAAAGATAAATCGTGTTTTATGAGCAAAATACGGTGTTTCACGGGCTGTAAGTTTAGGCGGAGCTGGCTAGATGCTACTACCGAGGCGCAAATGTACGATTTAGCCAGTTTGATACGCGTTTATTTTGATTTAGGCTTACGACATTGGGAGATTTTGGTGTCACTGAGCAGTCTTGACGGTTTTGTCATCAGCGTCAACTTTGCGACGACATCTGAAGGATCTGCGCCTGTTCAGACGCAGTAACAAGTCAGACCTGTTGGACGGTGCAGTATTTCTCCAGGATCAATTAAACCAATATGGTATGCTTCATGGATACAAGACTATGCATTTAAAGTGTATTCAAGCCGGTTACGTGGTGACTCAGGAGACAATCAGAACCTCCTGAAGATTTTGGACCCCAATGGAGTTTAAATGAGACGCAGAAATCGCCTTCATCGCCGTCTATATCAGAATCCAGGGCCAAACTTCTTATGGCACATAGATTCATACGACAAGCTTAAACCATATGGAATCTGCATAAACGGTCGCAAAGTTGACGCTGATGACAATACCGTCAAGACTGCTCCGTGACACCAAAATCTCCCAATGTCGTAAGCCTAAATCAAAATAAAAGCGTATCAAACTGGATAAATTGTACATTTGCGCCTCGGTAGTAGCATCTAGCCAGCTCCGCCTAAACTTAGCCCTTGAAACACCGTATTTTGCTCATAAAACACTTTTCTCGTTAAAACAGGATTTATCTTTCTCATAAAAACAGGATTAATTTTAGTCGTTAAAACAGGATAAACTTTTCTCATTAAAACAGAAACTTTTGTTATTCAAATGAATGCAATACGTTGCCGTAGTTAAACACAAGACAAAGGGAAACACAAAGGAGAAATAGAGGGCGGGTCTTGCCTTTTTGGAGCTGTGCATATCTTTGTGGTTGGAGTTGAGGGCTTTCCACACGGTCGTTTTAGACATTTCATCTGAGATATTAATGTCAGAGGGGTCGGACCTGGGAGGGCATCAGGAGGAGGACAAACAGGGACAGGGAGAGTTTAGGAGGAAGGAGTTCACTGATAAAACAAACAGACATCAGTACAACAGATATGGTGTAACTTCACCTGGGGTCGTGTGCTTTTTGCGTCGGTGCAGGTTTACACGTCTCCATGGCGATCTGAACGGCGGTCGAGTCCTCGGATTTAGACTGGAGCATCATCTGAGATTCCTGAGACACAAATACAGGAAAAACTATTAACTTTAGCACAAAAAAATAACAAATGTGTATATCTGGAGGTAAAATGTTGATGTTTTTGTAGTGATTGTGTAAAAAGACACATCTGATGAGGACAAACAGAACGACACGTGGGAATAATTCGATTTTCTTATAGACCCTTCCAGTGTTCGTAAACAAAACATGGCGTTCCATTTGCCTGGTACAATTCCATGTGTTAGCACTGATGCACTTTCAATGGGAGCGTTAGCCTCCAAACTATGAAAAACCAGGGCAGAGCTAGAAAACATTACCACGTGTAGAAAGGTTTTGTGTAGTTTGTTGGCATGTATGTTAATTTTGGCAGTAACAAATTGATAATTAACTTTATTTTATTCTGGACAAAATTGCACCAAAAATGCAGTGCGCCACAAGAGTTTGACAAGTTTTGTTTAACCAGTGCTACAAATTTAAGTTAATACTTTGTCAACGTGAAATGAGTAATCTTAAGTTTTGTATAGGAGATAGTAAGAATTCTAAGTCTAGAATAATGATACATGGCAGTGGATTAATGTCTGAATTATTGAGTTGTCATTTGTGTTATAATAAATTTTGTATTTTCTCAAGCAAATAATGGTCTCCATAGCCGCTGTATCAGAAGTACATATTCATTGAACCTAGATGTCAAAAGCTTGGACCAAATCACCTAGAAATTCAAAGTTAGGGTTCAAAATGTTCCCTGGTTTAACTTTAATGTAGTTTATTATATCCATGTCATTATTCTGTCCAATGGAATGGTTACAAGCTCGTAGTTTGTCATGATTAAAGCGTAAATGCCTTGTTAAAAAGCATTCAATTTAATTTGCTGAAACCGGCACGTGTTCCCACCGGGAGGCGGCCCCGGGGTAGACCCAGGACACGCTGGAGGGACTATGTCTCTCGGCTGGCCTGGGAACGCCTTGGGATCCCACCGGAAGAGCTGGAGGAAGTGTGCGTGGACAGGGAAGTCTGGGCCTCCCTGCTTAGACTGCTGCCCCCGCGATACCCGGCCCCGGATAAGCGGAAGAAAATGGATGGATGGATGGATGGATGGAACCGGCACAAACCTTGTATTGTTTTGTCAGATCTTGGGTGTCGTTCTGTTTCATATTTTATTCAGATTCTCGCTCTCTGGTTGTGTAAAGAGTGAATAAATCACAGTACCCCGTCTTTCATTTTGGAGGCGTCGTCCAGGTTCTTCTTCTTCCACTCGGGCATCAGGTCGTCGAGGTAACTCAGCTCCCGCTTTGAGAAACACAGGTCCAGCAGCTTACGGACAAACACCAACGCCAGAACCTGAGGGAGAAGGAGGACAAATGAGGGTTTTACTGTAGGTGACCCAGTCTGAGAATAACACTCATTTAGGGCTGAAACCAGTTAAAGTGCGTATGACAGGTTTTTATGATTTTCTAGTTTTGACTTTATTTAGTGGGATAAAACCTGTTGTGAATATAAATGATAGTTTTACACAAATCAGGTGTCAGTTTGTGAAGAAAAGTTGAAAAATATGTTGAACTTTACAGGAAGTAAAGCAGAGTTCCAAAACACGATGACATCACACTAGGGAGACACACCAGGGACAATTTACAACCAACAAACACATTTTTCTGATCCTTTAAACATTAATTCATCAAAATAAAGGCGTTCCTATGTGTTTTTATTTGTCAAACAATAATTTCTGTGACATTTGAGGAGTTTTGACCCAGTGTACAACATGGTTTCTAGGCAACAGTTACAGAATTCCCCAGTGTGATGTCATGATTTACAACCAGGAAGTAAACATTTAAACCTAAAAAACTGCCAAACTGGGATGAAAATGGTTTTATTTTTAGCACAATCTTGAATATAATTATCTTAACTGTGTTTTAGTAAAATGAGTACTTTAACCTGTCAGAGGCACTTTAACTGATTAATCTTAAATTAATTTATTGAATAATCATTCCCTGGTCCATACACAGACTCTAAAACAGGCCAAGACGTTTTATGATTCAGAAAGAGCAAGAATAGCACCAAAATGACACGGAAAATTAGTGCGATAAGGGTATTTAAGGATATTTTTTCTTTTCAACAATTAAGTTCTAACTCTTACTTTAAAATATTGTAGTTTAGGTACAAATAAACACACATTGGAGACATTTGGAGTGATGTTTGTATGAAATATGTGGCCCATCGAGGCAACTGTTGTTGTGATTTTGGGCATTATAAAAATAAATTGATTTGATTTGAAATAGTGAAAAATGGATGAGGATTTTGAAGCAAGCGCTCTAACAAAACACTTGAACATTTGAGGGTGCGTCTGATTGGTCAAAAGTAAAAGAGGCTACAGCGAGCAAAAAAATTTTACAAATTATTGCGATAACAACATGTGCCTTAACAATATATTTTTTAAACAATGTGCAGCCCTAGTCTGTAAATGTCCTCAAGCGGCGTCACTTTTGCTTCATCTTTGCCAAATTAAGTAGAAATGTCTTATGCAAGTGGATTAAATTAAGTAATAAAACACCTTTAGGAGCAGATTGGACAAATCGTTTCACATGAAAGTCTAAACTGACCAAAAACAAAATTTACAAAAATTATTCTTGCCTGTAGTGTCTTGCTTTAAAGTGCATATGACAGGTTTTTAAGATTTTCTAATTTTGACTTTATTCAGTGTAAACTTAAATTATAGTTTTATTCCAATCAGGTCGCGGTTTCTGGAGATAATGTGAAAATGTTGAAAATTACAGGAAGTAAACAAATCAATGACATCACACTGGGACACAGGTTGTGCATAATTTACACAAAAAACTACTTTTTTGACCCTTTAAACATTGATTCAACAAATAAAGGTGTTTACATGTGTTTTTCTTTGTCAAATAAAAAAATCTGTGACATTAGAGGAGTTTTGGTGCACTGTACAGGATGTTTCTTGGTAATTTCCCAGTGTGATGTCATCATTTACAACCAGGAAGTAAAATTAAAAACCTTAAAAAAAAAAAAAAACTAAACTGGAGTAACATTTACACAGATTTTAGCAAAATTTGCATTTTGGTTATCTGTCAGAGGTGCTTTAACAGTGTGAAAATCAGGTACCCCGGCTTTAAAGTAGATCTAAATAACATTTTTACTTTATTAAACGTCTTTGTAAATATATTTTTGGGCATTTGAAACCCCCGCTGTCGCCCCCTGCTGTCTCTGAGCGGAAAATCGGCGGCAACTTTCTTGACGCCGACCTGAAGACAACTCTCCTGAGAAACACGGGCTCTCTTTTTTTTAATATTTGGCGACATTAAATATTTTTGTATGTGATTAAACTTCCTTATTTCAATAAAAAGGAAGACGGAAAAAAAAGAAAAAACAAGCTTTTGTCATAATTTTACTAGGTGTATGTTCACAAGAGACCTGCAGGGGGAGCTCTGTCGCAGAAGTTACCGAGTTCTGCTTTAAGGAACCAGATTGAGTACTTCTTCCTTTCGTACACAAATAATCTAATCGTGTGTGTTTCAGCCTCACCATCATGGGGAAGACGATGGCGGCGGGCGACGTCTTGATGACCCACAGCAGCACTAAACACGTGAGCTGAGTGACCGTGAACAGGTGCACCTTCCTCAGAGGGACGTGCCGCAGGTAAATGAAGTCCGGCTGGTGTTTGGCCGGCATCCCGAACAGCTTCAGACGATCGAAGAACTGCACAGGGAAGAGAAACAGAGTCATTCAGGAGCCACAAGACGAAGACCAAGCTGTGTCTGGATGAACTGATTAGGAAAGAGTGATTGACAGCTGTTTATCGATCGCGCTGAAGTGGCTTGTGGTGAAATAGTGAAGTAGATAAGAGCGATATGAAGCTGGTTGATCCTGTCCTGGATATATTTCTCTCACCTGTGCGCTAAAAAATGATCACGATTCTCTTGGGGCCAGATCATGAGTTCAATTTTATCACAATTCATGTTTATTTTGTATTTTTCTATTGCCTTTAATAGAGCTGCACCATTTAGGAAAAATACTGTATCTAATTGTGATTTTTCTGACCAGTGCGACTGCGATTAGATTTGAGATTTATTTTTTAATAATAGGATTCTGTTCAAATTCACATTTTATACACAATTTTGTTGCATTCAAAAGTGACAAAAACACATACAAACACGACTCAATGCATTTCTATCACTTGATTCGCACTTTTGTCGCTTGTTTCAGAACATGTTTGTACAAATCCAAACTACAGTGTTAGCAGTTTTTATTCAAATCAAAGCAAGACATTTTGTTGTTTGTGGAAGAAATTATTGCAGCCTTTGTGATTTGCTAATTGTGACAAAAAAAAACAACAACTTTTATTGTGCTATTTGTTTGTTGCTGGTGTCTTTTTCGTTTTACGATATGATTCACTTAGAAAAGGTTTACTGGGATTTTCCTGCTTTAGAGTTATTAAGTCTTATAGTTAAGTTATAAAAGGTCTTTTGTATGTGTTTACGATTGCGATTATCAAAATACGACAATGATTGTTTTTTTTTGTCGCAGTTAGCTCTGATTTACCTGGATAAACTAACCCTAGACTGTGTTTTATGGAGCTAAAATGACAAAATACGGTTCAAATCTTAATAATTTGAAACATTAAAGTATTAAAAGGTCTTAATGAATGAGAAAAGAGTCAGATACCTGTATTCCCTTCAAGGATGACGCTCCCATGTACAGGAAGACTCCGTACAGCACTGGCATCGGGATGAACTGCACACAACAAACCACTGTTTAACAATGTGTCCTGCAGGTGGCGCTGCTGCACCACGTGGTCCAGTGTGACCTGCAGCTGGAGGTCACTTTGGAAAATGTTATTTAACACTGAGATCCTTATTTACTTCTATTGATAATTAGCCAGATTTAAGTAGACATTCTTGACATTCTGGTCGACTATTTCTCGTGGATTGATTAGTCGACTAAATGAGGCGTGAAAGTAGCTTAAGCTCTCAAAACTATCTTTGTTTCAACCATATATTTGACAACACAGAAAAAAAAAACAATAGTGAATTGCATATTTTTGTGTAAAAAGACAGAGTAAATTTTAAATTCTTTCCCAAATCCATGTGAGTCATTCAGTGCTTAGCACCGCCTCTGGTGGTCATCCAGGATAACACATGCAACTCTCTTTTTGTAGAAAATTCTAATTTCAACACGTTTTGGTGCTATATAAATTCATTTGAATTGGATTTAAACAGATAAAATCAACTAAACAAATAAAGGTCTACAGCCCTGTTTTATTCTTGTGAATAAAGTTTAACATGACATCAAGACAATCAATGTTATGCCTAATCAATATCACAATGAATACATTTCATATTTATATAGAATCCATTTGGAAGTAACTAAAGCCATCTGCTCAAGTGCAGACTTTGCTGTGATTGGTTAAATCCACTCAGAGCAGGCCCAAGATCTGTGACGGAGCAAAGAACTGCATCAAAGTGCACATGTTCAACACACGTTTCACTAAAATGTAATGATCATTTGTGATTTTATTAAACATTTTGCCTGTTTGTCCCCCAAACATTTTCATGTTTAAGATGTTACTTCCTGGTTGAATGAGCAGCAAAAAATTTTAATCTATCCGAGCTTAAAATGGCTTGAATTTATCATTTTTCTTTGGATTTGAGAAGTTTTGACTCGATGAGATTTAATTGTTGATGTGGTGCAGAATATTTCATGGTTTCAAGGTATTTCTGATGATCAGACCATAATTTTGCTTAAAATAAGAAAATACATTTGTCAGTGGAGTAAGTAAAATGATCTTAATCCAGTGACAGATAATTTGGATTTAAATAAGAAATAATGTATTGAAACAAGTAAAATAATCTGGTTCCATCAAATAAATATAGTCTAAACTGATCTTAATGAGTCAAAACGTCTGAAATTAAGATAAATATCCTCAAATCAAGACATTTTAACTCATCTAGAAATACCTTTTTTGCAGAGTATAAATTACACAATCGTTAGGAACTGACCGTAAATAATACCTGTCTAACACCAATATGACGATTTCACCCAAACACAATCCCAGAGAACAGCGTGTGACCCTCGCCCTGCCCCGGGCCTCACCTGCAGCGCTCCCGTCATGAACACGGAGCAGCCCATGAGCAGGAAGATGAGCAGGCCGGTGAGCCTCTGCTCGCGGATGCCCAGGAAGCGCGGCTGCTCCCCGGGCGCCGAGCTCTCCGACTCCAGCTTCAGACTGTTGACGTGCGTGATGGACAGCACGGTGGCAGCGACGAACCAGGGCAGGCCCATGATGGAGCACACGGCCAGCATCACGCCCACCATGAGCAGGTCCAGGTGGTACCCACAGCCCTTCTGCAGCCACAGGATCACACACACGGGAGGAAGAAGAGCCAACGGTTACACACAAACTATTCACCTTATTCTGCCCCGCCCACTTTTACAGTTTTTTGCCAGATACGCACTTTTGTTGTAAACGCACTTCCGTTTGACAAGAACTCCGTTAAAGCTAATGATGAACGAGGGAAAAGTCTCACCGCTAAAATGTTACATAAAGTAGATTGATTTGTGTAAAATGTTTAATGAACACGAGCAACAACAAGTCACAACGCAACGATTTCCTGGTCAGTCTGAAAACGGCTTTTTAGTCGTGTTTAGACAAAAATGTGACAAAAATGCGATTAAAAGTGACAAAAACGTGGAAAAAAACTGAATAAAGAGGCAAAAATGCGGCAATAAGTGACGAAAACACGACAAGTGACAAAAATGTAACTAAATGACTGACAAAAATGTGAGTAAAAGTGACAAAAACGTGACAAGAACGCAACTAAAAGTGAGAAAAATGTGATTAAAAGTGAGAAAAATTAGGGAAAAAGTAACGAAAACGTGACAATAAGTGACAAAAACACGAAAAGTCTCGCCGCTAAAATGTTACATAAAGTAGATTGATTTGTGTAAAATGTTTAATGAACACGAGCAACAACAAGTCACAACACAACGATTTCCTGGTCAGTCTGAAAACGTCTTTTTAGTCCATGTAGAACTTATTTTATGTCGAGCTCGTCTGCTCCATCTAAACTAATACAACAGAAACAAGACGGCGGCGTGTACGGAAACTTCCGGAATAAGGTGAATACAGAAATGTCTGGAAATGTGAGGTGAAGAGGAAAACATCTGAAATTCAAAGATATCAGCGTGAAACTTCTCCTGCCGTTTACTCACAGAAATGTAGGAACTAAATGTATTACACTACGCAATGTTTTCATGTAGCATTTTGTGTAAAAACGACCAAAGTTGCACATATTTAGGACATGTGTTTTTATTATTTTAGTTTTCAGGTGATTTAGATATAACTGTAAACTGGCCTATTTTTTCTGACTTAAAACTTTAACAAATCAGGCTTAGAATGAAAGATCTATCCGCACTCTTCTCTTTTAAAGCGCTTTATTTTAAAATGATTCTGTGTGTCTTTTTGTGATTTTAATGCAACTTTTCCTGTTATGTAAAGCACTTTGAATTGCCTTGTGTATGAAATGTGCTCTACAAATAAACTTGCCTTGCCTAGAATTAGATATCAAAAAATCCTTCTGTACATCCCGGTTTGTAAAGTCTGGTGTGTGTAGGAGCTAATTTAAAGAGCCACTAAACATTAAACTATGTAAATGGGTCTAAAACAGACTTATACACACATCCCTGGCTTTAGTTTGATATTTTGATACTGGGCGTGTGGAGTGGGCGCTGTACCAGGAGCTTGTGCTCTTTGCGGTTGATGATGACGGCGGTGATCTGCTGGTCCATGAAGATGAGGATGGTGCAGAGCAGGGCGGGGATGGCAGCTGCCAGCGCCGTCCACCAGGGGTTGGGCCCGATGGGGTTCATGAACCAGCCGCGGTCGTCTCGAGTCGGCTGCAACACACGGCATTTCATTCAAACACTTCAAACACAACATCTGGTTTATCATTCCAGACGACGTGCAGAGGTCTGTTCTTTCTGTCGTTCTGAGCTTTGGTCATTATAGGCATAGATCGAAGTTATTTTTCTATCGAGGCAATTTAGTTTACTCAAAGGGAAGAAGGAAAAAACAAAACAAAGTGCCTTAAAAGTGCTCAAAAATAAACCCTTCAGCCTTTTCAGCAGGTCTAAAACCTTAAGGAAATATACTTTTACTTTACAGTCCAGTTCAAAAATGGAATGTAATGGAGTATAAAGTACAGATACGGCTCTGAAATGTAGAGAAGGAAAAGTAAAAAGTATCTGAAGTATCTACTGTGAGTGACAGCTGTGAGAGATACTGCTAGACTGTGGGGCCAAGAAGGGGTCATCAAAGCCTCAAGTACAACATAAAAACTTTTAAAAGTATCAGAAACGCACTAACACTGGAGGCATCTCAAACATATTTCAATGCAATGATCATGTCTGGGTTTTATTACTGTATAACATGCTGGTCCCAGGCAAAACCACTGGAAGGCGCTAGAATCGCTGCATAAACAAGCCTTAAAAATCCTAGACCGGACACCACGACAGCATCACCATCGCCATATTCTGCAAAAATACATTTTACTAAACTTCGAAAATATACAAAGATTTGCTGCTATCCGAATGGCATACAGAATTTTAAATAACTCTGCACCTGCACCTCTTAAGCACTTTGTTCAGTTCACATCAGGAGTGACCTCTAGAGCCACTCGGGCCTCCACCAGGGGGCAGTGGACCAGACCAAAACGTAAAACTACATTTGCACAAACAGCCTTCTCTTATAACGCAATAAAAGAATGGAACAATCTTCCCACTGAACTGAAAAGTCAAACAAACTATTCAACGTTCTCTGTAGAACTTAAAAAGTGGTTGTGGAGCTCAGACTTGTCAGCACTGACAGATATTTGCTTCTCGTCAAATAAGCCCAATGTAGCACTTTCTTGCTTTGCTGTATGTGTATAGTATGTAAATATATATTTGTATATGTAACTGAAACAAGTGGCTTATGGACTGATTTAATAGTGAAAGGTAATTAGGTAGGTCATGTATATTCTATGAGACAAATGTTGTAAATACTTTTTTTCTGTTCATGTGTGAGCGCTTGAGTCAGAGAATGGAATTTGTGAATTGTTCTTACTAATCTTTTGTTGTTTGCTCTGTACTATTTATTCTTGTAAATCAGGGACTGCAGATGGAAACTAGCTATTTAGCTCTTATCTGGTGCGGAACATCTCTGTTTTTTATGAGCTTAATGTCTCTAATGTGACTAAACTAACTAACTAACTATAATCATAATGATTAGGCCATGTGACCACAAACAAAGAGAGGGGCAAAAAAGAAACATTTGGGAGTGGGTTTCCTTATCTGAAAGGGGGTTTGTCTCCTTTGAAGGAGCAGTTGTTCTACCACATATAAAGCTATGTTACACTAGAGTCTAGGAGATCCTAGATTTGGCCCCAGTGGGACTCTCAGGCAACGTCCACTGACTGTGTGTGACGCTGCTCTCTGTAATAAACTTCCTTTAATGTACAGAAGCGTCCACGAGTCTTCTAATGATTGACACACCGACCAAAACCTTCAGAAACACATATCCATTGTAAAATGTACTTAAGAAAAACTTTAAGGGCCTCTGACATGTCTGACATTTCATTTAAATGCAGTTCAGATAAATATATTTCAAATTTTGCTAAAATACTTTACAAATTTTATTTCACTTTAGCAATTTTTGAGGTTTTTTGTTTTACTTCCTGGTTGTAAATGATGACATCACACTAGGAAATTACCATAGCAACCACACTGTAAACTGGGCCAAATTCATCTAATGTCACAGATTTAAAACATTTTTACAAATAAAAATATATGTGAACACCTTTTTTGGTTGAATTCATTAATAAGGGTGAAAAAAGTCGTCTCTTTTGTGTAAATTACGGGTAATCTTTGTCTCCCCAGTGTGATGTCATCAATCTGTTTGCTTCCTGTCACTTTCTACAGCTGTTTCAACTTTTCCTCACAAATGGCGACCTGATTGTTGTGAAACTTTGATTTATATTTATAACAGCTTTTAATACACCGAATAAAGACAAAATTAGAAAATCGTGAAAACCTGTCATACACACTTTAAGTACAGTGCTTGTCCTTTTGTACTTTGTTACTTTCCACCGCTGCTCTAGTCATTTTACAGGAAATCTCTCCTCTGGTAAACTTAATAATGCTATAAAACACTGACGTCATTAGAAACCTAACAACACACGACTCACGGTGTTTTTCTCACCTGAAATTTGCTTGGCACCTGGAGCTTCTGCGACGGAACTCCGACGATGTAATCCAGAACGACCATCGTGAGGATCGTGATGAAAACGGCAAAGTCACTGATCATCGAGCGAACCTGGAGGAACAAACCAACCAAACATGAACCCAGTCACTGAGTTCTGTTCACTCATGTTTCATTTTGTTTTATACGGAGCAGTGTTCAAGTCGAGTCACAAAAGTCACGCTCAAGTCCTCAATGTTTGAAATCCGAGACCTTAATAATGGTCCGAGTTCAAGTCAAAGTTTACAGTTTTTATTAATCCTCTGACTGACTGGTCGATATGACAAAAAATATCATTACAATTTTCTTGGGGCCAGATCATGATTTTGATTTTATCACGATTCATGTTCACTTTGTATTTTCTGTTACCTTTAATCGAGCTGCACCATTTAGGAAAAATATCTAATTGTGATTTTTCTGACCAGTGCGATTGTGATTAGATTTGTGATTTATGTTTGAATAATAGGATTCTGTTCAAATTCACATTTTGAGAAGAAGAAGAAGGCTAAAGAAGTGTAAAAAGAGCAGACACAGCCCTCAGATGCGTCCGGCGGCTCCACTGACCTTGGTTGGGAAGTATCTGCTGGTTTTGAATTGTTTGAGGAACGCGGACATGAAGAACGTGGAGAAGAACAGGATGGTGGACCAGAAGAGCACGTCGGGCGTGTAGGGCCCGTGATGACCGCAGGACGTCCCCACAAACTGACCGTGAAGACTCAGGCACTCCTGCACAGACCAGCGGGTCAGCAGAGAAACAAACAAACACCGACTAAACATGTACAACACAAGCTTTAAAGGTCCCATATTCTGCTCTTTTCCCCTTTACACAGTCTATTCTAAGGGCTTTGTTGATAAATGTTTGCGTTGTGCAATATCCATAACATAACAGTTTACAAAAAACACCCATTTCTTGGACTGGCCCCCCTCCTTGTAAAAGCAAACGGCTCACTCTGAGATCTGACCCCCCGCCCAATACCGTGCCGAAGCCTAGAGTGGAGATGGTGCATGCGCCGTGTGCTCCGGTAAACAGCGATACACAAACACTGAATAAACATTTTATCGTCCTGGCGGTGCGTCGTGCTGAGTCCTACGTCCTGGATCTGACCTGGAGTTTGACGTGCTCCAGGGCCTCGACGACGGACGTTGCCGTTTGGTAAATAACAAGCTAACTCTTCTATCTGTCGTATCCATCGTGTAATTACTGTGTAGCATTAGCATGAGCTGTTTTTATTCTTGCGGCTGTGCGCTTCCTGGAGGCGTGGCTTGAGCGCCACGTTATGTTTATCGTGAGTAAATTGTGCCAAACGTTTGATGGTGGCGTGAATATCAAGGTTTATCTTAATATGTTTCTTATGTTTTTATTTCATTTCTTTTAGTTGTAACAAAACATCCCTACACTTTTTAATACTAAAGGAAAACATTTTATATTTTACCCATGTTCATTGAGACTGACAGTTTCCTGTGGATGGGTCCAGTGTTTACAGAGATATGAACTATTCACCTTATTCCAGAAGTTGCCGTACGCGCCGCCATCTTGTGTCTGTTGTAGTTTACACGGAGCAGACGAGCTCAACAGAAAATAAGTTCTACATGGACTAAAAAGACGTTTTCAGGAAATCGTTGCGTTGTTGACTTGTTGTTGCTCGTGTTCATTAAACATTTTACACAAATCAATCTACTTTATGTAACATTTTAGCGTCAGACTTTTCCCTCGTTCGTCATTAGCTTTAACGGAGTTCTCGTCAAACGGAAGTGCGTTTACAACAAAAGTGCGTATCTGTGGCAAAAAATGGGCGGGGCAGAATAAGGTGGATAAACCAGGTCAAAACCGCTGCATTTTGAGCGTTAAAGTGCGTATGACAGGTTTTTATGATTTTCTAATTTTGACTTAATTCAGTGCATTAATACTTTGTGTAAATACAAAATATAGTTTTACACCAATCGAGTCGGTATTTGTGGAGAAAAGTTTAAAAATCTGTCGACAATTACAGGAAGTAAACAAACTGATGACATCACACTGGGGAGACAAAGGTTATACATAATTTACACAAAATAAACTACTTTTTTGACCCTTTAAACATTGATTCAACAAAATAAAGGTGTCCACATGTGTTTTTCTTTGTCAAATGAACAAAATCTGTGACATTAGATGAGTTTTGCCCAGTGTACAGTGTGGTTGCTATGGTAATTTCATAGCGTGATGTCATACTTTACAACCAGGAAGTAAAATTGAAAACCTAAAAAACAGCTAAACGGGGGTTAAATTTGTAAAGATTTTAGTAGAAATGTCAATATATTTGTCTTAACTGCATTTTAGTTCAATGTGTATTTCAACCTGTCATAGGCCCTTTAAAAGTCTAATTCTCTCAAAGGACTGAGACCTGTCCAGCAGCTCATGATGATGTCACGTCAGACTGTTGTTCTTTCTCCTGTTCAAACCATCGGTGCAGAGCTAATGTCCTGCTGGTGTTTGAGGAGGTTAAATGTTGGACAGAAGCGGGAGGTGTTTACACAGTTTACACACTTTTACGGCTCATAGTTTCTGTACCTTGACTGTGAGGTTTGTCCAGGAAACAGAGGCCGCCGTGATGTTCTTCTCACTCCACAGCGCCAGCGTTTTGTTACTGGGAGAGTCTGGCTCTGCGCATCTGCAGCTGGAGAGCAGAAGTCAAACCGGCCGTTAGAAGTGGGTCAAACCGGATAAAATATTGAAAACCGGTTGCACTGAAGAAACATAATGTGAGAAATAGCTTGAGTCTGTTAAATTATTACTGCCCTAGTCTCCTTTTCTGTTCAAATGTTAATGATTTTATTCAAACTTTCTGTCAGAAAGTCAGAGTTAAAGGTGCACTGTGCAGCTGGTCCAGTGCAGGGTCCAGCACCTGCTCGTCTCCATGGAGATGCTATGCCTGTAATGCTCGTGTTCAGTTGACAGCGACCTACAGCGCTCACAAAGGGTGGATTTAGTGGCGTTTTTAACTTTTATAAACTTTGTACATTTCCAAATCTTTCGCTTGTTTTAAAAAGTGCTTCATGGGCTTTAACTCTGTCTCGCTCTGATTGGTCGGAGCGGTCACATGGTACAACCGTGTTTGGAACACAAAAGAGCTTTGAATATGAGAATTTTACAAAATTTTACCCAGACGAAGCTGAAATGAAGAGGGTTGACAACATCCTGGTGGAGAATATTTAGAGATGGAGGATTTTAATCAAAAACACACAATTTACAAGTTTACTGTGTGTTGTCTGTCATTCCTGCTCTGTTTAAGTAATAATTTTATTCATTTTATGTAATACAACCTCTTCTTTCAGCTCATACAATGTTTTAGAGTCTGTGTACAGACCAGTTAACGATTACTCGATTAATTAATTAGTTGACAACCATTTCTATAATCGATTAGTTGCAATTAATCGATTAACTTGTTGCAGCCCTAATTGAAACAAGTCTGACACAGTTAGAACTGGATTATTTGACTTATTTCAATCAAATAAGTAGTCTTAGCTAATCTTAACTAGTCAAAAGACATCTGAAATGAACATTAATATCCTGAAATCAAGACATTTTGACTCACTTTTTGCAGTTTTTATACAGAAATCCTTTTATAAACTGTGCAAAAAGACAGATTCAACTCACAATTCACTCCCAAATCTTAAGATATCTCAACGACCTGCTTTCTCCTTTCTTCTCATATTCATATAAAGCCTTTAAAATAACTGGTCGACTTGGACACCATGGACTCACAAAGCCAGGGTGAGCGTGTCCAGTTGGCTGTGGGCGTTGAAGGGGTAGATTTCTCGGAGGTGGAAGAGCTTCTCCAGGGCCTCGTAGATGAAGATGAGGCAGATGAGCGCCGCGAAGGCCTCCTCCGTGAACCGTGTGATGTAACAGACCAGAGAGCTGGCGTCTGTGGCCACGAGCAGCAGGCACAGGAAGGCCGTCCACAGCCCGATACAGGTGCGCAGCGACAGGTACGACAGGCCGTAGTCCCTGGAACAAGACGGAGCAGTTAAAGGAGACACGCGGGGCTTTGTCAGGAGCTTAGTATTGAGCTGTAACATAAGGAGATCGTTATTTTACATTTCGCTCATTGTAAACTGCAACATTGATCTAACCCAGTGGTCCTCACTATTTTTTAAAGGAGAGCCACATTGGCAAACCAAAAATAAACATCATCATCCACTCGTACTTTTGGTTTTTTGCTCTGAGTACCTTTCATTTGCGTATGTAAAATTATTTCAAACGTGTATAAATATATATATATATATATATATAGATCTACCACACCAGACAAGACCCACGGTGTAGACTGTGCAAAGAAGCTCCTGAGACAGTCCAACACATAACTGCAGGGTGTAAGATGCTGGCAGGGAAAGCATACATGGAACGCCATAACCAAGTGGCTGGTATAGTGTACAGAAACATCTGTGCGGAGTACGGACTGGAAACCCCAAGGTCAAAGTGGGAAACACCTCCAAAGGTGGTAGAGAATGACCGAGCGAAGATCCTGTGGGACTTCCAGATACAGACTGACAGAATGGTAATGGCAAACCAACCAGACATTGTGGTGGTGGATAAAGAGCAGAGGAAGGCCGTTGTGGTTGATGTGGCGATACCAAGTGATGGCAACATCAGGAGAAAGGAACATGAGAAACTGGAGAAATACCAAGGGCTCAGAGAAGAGCTGGAGAAGGTCTGAAGGTGAAGGCCAAGGTGGTGCTCGTGGTGATCGGAGCACTTGGGGCAGTGACCCCCAAACTGGAGGAGTGGTTACAACAGATCCCTGGAGGAACATCAGACATCTCAGTCCAGAAGAGCGCAGTGCTAGGAACAGCTAAGATACTGCGCCGAACCCTCAAGCTCCCTGGCCTCTGGTAGAGGACCTGAGCTCAGAGATGGATGTGACCACCCGCGGAGGGTGAGCAGGGAATTTTGTATTTATTTTTTATATATAATTTTATTTTAAATTTCAATTATATATTTTTAATATATATATATATTTCCTGGTTGCAAAGGTGAGACCATAATAAAATTGTTTAGTTCATATAGTGGCCCCCGAATAAACCTGATCCGCCGGCGCATCTGTCCCAGTCTGCTCCTAAACCCAGACTCTGTCGCTCACTGTCTGCGCCGCATAGAGAGAAAAAAGGAGTGACGCTCAGAGCAGCTCAGAAGAGACTGCGGGAAAAGAGGAGGATGTAAAGTTTGTACTGGTCTCTAAACGGAGAGAAAGCACTAAAGCACCGCAAGGGTAACGACTGTTATGTATCACTGATCAATTTGTGGTGAGTATACCGCACTTCTAGAGAGTATATGCTATACCTGCATCACTAGACTACACTGTTGCCGCAGACTTTCGTGGAGCTTCTGCATTTGTTCCTTCAGTTGTCTTTCCCACGCTCTGTGTCCGTCCACCTGGATCCACTTTTTTCGGCTCGATGCTGTTATTTAGTCAGTGCGCTAACTTAAGTTGAAGCGTTGGATGCGCAGCAGTCACCAGTGCTGCTTTAACTCTGTCGTAAACATTTGCACTCAGTGCGCAACATTCGCCGACACGGAATAAAACAGAAAATAGGACGGGAATGTGTGTTCATAAGTGTTATTTGCGCCATATTTAGGGAGACGATTGATCCATCTATTTTTGTATATTATTAGAAAATATTACCTGATAACACGAGCCGCCAATTAAGACTTGAGAGCCACATGCGGCGCCATGAGTAACATGGATCTAACCCCTGAGGCCAGATTGATGTGCATTAGAGCACTTCTATGTGTGTACTGTTTACAGAAGTTTATGTTCACTCTGAAACTTTTGTTTATGCGATGTTCGATTACTGCCCTCTAGTGGACATTTTGGGGTATACGTTTTGTCGTTTATTTGCGCTTTAGGTGTGTTTTTGTTGCTTTTTGTCGCATTTTGTCGATTTTAGTCTTGTTTTAACATTTTCAAACACTTTTTTGTGGCTTTCAGTTGCGTTTTATTGTGGTTTGTCGCTTCTTGATGCATAAAGTCAGTGTATTGCATTTTGACACTGACATGTTTTTTGTTGCTTTCAGTTACATTTTTAGCGCTTTTGTTGTGGTTTTGTTATGTTTGTGTCATTTTTAGTCATGTTTTGACTTTTTTGTGGCTTTTAGTCACGCTTTTGTTGCTTTTATGTTGTTATTTTTTTTTGCATTTTTGGCGTTTTTTGTTGCTTTTAGTTTTGAGCATTTTGAGAGGCTTGGTAGATCATTATTTTACATTTTCTTCATTGTACACTGGCTTTCAGTCCATTGACTTCCTGTTCAAATTGATTAATTGTCATTTAAAGTAGAGTTGGTAAAAATCCAAGTCCAGTCCATTTGCGATTTTTCTGACCAGATTTGCGATTGCGATTACATTTGTGATTTGCGATTCTGTTCAAAGTTCACATTTTAAACGCGTCGAGGAGAATTGACAGAAAGACTTAATCAATATCTTTCTCACAAACTAAAAAAAGAATGGCATTTTCAGAACGTTTTTGTCACTTTTAGTCGCGTTATTTTTAGTTTAGATTACATTTTTTCAACTGCAGCCTTTGCGATTTGCTAATTGCGATTTCGATTCAATTTCAATTAATTGTGCAGCCCTATTTACATGTTTTTATTTTTGAAAAGCATCTACGTGATATTTTATAGAACCCAGCACTTGTCACTCAGAGTCTGAATTTAGATTGAAATGACTGCACATAGGGGGTAGGTGGAAAGTGGAATTTTCTGATCACGCAAAAGGATTAACTTTAACATACAGTAATCAATAAAAATACAACTGAGTAAACGAATGCTGAGAAAAGGTTAAACGCTCTTCAGTTGTTCCTTTTAAGTGGTAAAAAAGGTAAAGGTAAAGTAAAAGGTTTACATGGTCTAGTCCAGGATTAATCTGGTCTGGTCAAGGTTTAATCTGGTCTGGTCCAGGATTAATCTGGTCTGGTCCAGGTTTAATCTGGTCTGGTCCAGGTTTAATCAGGTCCATTCCAGGTATAATCAGGTCTAGTCCAGGTTTAATCTGGTCTGGTCCAGGTATAATCTGGTCTGGTCCAGGTATAATCAGGTCTGGTCCAGGTATAATCATGTCTAGTCCAGGTTTAATCTGGTCTGTTCCAGGTTTAATCTGGTCTGGTCCAGGTTTAATCTTTTGGTTTTATTGGATCTTACGGCAGCGTTTGACACTGTGGACCACTGTATTTTATTAGATAGACTGCATTACACAGTGGGTCTCTCTGGCTCTGTTTTTAATTGGTTTAAATCATTTTTAACAAATAGGTTTTTCTTTGTCAGTATCGGGGAGCACTCCTCCACAAAATGTGAAATGAAGTGTGGTGTTCCCCAAGGGTCTATTCTAGGTCCAACCCTTTTTAATCTTTATATGCTGCCTCTAGGACAGGTCATCAGGAGACACGGTGTTAACTTTCATAGCTACGCAGATGATACACAACTTTATATCACTGTGTCTCCTGATGACCTAAGTCCAATTGACACTCTATTGAGTTGCATTTTAGATATTAAAAACTGGATGACAACAAATTTCCTTCAGCTCAACCAGAGCAAAACTGAGGTTTTAATAATTGGTCCTGAAACTCAAAGAGACAGGCTAAAAGCTAAGCTCCAAACCTTATCACTGAACCCCTGTGAGAAGGTCAAAAGCTTGGGAGTTATTTTTGACAGTGAGCTTAGCTTTGAGCCCCATATTAGATCGATCACAAAAGCAGGATTCTATCACCTAAAAAATATTGCCAGAGTTAGACCATTTCTCTCTCAAGCCAGCGCAGAAACATTAATTCATGCATTCATCACAAATAGAGTTGATTACTGTAATGCTCTCTTCATTGGTCTTCCAAAGAAAAATATTGCCCCGCTACAATTACTTCAAAACTCTGCAGCACGGCTACTGACAAGGACTAAAAAGAGAGAGCACATCACACCCATCCTCAGGTCTCTGCACTGGCTCCCTGTGAGTTTCAGGATAGATTTTAAAGTACTTTTATTGGTTTTTAAAGCTCTTAATGGTCTCAATCCAATCTATTTAACTGATCTGCTTTTACCATATGAGCCTCTCGGACCCACAGGTCATCAGGTAGTAATCTTTTAACGGTACCAAGAGTTAAGACTAAAACGCACGGTGAGGCCTCGTTCAGTTTCTACGGCCCTCATTTATGGAACAGCCTACCTGAGGAACTGAGGTCTGCTGCGAGTGTTCATACTTTTAAAAGTAAACTTAAAACATACCTTTTTAAATTAGCCTATGATTAAAACTTAAATATGAGTTAAATCGCTTTTAGTCAGGTTCCTTTGTGTTATGTTTTTAATTCTTCCCTTGTGTCTGTTCACAACACCCTAATTTGTATTTCTATGCATATTTTCACATTCTAATTTTTATGTTCTCTATAACCCTAAGGTTATTTTGTCTGTTGCTAATTGTTGTATATGTGAAGCACTTTGAGCTACATTTTAAATGTATGAAAAGTGCTATACAAATAAAGTTTGATTGATTGATTGATTGATAATCTGGTCTGGTCCAGGTTTAATCTGGTCTGGTCCAGGTTTAATCTGGCCTAGTCCAGGTTTAATCTGGTTTAGTCCAGGTTTAATCAAGTCTGGTCCAGGTTTAATCTGGTCTGGTCTAAACTGAGTAAACTAAAGCTGAGAAAAGGTTAAAAGCTCTTCAGTTGTTCCTTTTAAGTGGTAAAAAAGGTAAAGGTAAAGTAAAAGGTTTACATGGTCTAGTCCAGGATTAATCTGGTCTGGTCTAGGTTTAATCTGGTCTGGTCCAGGTATAATCTGGTCTGGTCCAGGTATAATCTGGTCTGGTCCAGGTATAATCTGGTCTGGTCCAGGTATAATCAGGTCTAGTCCAGGTTTAATCTGGTCTGGTCCAGGTTTAATCTGGTCTGGTCCAGGTTTAATCTGGTCTGGTCCAGGTTTAATCTGGTCTGGTCCAGGTTTAATCTGGCCTAGTCCATGTTTAATCTGGTTTAGTCCAGGTTTAATCAAGTCTGGTCCAGGTTTAATCTGGTCTGGTCTAAACTGAGTAAACTAAAGCTGAGAAAAGGTTAAAAGCTCTTCAGTTGTTCCTTTAAAGTGATTGTCAGTTGATTTTAAAGGTGCACTGTGTAACATTTGTGTGATTTGGTGTAGGACTTACCTGCAGAACCTGAAGAGGATCTTTTCAAAGACCAGGACTGGACCAGTGCTGCCCAGAATGGTGAGGGGCTGCCCAGCGAACAGAGAGTACGCCACTCCAGTCATAGAGGCGCCCAGCAGCGACTCGATGGCACTCTGCAGCGAGAGCACAGGCTCAGGACTAAACCAGGACAGGGTCATTCTGTGAGGACTACGGCAAGCAGCTTTATTTAGACTTTTGAGTCCTTAAAGAGGATCATCTTTTGAGTCATTATTGTGTGAAAACTTGTGCAGGAGCTGAGTCTGGTCTGGAAAAGCCCTGAGTGAGCTTTGAGAAAGGGCCAAAACCTGAATTCTGGTTTGAAGTTTATGGTAAATTGTCTATCGGGCAATAAATCTGGCTTTTCTGAGCTACTTCTCGGTTTTGTGTTGGGTGTACATGGTCTAGTCCTGATGTAGTCCAGGTTTAATCTGGTCTAGTCCAGGTTTAGCCTGATGTAGTCCAGGTTTAATCTGGTCTAGTCCAGGTTTAGCCTGATGTAGTCCAGGTTTAATCTGGTCTGGTCCAGGTTTAATCTGGTCTGGTCCAGGTTTAATCTGGTCTGGTCCAGGTTTAATCTGGTCTGGTTCAGGTTTAATCTGGTCTAGTCCAGGTTTAGCCTGATGTAGTCCAGGTTTAATCTGGTCTGGTCCAGGTTTAATCTGGTCTGGTCCAGGTTTAATATGGTCTGATCCAGGTTTAATCTGGTTTGATCCAGGTTTAATCTGGTCTGGTCAAGGTTTAATCTGGTCTGGTCAAGGTTTAATCTGGTCTGGTCCAGGTTTAATCTGGTCCAGGTTTAACCTGGCCTAGTCCAGGTTTAATCTGGTCCAGGTTTAATCTGGTCTGGTCCAGGTTTAATCTGGTCTGGTCCAGGTTTAATATGGTCTGGTCCAGGTTTAATCTGGTCTAGTCCAGGTTTAATCTGGTCTGGTCCAGGTTTAATCTGGTCTAGTCCAGGATTTGTCCCTTATCATATAATCCTGCTTTAGTTCTGTGATGTTCCTTCAACATCATTAACTCATAGAACATTAAAGTTTTCTGTTGAAATGAGTTTGAGTGAAGTGCTCTTTTGGAGTGAGTTTGATCTCTGGGAGATTGAATCAGTGTGTGTCTTCAGTAAAACATGTTTTGTGATTTAAAGGTCCCATATTCTGCTATTTTGCCCTTCACACAGTCTGTTCTAAGGGCTTTGTTGATAAAATGTTTGCGTTGTGTAATATCCATAACATAACAGTTTCCAAAAAACACCCATTTCTTGGACTGGCCCCCCTCCTTGCAAAAGCAAACGGCTCACTCTGAGATCTGACCCCCCCGAACAGAGAGCAGGCTGCCTCCCCCGCCCAACTCGCGCGCCTCCCCCGCCCAACCCGCGACGAAGACTAGAGTGGAGATGGTGCATGCGCCGTGTGCTCCGGTAAACAGCGATACACAAACACTGAATAAACCTTTTATCCGTCCTGACGGTGCGTCGTGCTGAGTCCTACGTCCTGGATCTGACCTGGAGTTTGACGTGCTCCAGGGCCTCAACGACGGACGTTGCCGTTTGGTAAATAACAAGCTAACTCTTCTATCTGTCGTATCCATCGTGTAATTACTGTGTAGCATTAGCATTAGCTGTTTTTATTCTGCGGCTGCGCGCTTCCTGGAGGCGTGGCTTGAGTGCCGCGTCATCCATGGGATGAGCCCAAGTCTGCTGCTCAGCCGAGGGGGACAAAAAAGACAGTTCTCTAGCGAAAGCATGAGGGAATCAATCAAGAAACCACTTTGGGCACAACATACGAGGCCCAAATAGCACTGTAGGAAGGTTAAAACCTCTGAAAAGTCGATTTTGCATGTTATGGGACCTTTAAGGCATCTTTTCTTGAACTTTTAATTATTTTGAGTACAAATTGTACAATGCAAATAAACCTTTCTTTCCTTACGGAACTTGTTCTAAAGTGCAAATGTATTTAAAAAAGAACCATGTTTCAATGCACTATTGTGTAATAAAGTGTAGAAAAGCCCAACAGGGTCAGGGCTTTAAACTCTTGCTCTCTGTGCATCACATCAGCTGCAGGTGTCTGTGACTGCACTGTCTCTGTCAAATACAACTGAATGTCACTAAATAACTAGTGCACGTTTAACAGTGAATTGCGTTTTCTCTCACGATTTGTCCCTCGGTGGCCTCGCCCAGCAGCCCTCCGAAGGTGATGACTGGAGACATGCAGGCGCAGTACAGGAACAGGAAGGAGGCCACGCACTGGAGGCTCAGCCCGTCTCTGTAGTCGCTCAGGTAAAACGGAGCTTTCCTTTTAATGTCCAGGATCAGACCTCCGAACAACCTGAGACACACACACAGGGACATTCAAGGGCTGCACGCTTCAGCCGACGCCTCGAGCTGCCAAGTTCTCATGTTTTTCTAATTCTGATTTAGTTTGGTTGGATTGTAAAGGTCGTACATATTTATCATAGTTATAAATCTGTGAAGTTGCAGTTTGTGAAGAAATTTGGAAAAATAAAAGCTTAAAAACAGGAAATAGCAGGAAATAGAGTTCTAAAAACAGAAACCCTTTGTTCCACCATTGAAAATACAATGGCAATTTACTGCAACTGACACATTTAAAGAGTTTAGTTTAAACGGTCATTAAACAAAATAAAGTTGTCAGGTATTATTTAATGTCAGTTCTTCTGTCAATTTTTACAGTCACAGTGACAGTTGTGCTCATGTCCAACCAGGAAGTGACATTATAAACTTTACAAAAACTGTCAAAATGGGGACAAATAGGAAAAATGTTTAGAAAAATCTTAAATATAATCATGTTCACAATGTTTTAGTGAAATGTGGAAGATCTTTGGACAAAAACACTATTAATAAAAGAACAGATACAGAGTGTAAGAAGTACTTACAACAAATATTCTAATCATCACATTTTGTTAAGATTAATCAGCGGAGAGACGAATATTTAATTTAGTTTCTACAAGAGGAATGATTGAATTAAAAACATAAGGTGCCGTGTGTTGATGTTGGTTATTTTTGACACATCCGGGCTCTGGTAGGACCTCTGGGTTAAGGTACGGGTCACGTGGGCGCCTCCTGGTTAAGGTCTGCGGAGAGGCGACTCTGGATTAAGGACTGCAGCCAGACGCCTCTCGAACAGATTGGGAGGCAGTGGTTTGACGGCTCGTCCTCCTCTAAACCTGTGTTTCCCAACCAGGGGTACGGGGACCCCTAGGGGTACGTGAGTAATTACCAGGGGGCACTTGGAATGGTTTCAGATTTTAAAAGAAGATGAAATTTACTCATATCTGGATAAAAAAAAGTGTTCTTTGTTGTAAATTTAGCATCTTTTTAATATAAGATAAGATAAGATAAGAGATCCTTTATTTGTCCCACAATGGGGAAATTCCACTGTTGCAACACACAGTTTAGAACAGGAATGAATGAAATAGGCGCATGCAATAAAAATAGGATAAATAAACATGGTAATAAAAATACAATATAAAGTATAAAGTGCACACTCTTATTTACAGTAGGTGGCTGTCTGGGAATAAATAGTAAAAATGGCAAATAAAGTGTATTGTTATATACAGTAAGTGACTATAGTGAGGTAAAAGTGTATTAATAGTATGTTAAATTATATTGCACATGATTATCACAGGTGAATGACACACGTTTTGGAGTATCTTGGACCATAAATATAATTAAAACAAAAATATAATAGTAATAATTGACAATATGTGACTTTTAAACCCATTTATTTGCCTGAAACTCAAGTTAAAGTGCCCATGACAGGTCGGGCTACTCATTTAACCAAAATGTAGTTCAGATAAACATATTTCAAAATTAGCTAAAATTCTTTACAAATTTTACACCGTTTTCGCAATTTTTAGCTTTTTAATTTTACTTCCTGGTTGTAAATGATGACATCACGCTAGGAAATTACCGCAGCAACAACACTGTAAACCGGGCCAAAACTCATCTAATGTCACATTATTTTGATTTGACAAAAATAAATGTGAGCACCTTTATTTTGTTGAATTAATGTTTAAAGGGTCAAAAAAGTAGTTTATTTTGTGTAAATTATGCATAATCTTTGTCTTCCCAGTGTGATGTCATCAGTTTGTTTACTTCCTGTATTTTTCAACTTGTTTATCATCTTTTCTCCACAAATAGTGACCCGATTGGTGTAAAACTATAATTTCTATTTACAACAGATATTAATACACTAAATAAAGTCAAAATTAGAAAATCATAGAAACCTGTCATACGCACTTTAAGGGGTGCTCTAGAATGTCAGACGAAACTTAGGGGGCACTCGAAACAAAAAAGGTTGGGACCCACTGCTCTAAGCCTGAAGGTACAGTGTGTTTCGTTACCTCCCCGTCCTCTGCAGCTCCGGGCCGTGGTGCTCGGCGTGCTCCTCGTCCACTGGACACACGGTGCCGTTAGACACCGAGGGCATCTTCCTCTTCTCCTGAAAACCCCAGGAAAAAACACCAACACATCTATTATTCATCCATCCATTTCCCCGTGCGTTCAATCAAATATTCACTACAGGTCATTTAGATTCAGAGAGTACAGAAATGTGCAAGAGAGAAGCTTTTTAGAAAGGAACTAAAGTAAAGCTACTGAATAATTAAGGTGTATTTGGTATGATCAGTTTAATAAAGAAGAATTTTACAAACAGAGAAATTATCTTGTAGGTAAATTGCAAATATGTTTGAATACATTTAATTTCTATTTCTCCAGTTGGTGCATTTACATGGCCAGGAAAAAATCCTATAATAATTAGAAATCTGATCGTCCAAAGTACCTGGTGACACGTGTCAGTTAATCAATGGATTTTTGGAGCATTTGGAAGACAAAGTACAAAGAACTTCAAAATTACTCTTTCAATCTTTAAAAATGTTCACTTTCATTTTGGTCTTTTTGCATAATTTTCCTCGTCAAAACCTGCCCATGTGTAAAAAAAAAAACCCTGAAAGAAATCAAATTAATCACATCTGATGGCTCCAGAAATCAGAGTATGATCACATTTTTGGTTTGCACGCGAGCGAGGCCATTAAAGTGCCCATGACAGGTTGAACTGCTAATTTGACTGAAACGCAGCTAACATCATTATTATCAAGATTTAGCAAAAGAAAAACTTAAAACATTTTCCCCAGTTTGGCCTTTTTTTTTTTGGTCTAAAATTTTACTTCCTGGTTCTAAATTCATGACAATTTTATTTATAAGCGCCTTTCAAAACACCCAAGGACACTGTACATGACAACAAGAAGATAAAAAAACAACAGAATAAAACCCACAAACAGAACTGGATGATGGTGTTGGAGTGACTGAGTTCTGTGGTGTAGGATTGTCTGAACAGGTGAGTTTTGAGTCTGGATTTGAAAAGTGGAAGGAGGTCAGGAGGGAGAGAGTTCCAGAACTGAGGAGCAGAGAGAGGGGACAGAGACCTGGAGAGAAGAGGGGGACCGGAGGGAGCAAGAGGGAGTGGAGAGGTGGAGGAGGTCAGAGATGTACAGAGGAGGTCAGAGATGTGGAGGAGGTCAGAGATGTTCGGTGGAGCCAGGTCATGGACAGCTTTGAAAGTGGTTAGGAGAATTTTGAAGTGAATCCGTTGTTTTATGGGGAGCCAGTGAAGTTGTTGGAGGATGGGGGTGATGTGATGGTGGGAGGGCGTCCTGGTGATGATGCGGGCTGCAGAGTTTTGGAGAAGCTGCAGTTTCTGGAGGGATTTATTGGGGAGACCAAAGAGGAGAGAGTTACAATAATCGATCCGGGAGGTGACTAGACTGTGGACAAGTATGGCTGTGGTGTGAGGAGTGAGAGAAGGGCGGAGACGAGAGATGTTGCGAAGGTGGAAGTAGGCAGAACGGGTGATGTTGTTGATGTGGGAGTGGAAAGAAAGGGTGCTGTCGAGGATGACACCCAGACTCTTGACTTGAGGGGAGGGCGGTGGAGTCATTGATAGAAATTGTGAGACTGTTTGATTTTGAGAGAGTGGAAGGGGTGCCGACCAGTAGGACTTCGGTTTTTGAGCTGTTAAGTTTGAGGAAATTTGAAGAGAACCAGGAATTGATTTCCTGCAGACAGAGGGTAAGAGAGGCTGGTGGAAGTGATGCAGTGGGTTTAGAGGAGAGGTAGAGCTGGGTGTCATCCGCGTAGCAATGGAAACTAGATGCTGTTGCAATAGCTGAAGCTATTGCGAGTGACTGCGCAATTGAATTTGTGTGATGTTGGTATGGTCCGGGATTCGAACCCACGATCTCCTTATTGGGAGGCAGAAGCTCTAGCCGCTCTGCCACCGCACACCCGCCAAAAACAGTTTAAACAGCAAAGATACCTGTAGAGGACCAACAGAAAAGCTGCCACTGTAAAACATAGGGAAAAACTGCTCGGCAAATTATGAAAAAACTACAAAAGCTTCATGTACCAAAGGTAATAGCAGACATTAGAAGACTAGGAACTATTGAAAAATGGGAATAAAAATTAAAAGAATTTAAAAACTGTGTCTTGTGAAACGTGCCGAAAAACAGGAAAATACAAGAACAAATAGTGACTGCCTATGCATAGGCAGTCACTCAATGAATGTTGTGTTTACGGAAGATAGAACTAAGAGGGAGAATGTAGATGATGAAGAGAAGGGGACCCAGGACAGAGCCCTGGGGCACACCAGCTGGGACAGGGAAGGGGTTGGATTGGTGGGATTTAAGTTGAATGAACTGACTGCGATCAGAGAGATAGGATGTGAACCAAGAGAGAGGAATGTGGGACATGCCAATAGATTTAAGCCTGTGGATGAGAGTGCTGTGTGAGATGGTGTCAAATGCTGCTGTTAGATTGAGGTGGATGAGAATAGAAAGTAAGTTAGAGTCAGAAGCTATGAGGAGATCGTTTGTAATTTTTAATTTTGTAATTTTTTTTTGAAGTGCAGTTTCTGTGCTGTGGGTGGGCGAAAACCAGAAAATGTTCATAGAGACTGTTTGAAATGAGATGGGTGTTAAGTTGAGAGGCGACTGTTTTTTCAAGAATTTTGGATATGAAAGGTAAATTAGAGATGGGGCGCAGATTATTGAAGTTGTTGGGATCTAATCCAGGTTTTTTCAAAATAGGGGTAACAGAGGCAGTTTTGAGTGATAATGGAACAGTTCCGGAGGTCAAGGATGAGTGGATGATATTAGTAATGAAATTCTATAACTGTTACCTAGCAACCATGTTTTACACTGGGCCAAAACTCTGTCACAGAAATATTTTTTGACAAATAAAAATATGAGAATAGCTTTATTTTGTTAAATTAATGCTTTAAGGGTAGGAAAATGTGTATATTGTCTCTCTAGTGCAGGGGTGTCCAATCTTTTCTGACTCAGGACCCCCAAAGTGAAATGAAAGATAATTTTACGAGTCAAAGCCTGTTAAATCAGGTTTAATATTGGTTATTTGAATAGTTTGTCTTTGTTAGACCCTATTTCACTAAAATATATTGTGTATAATTTGAAAAATAAAGCAAATACTGTGTCATATTTATTCAAATTAGATCTTAAAATCATCTCACGGCCCCCACTGCTCTAGTGTGACGTCATCATGTTTCCGAATCCTGGTTCGCAGGTCGGATCACAGCTGACCCTTCTCACCCTGGACACGAACTATTTGAGCCACTCCCCTCGGGCAGGAGGCTACGGTCCATCCGGACCAGAACCTCCCGCCACAAGAACAGTTTCTTTCCCTCTGCCGTTGGACTCATGAACACTCTGTAACACCTGCCACTTTAACAATATATTATATAAGAACTGCCACATTTGCATATTGCCAACTGTACATTCTGTATATAGTCTTAGTCTATCTTAGTCTATTTTATTCTTAATCTTATGCATGCCTCTTTTATATATTTTATTATATTTTATTCATTGTTTTATGTTGCACCTTACGCCAAAGCAATAAACCGTCTCAGACTTCCTGTCATTTTCAACATATTTTCCAGCTTTTCTTTAAAAACTAGCACTTCACTGGTATAAAACTATCGTTCATATTAACAACAGGTATTATCCCACCAAATAAAGTCATAAGTAGGAAATCATAAAAGCCTGTTTTCTAATTTTGACTTTTTTGGTGTATTGATACCTGATGTAAACATAAATGATAGTTTAGGCCAAATAGGCAGCTGTTTGTGGAGAAAAGTTGAAAAATCGGTTGAAAATGACAGGAAGTAAACAGACTGATGACATCATAATGGGGAGACAAAGTTTAAGCATAACTTACATAAAAGAAACATTAATTCAACATATTATAGATGAGTACAATAGATGAGTTTTGGTTCACTGTACAGGATGTTTCTTGGTAATTTCCTAGTGTGATGTCATCATTTACAACAAGGAAGTAAAATTAAAAAGCCTAAAAGAAAAACTAAACTGGGGTAAATTTGTTAAGATTTTAGCAGAATTTGAAATATATTTGAGTAGAGCAACCTGTCAGAAGCACTTTAAACCAACTGAGTGTTTTCTGCGACACTCAAGAGCAATGTATGTTTTTGATGAGGTAAACCATGTTCGAAGCCTAAAAAAGTTAATTTAGCGTGACATGTCCCCTTTAAAGCTGAGGTATCTGATTTTCAATTCGTAAAAAAGGAGAAAGTTTAACATTTAGCACTAGGGATGGGCGATATATCGGCGCACACATCAGTATCGGCCGATATGTGTCTTATTTTTATTTATCGTATCGGTCCGATATGCATCACCGATAGATTATAAACGTCTTGGGATGGACTAACGCTGACTACAGCACACTCCTGGCAGCACAGGAGAAGCACTGTCTTTAGCGCACAAGAAACAAAAAACAAGCACGAGGGGGCGGGCACGGTTTTGAGCTGTTCTGGTCAGCATGTCGGTTAGCATGTCTGCCGTGTGGTACTTCTTCACGGTGTCCGCAGAAGATTCAAAAATTGCCATTTGCAATTCGTGCAAAGCGGGAATATTGCGGGGAGGATCAGTCGCCAAATCTTTCAACACATCCAATTTAATATCCCTCTTGAAAAAACACCCGGACAGTTACAACGAATGTCAACAAAAAACTAGCGCTAGCAAGCGGCGACAAAGACGTGAGGAAGAGGGTGAGGCACCAGGTAACGCCGAAAGCACTTCAGCTGGGACACTTTAAGTTGTGTGAAGGAATACCAATTTTTGTGTTTACAGATAAATAGTTTACAATAAGATAAGCTAAGCTGTTTTTGCGTGCTGTAAATGTTTATACAGTAGTTTAAAAGATTCAAATTTGAACGGACTTTGTTTTTGGCAGTATTATTTTTATGCAGATGAGCAGCTTATGTTTGCAGTTATATCATATATTTGGTAATGAAGCTGAGTTTCTGTGTTTGTATATTTTCATAGTTTTAAAGGAAGGAAACAAATGTTCCTAATTTCCTTAGCATACAAAGCTCATGTTTACTGTTACGTCTAATAGTCAGTAATAGGGCTGACAGTTTTCTTTTTAAAATACATATTTTTTACAGTTTTAGGGGATAAGTTAGTTGTAGGAACCTACTAGATCCCTGACAACATGTTCAAAGGCCCAGTACAATGTGATTGTGGTTGAAATGCATTTTCAATAAATAAATAAATGAGAAAATGTATAGTTTATATTATTACGTGCATTTGAATATCGGTATCGGCAAATATCGGTTATCGGGCACATCTCCAAGGTATATATCGGAATCGGCTGAAAAAAATTATATCGGCCCATCCCTATTTAGCACCTTCCACGCTCTGACAAACCCTTTTGTACCGCACTAGAATCAGAAAATGATTCACATTTTGGCACATGCACAGCTTTAGAACAGCTTTTCAGACACAAAGGTGAAGCAGGGCGGTTAGCTCTAATCTCAAAGCATCACAGTGCGAGGCACAGGGGGATTTCGGACGGATATTGCGTTGATAAAATGTTGTACAATTGGCTGCAGACAGCGCACCGTGGGCTGATTTTCACACTATTCGCACAACTTGTACAATGCGCTTTATGGTATTTGTTTTTACACTTCATTTTCGGCGACACAAACCTGGGACGGCACGTTTTTGGGCGGCTCGATCCGAATGGAGGGGTCCCACTCTCCAGGAGGAAGCACCGTGACCTGGTCCAAGAACTCATCGATCCCGGCCAAAAGGTCACCGCGGTCTTTGGCCTTGTACGCCACATCGTGGAAGATCTGTCCAGAGAGAGAGAGAGAGGGAGGGAGAGAGAGAGAGGGAAGAGAGAGAGGGGGGAGAGAGAGAGAGGGAGAGAGTGGGGGAAGAGAGAGAGAGAGAGAGAGAAAGAGATAGAGAGGGACAGAGAGAGGGGGAGGGAGAGAAAGAGAGGGGGGAGGGAGAGAGAGGGGAGAGAGAGAGGGCAGGAGGGGGAGAGAGAAGGAGGGAGAGAGGGGGGGAAGAGAGAGAGATAGAGAGGGACAGAGAGTGGGGGAGGGTGAGAAAGGACAGGAGAGGGAGAGAGGGGGAGGGAGAGAGAGAAGGGGGAGAAATAAAAGGGAGAGAGAGAAAGGGGGAGAGAGAAAAGAGACAGAGAGAGGGCACAGAAAAAGAAAAGAGAGGGAGGAAGAGAGACAGAGGGGGGAGAAAAAAAGTAGAGAGGTCATTGGGAGGAAGAGAAGAAAAGGAGAGGAGAGAGGGAGAGAAGTGGAAGAGGAGGGAGAGAGAGAGAGAGAGAGTGGGGGAGAAGAGAGAGAAGGGAGAAAGAGAGAAAAGATGAGAAAGGAAGAAGAGAGAGGAAGAAGGAGGGGGAAAAGAGCAGAAGAGAGAGCGATAGGGAGAGGGGAGCGTGAGAGAGCGCACGAGAGAGGGCGATGAAGAGAGTAAGGGAGGAGGGGAAGAAGAAGAGAGTGAGAGGAGGGAGAGAAAGGGAGAGGGCAATGAGAGGAAGAGAGATGGGAGAAGAGGGAGAGAGAGTGAGAGGACGAGGAAGAGAGATGAGAGCGCAAGCGAGAGCGAAAGAAGAGACACAACAAGGGGGGGAAGAGAGGGAAACAAGAGGAAGAAAAGAAAGATGAGAAATGAGGAGAGAGTGAAGAAGGACGAGGGAGAAATAGAAGATGAGAGAGAGAGAAACGTGTCAGCAGAAAAGAGACAAAGAAAGTCAAACAGAGAAAGAGAAACCAAGGTCAAAGAAAGATAGAGAAAAAGAAGAATGACAGAAGAAAGGCCAGAAGCGAGGGAGGAGAGACAGTGAGGGGGGCAACGACAGAAAGCAAGGGGTGAGAGGAAAGAGAGAGAGAATAGAAGAGAGAAAGGGAGGAGGATAGAAGAAGAGGGAGGGGGATAGATGAAGAGAGAGAGGGAGGATGGAAGAAGAGAGAGGTGGATAGATGAAAAGAGAGAGGGGGGTTAGATGATGAGAGATGGAGGAGAGAAGAGAGAGGGGGATAGATGAAGAGAGGGAGAATAGATGAAGAGAGAGAGAGGAAGGAGAGAAGAAGAGGGGGAGGTTTGAGAAAAAGATAAAAAAAGAAAAGTGGAGCGAGTGAGAAAGGGTGAGAGAAATACAAGCCAAGGGAGGAGAGCAGAAGGAGGGGGGAGAGAAGAAGAAGAGAGGGAGAGAAGAAGAGGGGGGGTAGAAGAAGAGAGGGAGAGAAGAAGAAAGGGGGAGGATAGAAGAAGAAAGGGTGAGGATAGAAGAGAGGGAGAGGAAGAGAGGGAGGATAGATGAAGAGAGAGCGAGGGCGGAGAGAAGGAGAGAGGGGAGGGAGGATAAATGACGACAGAGAAAGGAGGGAAGAAAATAGGGAGAGAAGAAGAGAAAGGGGGAGGATCGAGAAAGAGATTTAAAAAAAAGAAAAGAGAGTGTGAGAAAGGGTGAGAGAAATACAAGACAAGGGACAAAGAGAAGCGTTAGAGGGAAAAAAGAAACGAAGAGTGACAGAAGTAAGAGTGAAAGAGGCCAAGGGGGACGACAGAAGAGAGCGGCAGGAAGAGAGTCATTATCTCCATTAGCTCCTGTGTGGTGCATTGTGGGTAAATTGGCTCTGGTTTCTTACCTCGTCGGTCATTATCGTCGCCATGGAGCGTCCGATTTCATGATACTGCTGAGCCTTTCCGTCGGGGCCCAGGAGGATGAACAGGAACCTGGAAGAGACTCGGGATTAGAATCGATTAACGGTGACGCGTCAACTATAAAAGAATCGTTATCTGGACTTTACAAACGCTAAGATTTTTTTTTGTCTAGGAATGAACTGACGATTTGATGAATTAAAAGTTGTTAGACAGAAATAGGGCTGGTGATACTGTGATAAAAATCGAATGTTGAGCTCGTCCCTGTGACAATCTGTTATTTTTGTGAAATCGTCATATCGTGATTGACCGTTTGTGTCTTTAATGCAGCTGTCTGTTCAAACACACTTTTTCTCCTGTTGTTTAGCCTCTGAGCAGATGACTTTATTTACCTCTTATTCTGCCCCGCCCACTTTTGCCGTTTTTTGCACTTTTGTTGTAAACGCACTTCCGTTTGACGAGAACTCCGTTAAAGCTAATGACGAACGAGGGAAAAGTCTCGCCGCTAAAATGTTACATAAAGTAGATTGATTTGTGTAAAATGTTTAATGAACACGAGCAACAACAAGTCAACAACGCAACGATTTCCTGAGCGGTCTGGGTGGTAAAAAACGGCAAAAGTGGGAGGGACGGAATAAGGTGAATTGGCCCTTGTTTACAGTCTGGTTGCTAGGTAACAGTTGTGGAATTACCTCTACCATGTTCAACCAGGAAGTAACATTAATAACTTTACATAAACTGTCAAACTGGGGACAAATTGGCAAAATGTTTCGTAAAATCTTAAATCTAATCATGTCCACTACGTTTTAGGGAAATCTGAAGTCTAAATTGTCACATTGACTTTAAGTATGAACGAGATTGAACTCTGATGTTTTAGAGCCTCCAGTTGTTGTACCTGGTGGGGATGGGCACCTCGGTGAGTCCCGTGAGCAGCACAGCCGGAGACAAACGCACAAACGCCACGACCGGACGCTCCAAAAAGTCCAACTCTCCGACCAGGACATTAGACGCCTCGGCGCCCTCCGGGATTTTCTTCATGAAGTGCATATCCACCTGGGACAGGACACCAAACCAAAGTGTTTAAAGCCCTCCACATTTGACCCATCCTTGAATCAGCAGTCGGGACACATCTCCAGAACATGTGCTCAGTTTGGTTTATTTAGGTTGGAGCATTTAGCCCCTAATGCATGTTTTATGCTTCCTTTTTTTAATTCATAGAACACTTTATATTGTTATTCATCGTTTTATGTCGTACCATATCATCAAAGTTACTAGTTTGTGATTTTCGTTCACTGACAATAGAACTAAAACCATTATCTAGAACAGGGGTCTGCAACCTTTATTATTAAAAGAGCCATTTTGCCCCCTCTTCTACTAAAAAAAAAATCGTCGGGAGCCGCAAAAAATAACTAAAGGCGAAGGCTGATGATGTTATGTGACTGACGTATATTTTCGTTGACGTATATTTTCGTTTTAAAATTAGATGTCATCAACTCAAACTCCAAGATAACTGCCCAACAAAATAAACTAATAATATGAATAAAAATGAATTAAGAAATACTTATTTATGTTAAAGTTTTTTTTTCAAGGTCAAAGGGAGCCGCTACAATAAGGGTGAAGAGCGGCAGGTTGCAGACCCCTGATCTAGAAGGTTTTAGTCAACATATTTCACATATTTCAACCTTTATTTGGTTGAAAATGCATTTTAAAAGTCTCAATGTACAATAGAAATAATCACTGATGAGTTATTAATGATATAGGATAAATATTGTGGTCTTTTTTATAGTTATTGGCCTTTGAACATGCTCGAGTACCTTAAGTGTGGCATCTCATGTTTTAGAACTCAATACATTTCATAAAAACAAAAAAAAAACATCTGTATCTGGTTGTGTTTGCTCTGGCACTTATTGAACTCTTACTTAAGCTAAAAATGCGTTTGTCATGAAATGCGAGTGTCCTAGTTACTTTTGGTGATCGTTTTTAGACGACAGAAAAGCTCAGAACGAGTCTGGCGATGATTTAACGACTTAAAACGGCAGAAGATTCTTGGATAAGTGACGTTAAGTTATCGGAAAAACGCCACTCATCGAGGGAGTTCAGCAGGAAGTGTTTTTGACGGATTTTCTACCCAGGATTCATCAAACTAACGTGAATGAAACTAAACCGAAGCAACTCCAGGTGTGTTTTTGATGACGGAACATTGTTAGAACATGATTAAAAGCCTAAAAAAGTCACTATATTGTAATACAGCATGTTCCCTTCCAGTAAATGGAGATCCAGAAGGTAAACTCTGCCTGTTTAGTGTGTAGCCAGGGCTTTAACTTTGCACCTGCTCGATTGTAATACCAGTTTGTGAACCAGAAACGACAGACAACATAGATCAGTTTCTAATGATCCAGGTCTATTATTCTCTCTCGGGCCAACACGGAGACCCTGATGCATGCTTTTATCTCCAGTCGTATAGACTACTGTAATGCCCTGCTCTCTGGTCTTCCCAAAAAGAGTATTGCAGGTTTGCAATTATTACAAAACTCAGCAGCACGTGTCCTGACTAAGACCAGGGGGCGGGATCACATTACACCGGTTTTAAAATCACTGCATTGGCTCCCCGTGTGTTTCAGGATCGATTTTAAGGTTCTTTTACTGGTTTATAAAAGTCTTAATGGTCTTGGGCCTTCTTATCTTTCAGAACTGCTTTTACCATATGAACCCTCGCGGCCCCTGCGCTCCTCCGGCAGCCGGCTCCTAGTCATTCCCAAAGTCAGGACACACACTCACGGCGAGGCGTCTTTTCAGTACTATGGCCCTCGTCTGTGGAACGGCCTGCCGGAGAACCTCAGGGCCGCAGAGAATGTTCAGGTTTTTAAGAGCAGGCTCAAGACCCACCTTTTTAGTTTAGCTTTTGACTAATATTTATTTATTTTATTATTTATTTATTTATTATTTACATCGGTATTTTAAATAATTTATTATTTTATATTATTTTATTTATAATTGAGGCTACTTTTGATGTATTTTACATTCAACCTTAGGTCCTAGTGTTTACTTTACTATATATTTTATCTTTATCCTCCTTTATCTGAATCCCTTTATTCATTTTAGACTCTCCAGTGTTTCCTCTGAGGGGCCCTCTGTACTGGGAGCGGTGGTCGTCTGTGGCCCCTGGGCCCTGGCTCATTGGCCCCAGGGGGAGGTTTGGTCTGTGCCTGGTCTCTCCTCTGGGTTTTGAGTCTGTGTCCTCTGGCTGCAGGCGACTCTCTGCTCCTGGTGCAGACGGCTCCTCTGATGGTGCTCTCACAGCTGGTTCACCTGCATTCAGCCTCATGCCCATTATCTTATTGCATGTATGTGTGCGTGTGTGCGTGAATGTGTGTGCATGTGTGTGTGTGCGTATGTGTATGTGTTTGCATGGAAGTTTTAATATAGGGATGGTTGGGCCGGGGTGGGGGTGGGTTTGGGGAATATGTATATATGTGTATATGTATGTGTATAATATGTGAATTGGAAAGCACTTTGTGTTACAATTATTGTATGAAAAGCGCTTTATAAATAAAGTTTGATTTGATTTGATTTGATATTATATCATGGCTTTCATATTCCGTGTTCTTTGCCCTTTATATCGTGAAAACCAAGGAAACAGCTGATTTTGTAAACGTTAACGCGCGAGTTCCTGTATCCTGAAACACGACCGCCACATAACCACATGAAAGGATCTGGGTCACAATACTTTGAAAGACCTCCTTGTTCAAATCAAACGACCTCAGTTTCCTGCTCAAGAAAAAAAAAATGCAACCAAAAGTCACTTTCCTCTTCCAGGTATTGTGTGTTCTGTTCTGAAAGCATGAACCAGTGAAGGCTTTGTGTGCCATTCAGTCAAACTCAGAGGCACTTTCAACAGACCAGTGTTTTTCAACGTTTTTTAAGTTAAGCAGCAAATTTTTGGGGGTTTAATGACAGGTTGGACTAGTCGTTTAACTAAAATGCAGTTAAGATAAATATATTTCAAATTCTGCTCAAATCTTTACAAATTTTACCCCAGTTTAGCCATTTTTTAGGTTTTTAATTTGACTTCCTGGTTGTAAATGATGACATCACATTGGGAAATTACCACAAATCCATCCTGTAGTGCACCAAAACTCCTCTAATGTCACATATTTTTTGATTTAACAAATAAAAATACACGTGAACACCTTTATTTTGTTGAATCTATGTTTAAAAGTTCAAAAAAGTACATTATTTTGTGTAAATTATGCATAACCTTTGTTTTCTCAGTGTGATGTCATCAATTTGTTTACTTCCTGTAATTTTCAACAGATTTTTCAACTTTTCTCCACAAACAGCGACCCGATTGATGTAAAACTATAACATGTATTAATACACTGAATTAGGGATGCACAATACATCGAAAAAATATCGTTATAGCACTTGTTAGATGGGTGATAATTTCTAATGGTTAAAGGCAATAATCTTGTTTTTACAGTACTTTACTGTTTTTACTGATCAGACTCAAATGTTTACCACCGTTTTGCTAAGTACAGAAGTGAATGTTTAAGTGTTTTTAGTTAAAGCTCTTGCTTCAAAATGCTCATTACTTTTTCCACTATTTCAGACAAACATAAATGAAGGTGAATAAAATGTCTGAAATGTTTAAAACGCCTCAGTAATGTATTTTTATGGTTTCAGATTAATGGACAAAACAACTCCACGTTTTAACTCTCCAAAGGTCTCCAATGTGTGTATATTTGTACCTAAGATAATATATTTTGAAGTAAGAGTTGAGCACTTAATTGTTATCCTTTATACCTGGAAAAGAGCAGAAAAATATATGGGATAATATCGGGATAATATAGTTATCGCAAGACCTGACACCCATATCGCACTCATTTATCATATTGTGCAGCCCTACACTGATTAAAGTCAAAATTAGAAAATCGTAAAAACCTGCCATGCGCACCACCACTAAAACATGACCAAATTAGACCAATTAGTAAAAAAAAAACGGTATATAATGAGCCAAATAATATCTGTGCCACTGTCTGGTTCTTTAAATTTGGCAATAGTGAGTTTTGCGTTATTTTTGGTGCAGAAGAATCTCACGACACTCCAGTAATTGGTAATAAACAAGTTCCTTTGCAATAATGTACAATATTAATAAACAAATCAATTTAAGCCAGCTCGAAAAATTATAGTGAATTACATCTGCATTTGGCTCAAACTCAAATAACTCAAATTGGCCATTTTTCAAGGCAAACTGGTCGAAAATCACGGCAATAATTGAGAATCAACAGAGAAATGCACCTTCCACAACTAAAACATACAATAAAACATACACGATAAACATACACGATAAAGGCTAAATTCTCAGTCTAAGGTCCTAACGCCTGAATTCCACATCATGCATCTCAGCTCCGCTCCGCTGCGCCGCAGACTGCCTCCGATTTAATGCACAGACCCTCGCCTACTGGATGCAATTTGTCTCCGCCAGTCCGCGCAACACAGGGCTGCGACGCCTCGAGGAGCGGGACTTGCAGGATCTGCGAGAACGAGCAATCAGAAAGCGCTCCAAATGTATCGGAAACAAAACAAATGCAGATTCACTGAAAGTTTGGCATTTGTGCAACTGTAATCGCTTTTTGTGTCAACACGGCGCATGAATAGAGCATTAATAAAACGACAGCCTAAAACTGTACTTAAGACATTTACAACCATTTAAATGTTTCGGGTGGTATTGATTGTAAACATTTGCCTTCTGGGTAACAAAAAGTTTAATGCACGTCATTAGGTCTGAGTTAAAAGTGTTTGTTTTGGAAACCCAGATGTAGTTCGTGTTCTCTTTCCTGTTTGGTGCGATCTAAACTACGTGGCTTGATCCGGTCGGACTCTGGCGCAGAAGAAAATAGACTTCATCCGCAATTCTGTCGGAGAGCGGCGGAGGGGCGGAGCTAAGGCGCAGACCTGTGCAGCGCATACGCTGGATGTGGAACGGGCTTCATTCATTTCGATGGCTGTGTAAGTTCTGCACAGTGCATGGCGCAGCGGAGACGCATGATGTGGAATTTGCCTGTAACTCAGCCCAACTCAAGCTCTGGAGATGTGTCCTCGGGCGCTGCTCCTGACAGGTTTGACCCAGAGACAATGACATGGGTCAAATGCAGAGGACAAATTTAACTGTGAGGATTTAATGAGATGAAAAAGAATGACGGCTAAATGGAAAAGATGGGCTATTTTCTACTTTTGAGCAGGTGCCCTATTATTACATAATGCTGTAAAAAATGTCAGCAGGGCATTGAAATTTATTTGATTGTTATTACTATCCGATCTTGGTTTTTCTTTTCAAATGTAAACCTCCCGCATTACCTCCTTGTTCTGTGTGTTGTTGTGTTTGTAAATGTTATTAAAATCTAAAAATGCAAATACAATAAGGTTGCAAAAAAAAGAAAAAGAATGACGTATGAGTAAATGATTGCCTTTTTACCTTTAATCACATGTTTTTTCTAACGTAATGCTTGTGCTTCTGTGATTAATATTGTATTTATAGTGAAATGCTGCAGGTAAAAAATGTTAAATTTTAAGGTATCAATTGTAAACTTCTCCTGTAGTCTTCTCACATAAATGTAAGAAAAAATGTATAACAAGTTTTTCATCATGTAACGTTTTCATGTAGAATTAGGGCATTTTATGTAAAACGGCCAAAATGACATATTTGGGACATATACATCTGAAAAATTGACAGATTGGTTAATTTTTGTACTCATATTAGTCACGTACAGAGGGGATTGTGGATTTCTTATTTAGGATGTGACTGAAAATTGGCCTAAAAATTCAAATTTCACCTCATTTTTTGACCTAAAACTTTAATAAATCAGGTTAAGAATTAGATATCAACAAATCCTATTGTACAGTTTGGTGTGTGTAGGAGCTACTTTATGTCTCCGTGGAAGAAAAATGCATTTTAAGAAAACAACCTTTGAAGTTGCACTGTCCTAGACAAATCTATGGATGAAGTGGATTAAATTAAGTAATAAAACATCTTTAGGAGCAGATTGGACAAGTTTGTTATTTCCAAATGAAAACCGATGTGTCAAGAGAGAAAACTGACCAAAAACCCCCCAAAAAGCGAATGATCTTTTCTAATCAAGGCGAGCTTCCCGAGAACCTTCCTGTAATAACAACTGTGCAAGGGAAGCAAACTGAACTGGTTGACAGCTATAAATATCTTGGTTTTGTTATTGATTCAAGGCTTTCCTTCAAAGAACACATAGCTTTGTTGGTTCGCAAACTCAAGGTGAAGCTAGGATTTTATTTTAGAAACAAATCCTGTTTCACACTTACAGCTCGGAAACGCTTTGTCTCTGCAACATTTTTACCTTTGATTGACTCTGGGGATGTTCTTTACATGAGCTCACAGTCATTGAACACAGTGTATCATGTGCCCTGAGGTTCATGTCTGGATGTGGTCTCCTCACTCACCACTGTGAGCTCTACGCTGAAGCCCAGTGGCCTTCATTACCTGCAAGGCCATACACCCATTGGATGCTCCTGGTTTACAAGGCTCTTCTTGGCTCGGTTCCCTTTTATTTGTCCTCCCTCCTCCAGAGAACCACGAGCCACTACTGTCTGCGTTCAAATGACATTCATCATTTGCATGTTCGTCGTGTTCGAACTGAGCTGGGAAAACAAGCTTTTAGTTTCTCTGCTCCTTATTCTTGGAACACTTTTTTCAGTTTTTTGCAGCTAAAATCTGGAACAGTCTCCCTGAAGATGTGAGACAGGCCTCCACTCTGACAATGTTTAAATCCAGGCTAAAAACAGTTCTCTTTAGACGTGCAAACGACTGAAAGATCTATCTGCACTCTTCTCTTTTAAAGCACTTTATTTTAAAATGATTTTAAAATGATTCTGTGTGTCTTTTTGTGTTTTGTGATTTTAATGCAACTTTTCCTGTTATGTAAAGCTCTTTGAATTGCCTTGTGTATGAATTGTGCTCTACAAATAAACTTGCCTTGCCTTTACAGACGGAAACCAAATGGTCTGATCTTGTTTCCTTAAACATATTTCGTTCCTTTTTACAAAAAAGACAGAGTGTCTCAATTTCTCAGTGCTTGTTCTACTGCTATTGCTACTGCTATATCAGGCTTGTGCTTTTAATCTGTTATTTTGAACTTAATTTGCTGTGAAACTATAGCACTTTCTAATTATGGCACTTTATTTTATGACTGTTGCACTTTGTTTCAGTTTTTTAGACAAATTGTTTTGTTGTTTATGTATTTTTAAACTTGTAATACTCCTGACGTGTGCTGCTGACCACTTGGCCAGGTCCCCCTTGAAAAAGAGATCTCGATCTCAGTGGGTGTTTTCCTGGTTAAATAAAGGTTAAATAAAAATAAATAAAAATAAATAAAATAAAGTAGTGTCTCGCCTTGATTATCAGCAGATCATGCTTGTTTAGAAAGTGTAGACTGGACTCTAAAGCGATCATGACTTCAGAGCATTGTTCAGTAAAAGGAACAGGACTCACCTTACTCAGGTCTGGATGAGCGTCCGGAGCAGAACCATTTTTGTGTTCTGTGTTGAGTGCAGCGGGCTGAGAAGGAGCGCTGGTGCTGCCTGGACAAGCAAACGACAACCGATTACAGTCACTTTCAAAAACAGTACACTTTTTCACTGGGATTTTCTGTTAAGCAGCTTGTATTTGCTGCTTGGTTTAAGACAATTTTAGCAACAGATTGTCAGCCAGTAATGTTTAAAACAGACGGTGGGCGGCTGAAATTAATGTTCAAATCATCAGGTCCGACATTTGTGAATCTACCTTTGAGATATTTCATGGCAAAGTTCCAGAATGGAGGCAAAAGTGAAGAGGAGCGTAATGTGATTTCACTCAGAATGTCACGAAATATGAAAAATCAACATGTTTTGACAAAGTAAAACCACTCAGACGTGTGTGTGACATCAGAGCTGCTTTAAACACATTTAACATGGGATTTTATATGATTTGTTTATTTAAAAAGAGCGACAGACAAGCAGGTTTAGTTTAATTGGACAAATACTCACATAAATCTTGACCCAACAATTTAAAGTTATACACTGTATTACATGCTTTGCCACAAATGAATTGTTTTGTGAAGGTCAGAGATTATTCTGATGCAACAAAAAGTACTCTCCCATCCTTTTTAACAGAGATGGAAACATTTCTACCCTGGAAATTCAAATTGATTTCTTTTCATTTTGTTTTAAAAGACTTAAAAATTGAAATTGCATTATGGTTTACATCACTCTGACCCAGTCACCTCCACTCTGAAATTATAAACATTGTGACAGAGCCTTGCATTAAAAAACAGGTATTACATTGAAGATGTTGGTTTTAAATTAAAAAATGTTTTAATGTTTTTAATTGATTAGTGAAAGGAGCAGGGTTTATAAGATTTATCTCCTTCCTGTTCCTTTAGATAAGTGGTTCCCAACCGTTTTTGTCTGGAATACCCCCTAAGCTTTGTCTCACACTCAGAGTAACCCCTTAACTGATTTATATATAATTAAATTTATGTTTTTAGTTATACAAAATAAAATTCCTAAAATGTTACAAGATAAATTTACTTTGAGAAATAATAATTATAATTTAAGAGGAATATTTATGTTTGAAAAACCTAAAATAAGAACTAAACTAAAAGAACGATGTATTTCAAATATAGGCGTAAAACTATGGAATAAATGTAGTGAGGAATTAAAAAATGTCAAATCAATATATCGGAACTTAAAAGGGTATATAAAGAGAATAAAATATTAGAATATTATAAAGAAGAAATTTCATAAATAAATTTAATTAAATTATATTATTTAGAATAAATATTCTTTATTATTTTATTCCTTTTTTCTTTTCTTCTTTCTTTTTTTTTTCTTTCGTTATTATTATATATTATGCTTTTTTTTTATCTTAATATTGTAAATTGTTGTGATTAGATGTTTTGAGTTGGGTGCTGTGATGGTTGGGAGGGAAGGGTGGGGAAAATAAGCTTTAGCTTCCCCCAGACCTTGTTGATTAGCATAAGCTTGTCCTTTGTGTTTTTCTTTTTTCTTTTTTTATGTAAAGTGTGTGTTTAAATTCAAATTTATGCTGATCAACTAAATACATAAATTAAAAAAATTGAGTTTCAAGTAAACAAATGGGTCTACTAGTGTGAATTATTACAGTTATATATTTTTTCTGATTATATTTATTGTCCAAGATACTCCAAAAAGATGCTAAATTTACAATTTACAATTTTTATTCATACAAAAGTACATTTCATCTTCTTTTAAAACCTGAAACCATTCCAAGTACCCCCTGGTAATTGCTCACATACCCTTAGGGGTCCCCGTACCCCCGGTTGGGAAACACTGCTTTAGTTCACGCCAATAATGCACACAATTAGTTAGAACTGTTTTTGTATTGTATTGTATTGTATTGTATTGTATTGGGGGTGCACGGTGGCAGAGCGGCTAGAGCTTCTGCCTCTCAACAAGGAGATCGGGGTTCGAATCCCAGACCACCCCAACATCGTGGTCTCGAATTCCGAACCACCCTAACATCACACGATCTCTCTGGGTGGAGTCTGCATGTCCTCCCCGTGTTACCGTGGGTTCTCTCCGGGTTCTCCGGCTTCCTCCCACCGTCCAAAGACATGACTGTATAGGTTAATTGATAACTCTAAATTGTCCCTAGTGAATGAATGTGAGAGTGAATGGTTGTCTGTCCTTGTCTCCGTCTCCGTCTCTGTGTCAGCCCTGCGACGAGTTGGCCACTGTCCAGGGTGTACCCCGCCTAAGGCCCAAAGTCACTGGGATAGGCTCCAGTCACCCGCGACCCCTAACGGGAATAAGCGGTAGAAAATGAATGAATGAATGAATGAATGAATGTTTTTGTATTGTTTGCTTGGTTTTCTGAATTTGTGCTAACGAAAGTAAATGTCATGATCAATAAATAAATACATTTTTAAAAAAGACTAAGAAGGGAAGAGTGTAGGGCTGCAGTCCTTTAGTCGTTTAGTCGATTAATCGGTGGATGGTGTTTTAGTCGACCAACATTTTTATTCGTCGACAAATCATTTATTCAGATTAAAAGGGTTTCTATGGCACAACAGCACAAAGAGAAAAATATGGAGTGAGTTAGCTGAAGATTTGAGTGAATTATGAGTTTAATTGAACTTTTATATCTCTAACATAAAAAAAACACAGTTTTCTTGTACATTTCCGTATAAATAGTTGTTTTTGCATGAATTCCTGTGCAGTTGTGGTTCTTTGAGTGCAGTTTGGGTCAGATACATGGAGATTCTTCATGGTTTTAGTCGATTAATCGGTCAATGGGACATGTCTTTAGTCGACCAAGAATTTCTTTAGTCGACTACAGCCCTACAAGAGTGGCTTCCCAACCTTTTTTGTCTCGAGTGCCCAATAAGCCTTGTCTCACACTCAGAGCACCCCTTAACTTGAGTTTCAAGTAAATAAATAGGTTTACTAGTCGCATACTGTGAATTATTACAGTTATATTTTTTTTCTGATTATATTTATTGTCCAAGACACTCAAAAAAGATGCTAAATTTACAGTTTTGAGTGCTGTTTTTGCACACTATACAACAAACACATCACACTATTTTTGCGATGTGTTTGTTGCATGGGTTTAAAGTTGAGATAATGTTTGTTTGGGTATATTCTCTGTGAACAAAGTAAACTTAGGGCGTTGAATACTGTGTCCTGACCTGGTATGAGCGGCTCCGACTGTTTGCGCGCTCCCTCAGTGATGGAGCGCACCATTGGGATCAGGTTTTTCTTCTTCTCGTTCTGATGCTTGTGTCTCTTCAGCAGAGCCTCGCGAACTTTGACCCTCACGGTGTCGTCCAGCTCGTGCGACGCCTCCTGGTGGTCCAGCACCATATCTGCAACGCACACACAACAGTCACAACGGGCGGTCTGTGAAGGGGAAGTGCGTTTGACAAAAGACCCTAAAGCTTTAGAGGGCAGGAGGAAGGAAAAGGAAAGTGTATGAAAGGTAATGTGTTTCTATTGTGTCTTAGATATTTATTGGAGCAAATGAATAATTTCCTTTGAGGATAAATCAACTTGGAAAAAAACTCAAAAAAACGTGCTTCCAGAACAGGCAACAAGATTAAACACTAAACAAAATCAAAATTGTGTTTTGAACATTACAGACTTTTTTTTTTTAATCAGTTTGCTCTTTGAACATATCGACTTTCATGTGGAAACAATAAACTTGTCCAATCGGCTCTTAAAATGTTTTATTCTTCCTTTGAATCCACGTCATCCATAGATTTCTCTGGGACATTGTAACTTCAAAGGACGTTTTCTTAAAATGCATTTTTGTCCCTTGAGACATAAAGATCAGCCTTAAAGTAGATCCTACACCAAACTGTACAATCTGGACTCAACAGGATTTTTGAAGAAATGTACCTACAACTGATTTATTGAGGTTTTAAGTTAAAAAAAAAAGACGAAATTTGATTTTTTTTTTGAACAATTTTCAGTCAGATCTAGTTTACTTTACTTACTAAAAACTAAATAAGAAATCCAAAATCCCCTCTGTACATTTTTTTGTAACTAATCTGTGTACAAAAAGAACCAAGAAATTTAAATCTGGTTCTGTCCATTTTTTCAGATTTATATGTCTCAAATATGTGTATTTTTAGCCATTTTTACACATAAAATGCCTTATTTCTACATGAAAATATTACATGATGAAAAACATGTATTTTTTGTCTTACATTTATGTGAGCAAACTACAGGCGAAGTTTCAAATTTATGTTTAAATTTTAAGATTTTTTTCCTACTCAGCTGCAGTGTCTCACCTTAAAGCTGATACTTCCTCCTTTTGTGTATTTAATTTAGAAACCTCACTTTAAAACAAATGGCAAAAGACAATTATTTAAATCATGTCCTCTGCAAACAGTCCGGGTTTAGGAGAGCAAAACCTCATTTATAAAGAACTGCCCCATCAGTTGTGTCAATATTGTATTTGCATAATGAGACACCTGCCTCGTTATTAAAATACAACACTGAAGAGGGTTCACCTGAGCAGAAATATGGTTTTGAAACTTGTAGCCATGTACAAGTAAAGGTGTAAGAGGCACATTGACTTGGCACACATTGACCCTGTTGACCGTTATTTGTCGAGTGGTTTCTCCTTCTGGTCCAACCTCCAAACACACTTGCTTCTCGGTCTCTCTTCCATATAGGGCTGTAGTCGACTAAAGAAAATTTTGGTCGACTATAGACCTGCCCTATCGACCGATGAGTCAAAACTATGAAGTATCTCCATGTATCCAACCCAATTGTACTCAAAAGACTATTACTACACAGGAATTTACGCAAAAACCAGCAGCAAAGCACAAGGAAACAGTGTTGGACTCTAAAATCTTCAGCTAATTCACTCCATATCTTCTCTTCTTTGCTGTTTATTCCATATAAATCCTTTAAATCTGAATAAAATAATTAGTCGACTAATAAAAATGTGGGTTGACGACGACAACATCAACCGATTAATCGACAAAACGATTAAAGAATTACAGCTCTTTTTCCATATATCACCACGCTTGGCTTCAAATGCTTTTTCATTACTGTCAAGAGTGCCTTTGAGTTCTTTGTTTTTCCATCGTACTGGCATCATTCATCTGTTCTGTAAGCAAAAACAATCACCCGCCATTTCCAATGAGCAGCTCTTAATAAACTCAAAAACATCTGTCTTTTGTCTAAGATCAGACCTGGCTCTGCTCCTCCTTCACCGAATGGCTTTGTGAACTTCAGATCCAGCAGAGACAGAACTAACACGGTCGCTCCTTAAAGTCTACACGACAGGTTTGACAACACATTTCACTAAAACGTAGTGAACATGATTATATTTAAGATTTTACTAAGCGTTTTGCCCATTTGTGCCCAGTTTGACAGTTTTTGGTAAGTTTATAATGTTACTTCCTGGTTGGACATGGGCAGCAAATATGACACAGTTAGAGGTAAATCCACAACTGTTACCATAGCAACCATTTTGAAAACAAGTGCGAAAATCCAGTTAGTTAAAACAGTTAGGAATTGACTATAAATAATACTTTATTGAATGATGGTTTAAAATGTCCGAAAAATGTGTCAGTTGCGTTTAAATTGTCCTTGTATTTTTGACAGCACGTCACTTTTTGATGACATCACAGAGGGATTCTATTTTAGAACTCATCGCTACTTCTTGTCATTTTAAACATTTATTCTTTTACATTTTCTCACAAACTGCATCTTAACTGATGTAAAACTATGATAACTATTTATTATAGTGCCCTCCAGCCAAACTAAGGTATACAGTGATCCCTCGTTTATCGCGGGAGTTGCGTTCCAAAAATAACACGCGAAAAGTGAAATCCGTGAAGTAGTCACAGCTTTATTTATTATTATTTTACAATGCAATACTGAACTATGGAATGATACCAAAAATCAAAACCTGTTTTAAAGCCCAAAATGTGTTTAAAACAATAATTTTAATATAGTAATACAAGGTTGTAAACATTGTCACTGGTGTATTTCACAGTCTGTGCCTCTTGGTCCTGACTCCGCTCCGCTGTAGCCTCTGTTTCTACTGAAGGCGCACGAGTCTTTCTTTAGTTGTTGGCGCTCTTTCTTTTTCTGAGCTTTTTACAGAGATTTTTACAAACGGATATGCCACCTTCGATTATATTTGAGAACTACAATGAACGACTCATCAAAGGGTCCCGTTCTTGTGCGTGCGCTGAAGTTCAGTGGATGCACTGTAAAAATATCCACACTGTAAAAAAAAATCCGTGAAGCAGCGAAGCCGTGAAAGATGAAACGCGATATAGCGAGGGATCACTGTAATTTGAAATGAGAAGCCTATAAACTTTAAAGGATTCACGTTGCATTCACGCCGTTTTGAGGAATGTTTATCGGAAAATCCTTTCCCCCCTCCAAGCGTCAAACACACGTCCTGCTGAACTCCTTTTATCCGGGACATATTTTCGGATCATCTACGTCATTAATCCAAGACTTTTCCGCTATTTTAAGTCCTTAAATTATCGCTAAACTCGTTCTGATTATTTCTGTCTCTAAACACGATAACTGCTGCAGCAAATCGGCATCATAACTTCTTTTCAGCGCTAACTTCACTAGATGACTAGAGTCCATCTGCTGGCTGGATGCACTCAGTGTCATTTCATAGTGACTGATAACACAGGGCATAGAATGAATAAGAAACTTTCTTTTATTTTTTAAACATGAGATGGCAAAGTTAAGGCACTCAAGTTCACCCAAACCATCACAAGCACCGCTCAGACCTGGCATCGTGTTGGCTGAACTGACAGTGCCCTGGATGCCATGCGAGGATTATGAAGGAAGAAGGGATTGATATGCCGATCTCACCGCAGAGTGGAGGCCAATGGGTGAAGGGCAGTAATCTACCCAGTCCAGGTCAAATGCTGTGGTTTTGAAGGTCTGCTAAAAGCTTCCAAAGAGATGTGGGTGCCACAACAAGGAAACTGAAGAAAGCTCTCAAAGACCTTGCACTGGAGGCAGAACAGCTGACCTTCAACCTCAACAAAACAAACATGTTTTAATAATAATACATCAAACTTATATAGCACTTTTTGGACTGTCAAAGACGCTTTGCAATACAGAAACAAGGTAAAGGGACAAGCAAAGGTGTAAAAATCAAGGAAATTAGTTTTTAGCGGTTATTTGAAGTTGTATTGAACTTATTCCAGAAGTTCCTGTGGGCGCCGCCATCTTGTTTCTGTTGTATTAGTTCACACGGAGCAGATGAGCTCAACAGAAAATAAGTTCTACATGGACTAAAAAGCCGTTTTCAGGCCTCAGGAAATCAGTGCATTGTGCCTTATTGTTGCGCGTGAACATTAAACATTTTACTCAAATCAATCTACTTTACATAATGTTTTAGCGGTGAGACTTTTCACTCATTTGTCATTTGCGTGAACGGGGTTTTCGTCAAACCGGAAGTACGTTTACAACAGGAGCGCGGATCTGTGGCAAAAAAGAGGCAGAAGTGGATGGGTCGGAATAAGGTGGATAATGTGTCCGAGTGGGAGTGGATGGGAGTGAGGAGGAGGGTGATGGAAGAGGTCAGTGAGATAATTGGATTTTGGCAAAATAAGGTCTTAACGACTTTTAGTGCTTTTTAATGCCCCATGGGAATCCTGCTTTGTGTTGGATGTGGTATTGCACCGGGAGCCGATGTAGTTTGAGGACAGGGGTTTCTGTGAGTGTAAATGCCTATCCGGTGACCTCGTAAGACATCAATTAACCAGTTTTCTTTCTCAGCTCATGCGGCGAGGTTCATATTTCTTGATAATGACTCTGACATTAGCTTTAACCATGGATGTATTAAAAGAACTGGATAAGGTACGCCCCCTCTGTCCGTGTCCCAGATTGATTAGTGGCCGTGCGAGGTACTGCAGCCTCTTGGAACCAGCCTTTTTCTAAAATTGCTCATTATAATCACAGACAGGACTGAATTATCGGTATTTAAATAAAATAGAAGGAAATGTTCTTTTCTACCGTTTCTAAAATCACCAAAATTACCGTTTTTATATGAAGTGGGGGATTGTCGTCACGTGGCGCCCTAAAGCAAACATGGCAGCCTCCGTATCAGGAAGTAAAACAAAGATGGCCGCCTCCATATCAGGAAGTCGCGGAGTAAGAAACTTGTTGTTGCTCGTGTTCATGCGCCAATGAGCACACTCCATAGGGATAAACAGGGCGGCCATTTTGGATTCATCTTCCAGGTTTTATTATAGTTCTATGGCTTTAACGGAGTTCTCGTCAAACAGGAGTGCGTTTACAACAAAAGTGCAAAAAATGGCAAAAGTGGGCGGGGCAGAATAAGGTCACTAGTTACTTTACAAAGACCAAGATCCTACCACACAATTTAAATAAAAAATAGTGGATCTACTTAATTAAACAGAACGTACTTTGTACTTTTATTTTTTTATTTTTACTGTTTTCAACCAATTTGTTGTTCATTTAAAATAATCATTCCCAACTTTCTTCACACATTCTTTAGGAACACAAATATCAGAAGATAAGCAGGGCCGGGTCAGTACTTCAATGTGAGACCGCTGGACACCAGGAGCCACAGGGGGCGCTAGAGGAGACTGTTGTTGTGTCCTTAGTCAAGACACTTGCCAAGTTTGAGAGTGGTGTGTGTGAATGGTTGGTGGTGGCAGAGGGGCCGATGGTGCACACTGGCAGCCTCGCTTCTGTCAGTCTGTCCCAGGGCAGCTGTGGCTACAAGAGTAGGTTACCATCAAGTGTGGAGTGAATGAATAATGCGATGTGAAGAGTCTTTGAGTGTCATGAAAAGCACTATATAAGTATAATGCATTATTCTTACAAACTCTTACATTTAAAGTGCAACTAAGTAAAATGTTTACCTTATTAAACGTCTTTGTAAGTTCGTGTGGTGGTTGTAAATGTATTTTCGGGGCATTTGAAGCACCCACCGTCACCCCCTGCTGTCTCTGAGCGGAAAAACAGCTGCAACTTTCCTGACGCCGAAGACAACTCTCCTGAGAAACCTTGGCTCTTTCTTATATTTAGCGACATTAAATATTTTTGTATGTGACTGTACTTCCTTATTTCAATAAAAAGGATGTGAAAAAAAGAAAAAAACAAAAGCGCTTGTTATTTTACTGCGAGTGTACGTTCACAAGAGACCTGCAGGGAGAGCTCTGTTGTTGTAAACGATCATCAGTATTGTCTTGATAAGTTATAATAAATAAATTGACCTTGACATAACTAGAAAAGTCCCTGGTTAAATCTCTTTTGAGTTATTATTCATATCACCATTTATAACTACCAGATATAGTCCGGGTTTAATCTGGTGCTACTCAAAAAGCCAAACATTCTCTTCGATATCATTTGTTGTGAAAAGTTGAGAACCGCTGGACTAAACGACTAAAGAACCACAGCTCCAGTTCCAACCAGTGAAATCAGCGCTGACAAATAAACCTGTCAACAAAAACTACGACTACAACTTTCCAATGCAGCGTGGGCTCTTTGTCTCCAGCTGAACATGTTTAGATCTGGTATCGAGTGCTCCGTTGATGAGCGGCCCACATCCTGTCACCTGTTAACACTCAGAGCGGTAATTGGTCCGTCTTTAACCCTTTCCTCTCCGTTTCCAGGGGTGCAGACTCAGCGCTGGTGCAGACTGCGGTGAGTGCAATTATCAAGACGTCAATGTGGGTTTCAAAAGCACAGTTAATGTGGTAGAATGAGCGGCACTACAGCGGACAAAAGCCAGCGCCCCAAAGTTATTCCCCACTCGCCCAACACATTCATAATTAGGTTCTAAAAGTCTGCTTTTTTCATGCGGTTGAGCACAATTTGTTTTGCTCCAGTAAAAGCAGCTGTTGGTGTGCGTTCTGCTTCTGCTGCTGCGTTCATGTGGGTTTTACCGCAGACTAAAGGACTGATTTCACTGTCATGTTGTGTGTGTAACGCCTGTTGTTAGTGTGTTTTGTTTTTCCGTGTTTTAACTTTGTTGTGAAACACATCGTGACTTTGTTGTCTGTATAAGGTGCTATACAAGTAAAGTTTAATTACAAGATGTAAAGTTGCGGTTCTGACTTTGCATTCTTGTGCTTTTATCTCAGAATGCCGAGATTTTGACAAAAAACATTCCAAATTCGAAATGGAGGCAAAAGTGAAGTGCAACATAATGTGATTTCACTCGAGAAACTGAGATAAACCTCAGAATATCACAAAATATGAAAAATGTAGATGATTTTTTTTTTTTAAACCACTCAGACACATGTGATTTGTGATGTCAGAGCTGTTTTCCTTCAGCCATCTTGATTCTGGTCGCTGATGTAAACAAATGTAAACTCCAAAGATAATCGTTATAAACTGCTCAAATATCAGAACAGTCCTAATCTTGCCTAATCTGGTTCTGACAATTATATAACAACAAATTGTGTAAAAGAACAGTTGCATTTTAAAACACAGATGTGGCTTTGTTGTTGTGAGTTATGTAGAAAACGCTAATAAATGATTAGCATCGATGATTAGCATTCAGGACAAACATAATGGACTCCAAGAAATCTACCATCGGAAATACAGCTTGTAAGTATCTGAAACTTTCCTTGTGTTTGGTAATAGTGCCGCATTAAGTATTAATTAGGTTTGTGTGTGATTTCGAGCTTTTAGTGCTTACTTTGATAAAGGTCTTTGTCAGTTAAAGTCTGTGTAAAATCGTGAGAAAGCCGGTAAACGCTCCGATATCTGCGCTGACAGCTCTGTGAGATGTTAGAGGCAAAAACTAACACCTTTGTGGCAACATTTGTGACTTAATTTTGCGTTTATAAAAGGGCAAAGTGCAAAAAGTAAACACTCGTCGCTTCCCGTAGTAACAATATGTCGCAATTAACTCAATTATCGAAATGTGACATACGTTAGCATGAACCAGTAAGAGCTTTCCACAACTTTCAGAAGCCAGAGCCGTAAAGCTAACAACAACTAGCATGCTAACTAGGGCTGTAGTTGTTTAGTCTGTCAATGGTGTCTTAGTCGACTAACATTTTTATTAGTCGACTAATTATTTTGTGTAAATGAAGAAGATTTACGTGGCAAAACCCGCAAAAAACGAGAAGTTATGGAGCGAATCATAAGTTTAATCTAATTTCTATATCTCTGAACTATAATTACACTGTTTCCTAGTACCTTTCTGTATAAATAGTATGTATCTGCATTAAAGTGCCTCTGACAGGTCAGACTAGTCATGTAACAAAAATACAGCTAAGATAAATATATTTAAAGTTTTGCTCAAAATAATTATACATTTTATCATTTTTAGCTGTTTTTTTTAGTTTTGTAATATCACTTCCTGGTTGTAAATGATGACGTCACACTAGGAAATTACTTTGCACACTGGGCTAAAATTCAGCTAGTCACAGATTTGTTTAATCTGACAAATCAAAATGCATGTGAACACCTTTATTTTGTTTAATTAATGTTTAAAGGGTAAAAAAAAAGTTGTTTATTTTGGGTAAATTATGCAAAACCTTTGGATGGAGTGAGTCTCCCTGGTGTGATGTCATCGGTTTTTACTTACTGTCATTTTAAAACAGATTTTTCAACTTTTCTCCACAAACTATCCCTTGATTGGCGTACAACTAGATTTTTATGTACAATACGTATTAATACACCAAATAAAATCAACATCGTTAAAACCTGTCATGTGCACTTTAACTCTTGTACAGTTTTTTAAGTGCAGTTTGGGTTAGCTACTTTACAGTTTTGGTATATTTTGCCACACCCCCTTTTAGTCGATTAATCGCTCTATAGGTCAGGTTTTTAGTCGACCAAGAATTCTTTAGTCAATGACAGCTCTAATGTTAACAATCTGCTCCAGTGACGACCCCCCCACCCCCATCTGTCTGGAGGATCGATCTCTACACTGGACGATCTATGCGCCACCCGCCTGGACAGCTGGATTAGCCACACCTCGTCTGCCTGGACGAACTCCTTCTACTTTAGATGAACTGTTCCTCATCTCCTGCTGGAGGGATCTCTACACTGGTGGACTACTCCTCGTCCGCCTGGAGGAACTCTTTAAAGCCACCTCCCTCTTGAGTGGTTCTGGCTCCACAGTCCAAGTGGATGCGTCAGTCCTAGTTCATCTGCAGCCTGTCCGTCCGTGGGAGTAGGATCTCTCCTTCACTGTGGTTCTCCCCGAGGTTTCTACTTTTTCCCATGGGGTTTTTTGTAGTTTTTCCTCGCCGCGAAGGAGGGTCAAAGGACAGGGGCATTCTGGGACAGTTATCTGAACTGCTTTTACCTGTGGCCCATCGAGGCAACTGTTGTTGTGATTTTGGGCATTATAAAAATAAATTGATTTGATTTGATTTGAACAATACACTTTGACGATAAAACGTTCTGTGATTAGATGCACACAGCACTAATTTTTGACCCTAAGAGCTGCTTTTACAATATATCCGTACTGAGGAAAAATGGATTTTACTGAACTATGAACAAAGATCAGGTTCAGCCACTTTAACTTAACACAAACTTGCATCAAAACTGCATTATACTGTTATTGTTACGTATGTTATGTGTTTGTAAAGCGAGCTATGTTTTAGTGTGTGGTGCCATAAGGAGCCCAGGTGCTGTTGGCAGGAGCAAAACAAATGGAGAGAAAAGGAGGGAGGAGAAGAGCGAGAGAAACGAGCAGAGGAGACGGAGGACAGGTGTGTGGAGAGAAAATGTCACACAGAACACGCAGAAGCTGAAATGTTCATCTCACAAGAAACAAAAAAACAATTAACTTCACATCATCTGCCGACGGGTAACCTTTACGTCCCACGCTCACACGGACATGAGTGAATTAGCCTGCTGTAATTATAACAGGGGCGTAGCTGCAAATTCTGGGCCTCTGGTACAAACCTTCTGGTGGGCCCCGAACAATTTCTATTCACTTTATTCCTGAAGTTGCCGTACGCGCCGCCGTCTTGTTTCCGTTGTAGTTCACACGGAGCAGACGAGCTCAACAGAAAATAAGTTCTACATGGACTAAAAAGACGTTTTCAGGCCTCAGGAAATCGGTGCGTTGTGACTTGTTGTTGCTCGTGTTTTTTTTACACAAATCAATCTACTTTATGTAACATTTTAGCGGCGAGACTTTTCGTGTTTTTGTCACTTATTGTCACGTTTTTGTTACTTATTGTCACTTTTTCCAGCGTTTTTGTCAGTCAGTCACGTTTTTGCGTTTTCGTCACTTATTGCCGCATTTTTGTCACTTTTAATTCCATTTTTCTGACTTTTAGTTGCGTTCTTGTCACGTTTTTGTCACTTATTGTCGTGCATTTGTCACTTTTATTCACATTTTTGTCAGTCATTTAGTCACGTTTTTGTCACTTGTTGCATTTTCGTCACTTATTGCCGCCTTTTTGCCACTTTATTCTGTTTTTTTTTCCACGTTTTTGTCACTTTTAATCGCATTTTTGTCACATTTTTGTCTAAACACGACTAAAAAGACGTTTTCAGACCTCAGGAAATCGGTGCGTTGTTGACTTGTTGTTGCTCGTGTTCATTAAACATTTTAAACAAATCAATCTACTTTATGTAACATTTTAGCGGTGAGACTTTTCCCTCGTTCGTCATTAGCTTTAACGGAGTTCTCGTCAAACAGAAGTGCGTTTACAACAAGTGCAAAAAACGGCAAAAGTGGGCGGGGCAGAATAAGGTCAATATGATTTATCACAGCAAATTCAGTTATTATTTTTTATTGCAAGAATGGTTTCTTCATACATTTAACAATAACTCGCCAATTTATAAACATCTTATGTAGCTACGGGCCCATGTTATGATAAAGTACTGTTCTCTGATCTTGAAAAACATTTTATTACTATTCATCTTTTTCCACCCCGCCCACTTTTGCCTCTTTTTATGTTTATGATCCACACTCTTGTATTAAAGGGACTTCCGGTTTGACGCAAATAGTGAACGAGGGAAAAGTCTCGCCGCTAAAAAGTTACAGAGTAGATCGATTTGTGTAAAATGTTTAATATACACGTGTAAAAACAAGTCACAACGCACCGATTTCCTGGAGCCTGAAAACGGCTTTTTAGTCGAGTAGAACTTATTTTCTGTTGAGCTCGTCTGCTCCATGTAAACTACAACGGAAACAAGACGGCAGCGCCCACGGGAACTTCCGGAATAAGGTGAATAAGCAAATACGCAAACTGCAAATTATAATCACAATTTTTTTTTTTTGTAAACAACTTGGTTCATACGTGAGCGATGATTTTACTCTGATTTTACCCCCTGATGTCACGACTTTACTCAAACACATACAAGAAAAGTAGATTAAAGCGTAGAAAAATGCAACTGAGAAAAGAAAAAAAAACATGCTTTTGAGGGCCCTTCCCTGCCCTGGGCCCTGTACCCTTTACCCCCTCCACTATTTTATCAAGATCACATCATTTTAATTGTCAATATCAGTGAATGTTATACAGGGTTTTGTAACAATGCATCATACGTCTATTGACCTTATTCTGCCCCGCCCACTTTTGCAGTTTTTTGCACTTTTGTTGTAAACGCACTTCCGTTTGACGAGAACTCCGTTAAAGCTAATGACGAACGAGGGAAAAAACTGGCCGCTAAAATGTTACATAAAGTAGGTTGATTTGTGTAAAATGTTTAATGAACACGAGCAACAACAAGTCAACAACGCAACGATTTCCTGAAAACGGCTTTTTAGTCCATGTAGAACTTATTTTCTGTTGAGCTCGTCTGCTCCACGTAAACTACAACGGAAACAAGACGGCGGCGCGTACGGCAACTTCTGGAATAAGGTGAATATGCCCAAGGACACAACAACATTTCCTCCTCCAGCGCCCCCCTGTGGCACCTGGAAGGGATGTCAAAATATTTCAGACATTTAAATCTGAAAAACGGACAGAACCAGGTTTAAATTCCATGGTTCATTTTGTAACATATTAGAAAAATGTACTTATTTAGTTCTTAAGTAGATGAAAAGTCTAGAGGAGTCATCTGTCTAGAGCAGGCATGTCCAAACTCAGGCCTGGGGGCCAAATGCGGCCCTCAGACCAATTTTTCTTGGCCCTTAGTTTTCCTGGTGAACTGGCCCACATTGTCCTGATAAGTACTATTTACAGCACATTTCAGATTTTCTACAATTCTAACCTAAATAACTAACATTTTGGTGCAGCACAGACCTGATATTAAGGCACTGAGACTGAATGTAGATGTGGTGGAGCTTAAAACATCAGATAAATGCAGCTTTTTTCAATGTTTCACGATTGATTTGTGGCCCCCCGCTTAGTCTATATTTCAATATGTGGCCCTCGATGGAAAAAGTTTGGACACCCCTGGTCTAGAGGAACTCTCCCACATTAGATGAACCACCTTCCGTCCTCTTGAGTGGTTCAGTCCAAGTGGATGCACCAGTCCTGGTCCATCTGCAGTCTATCCGTCTATGGGAGTAAGATCTCTCCTTCACGGTGGTTCTACCAGAGGTTTATACTTTTTCCCACAGGGGTTTTTGTAGAGTCAAGGACAGGGAATGCTCCGGGACATTTATCCACTGCTAAATGCTATTGAACATTGTTTAACTGAACTGCTTTCTACCTGAGGCCCATCGAGGCAACCGTTGTTGTGATTTTGGGCGCTACAAAAATAAATTGAATGGAATAAACTAGATTGGAGTGAAAATGATCAAAAAAATTCAAATTTCGCCTCACTTTTTTGACTTAAAATTTCAATAAATCAGTTTTAGATTTAGATATTAAAAAATCCTTCTGTACGTTTCATCAAAATCTTGTTTTGAGTCCAAGATTGTAAAGTTTGGAGTGTGTGATCTACTATAAGAGGTGATCCTTATGTCCCTAGAGGAGAAAAATGCATTTTAAGAAAACAGCCTTTGAAGTTACAATGTCCCAGAGAAATCTATGGATGAAGTGGATTCAATGGAAGAATAAAACATTTTTAGAAGCAGATTGGATATCTTTGATTCTTCCACATGAAAGCCGATATGATGAAAGAGAAAACTGACCAAAGAACAAAAAATTTAAATGTTTTTCTTGTAGTGTCTCGCCTTTTTATGACATTCTACAGCTCCAGTGTTATCGTACTACTCCAAAAAAAATGAAAAAGTTTCCCACGAATCCAAAGGAAAACACACGATAAACACTAAGCACTAAAAGTTATCGTTCATTCTTTCATACTGAACAATAAGTCAACATAATGATCACAACAGGCCTATTTTCCTCTCATCATTCAGAATAAGAGTGTTTTAAGTTTGGCTTTGAGCGTAGAAAGTTTGTCGGAGAGTGTTCCTTGACAGAAGGATGGAGAGCGTCTAAAGCGTCCTGGTGTCTGTGTCTGAATATAGCAGCGTGAAGCTCCCTGCGGCGGCTCCCATCGATCCATCCTGCACGGGTTACAGCCCACACAGTCCAAGGACGTCAGGGCCGAGAAGGTAACGCTATATTTAACCGACTCTGGACATATTTGTGTTTCACTGTTGCGACGTTCTGAGTAGAAGTCTAATATTATCGTCCAATCACAAAGCTGCAACTTGAGCCAAAAGACAAAGCTGCAGAAGTTTAGACCGAGAAGAAAGTCCTGTTTGGCTTGGTTCAAAACTGGTTTAGTTCTGTCTCTCAGTCCTGGTTAAGTTCCCGGCCCTCATGTTGCGTTTGTTATGAGTTGTGTGTTGCGTGTGTTGTGTGTTGCATGTATTGTGAGCTGTGTGTTGTGTGTATTGCACATGTTGTGTCCTGACCTGCGATCTCCTTCGATGCAGTCGGCCCTCATGTTGCGCGTTATGTGTTGCGTGTGTTGCGTGTATTGTGTTTTTTACGTGTGTTGCGTTGTGTGTGTTGCATGTGTTGTGTGTATTGTGTTGTGTGTGTTGCGTCCTGACCTGCGATCTCCTCGATGCTGTTGGCCCTCATGTTGTGCGTTATGTGTTGCGTGCGTTGCGTGTATTGTGTGTTATGTGTGTTGCGTTGTGTGTGTTGTGTGTGTTGTGTGTGTTGCGTTGTGTGTGTTGCGTGTTCTGACCTGCGATCTCCTCGATGCAGTCGGCCCTCATGTTGCATGTTATGTGTGTTACGTGTGCTGCGTGTGTTGTGTGTTACGCGTTGTGTGTGTTGTGTGTTATGTGTTGTGCGTTGCGTCCTGACCTGCAATCTCCTCGATGCAGTCGGCCCTCATGTTGTGTGTGTTGTGTGTGTTACGTGTGCTGCGTGTGTGTTGCGTGCGTTGCGTCCTGACCTGCAATCTCCTCGATGCAGTCGGCCCTCATGTTGTGTGTGTTGTGTGTGTTACGTGTGCTGCGTGTGTGTTGCGTGTGTTGCGTCCTGACCTGCAATCTCCTCGATGCAGTCGGCCCTCATGTTGTGTGTGTTGTGTGTGTTATGTGTTGTGTGTGTTATGTGTGTTGTGTGTTGTGCGTTGCGTGTGTTGTGTGTGTTGTGTGTTGTGCGTTGCGTCCTGACCTGCGATCTCCTTGGCCCTCATGTTGTGTGTGTTGTGTGTGTTACGTGTGCTGCGTGTGTGTTGCGTTGTGTGTGTTACGTGTGTTACATGTGTTGTGTGTTGTGTCCTGACCTGCGATCTCCTCGATGGAGTCGGCCCTCATGTTGTGTGTGTTGTGTGGTGTGTGTTCCGTGTTGTGTGTTGCGTCCAGACTTGAGATGTGTGTGTGTGAGTGTTGCATGTGTTGTGTGTTGCGTGCTGACCTGCGATCTCCTCGATGGAGTCGGCCCTCATGTTGTGTGTGTTGTGTTGTGTTGTGTGTGTTGTGTGGTGTGTGTTGCGTCCTGACCTGCGATCTCCTCGATGGAGTCGGCCCTCATGTTGTGTGTGTTGTGTTGTGTGTGTGTGTTGCGTCCTGACCTGCGATCTCCTCGATGGAGTCGGCTCTCATGTTGTGTGTGTTGTGTTGTGTGTGTTACGTGTGTGCTGTGTTGCGTGTGTTGTGTGTTGCGTGTGTTGCGTGTTGTGTGTGTTATGTGTGCTGTGTTGCGTGTGTTGCGTGCTGACCTGCGATCTCCTCGATGGAGTCGGCCCTCATGTTGTGTGTGTTGTGTTGTGTTGTGTGTGTTGTGTGGTGTGTGTTGCGTCCTGACCTGCGATCTCCTCGATGGAGTCGGCCCTCATGTTGCGTGTGTTGTGTTGTGTGTGTTACGTGTGTTACGTGTGCTGCGCGTGTGTGTTACGTGTGTTGTGTGTGTTACGTGTGCTGCGTGTGTGTTGCGTGTGTTGCGTCCTGACCTGCGATCTCCTCGATGCAGTCGGCCCTCATGTTGTGTGTGTTGTGTGTGTGTGTTCCGTGTTGCGTGTGTTGCGTCCTGACCTGCGATCTCCTCGATGGAGTCGGCCCTCATGTTGTGTGTGTTGTGTGTGTTACATGTGCTGCATGTGTTGTGTGTTGTGTGTTGTGTGTGTTGCGTCCTGACCTGCGATCTCCTCGATGGAGTCGGCCCTCATGTTGTGTGTGTTGTGTGGTGTGTGTTCCGTGTTGTGTGTTGCGTCCAGACTTGAGATGTGTGTGTGTGAGTGTTGCATGTGTTGTGTGTTGCGTCCTGACCTGCGATCTCCTCGATGGAGTCGGCCCTCATGTTGTGTGTGTTGTGTGTGTTGTGTTGCGTGTGTTGCGTCCTGACCTGCGATCTCCTCGATGGAGTCGGCCCTCATGTTGTGTGTGTTGTGTTGTGTGTGTTACGTGTGTGCTGTGTTGCGTGTGTTGTGTGTTGCGTGTGTTGCGTGTTGTGTGTGTTGTGTGTGTTGTGTTGCGTGTGTTGCGTCCTGACCTGCGATCTCCTCGATGGAGTCGGCCCTCATGTCCAGCAGGACGCTCCCGTTGATGATGCAGCTCCTCAGCTCAAACAGACTGTGCAGAGACAGAGTGGCCACGTAGGGTTTACTCCAGCGCTCGCCTCCGTCCTCCACGTCCTCCTCGAACTTCAGCCACCTGTGACACAACACCAGTCAAAACACACCGCATTTACCACAACTCACAAGAGAGTGATGTTATGGTTACCATTCAGTGGGTTCTTTTCTACAAGAAGAAACCCTGTTGGCTTTTAAGGTTCTGACCAGTGCTGCGATTAGATTTACAATTTATATTTTGAATTCTGATTCTGCTCAAAGTTGACATTTTAAACACAACCAGGAAAATTGACAAAAATACTGAAATATGAACCTTTTGTCATCTTTTTGTTGTGTTTAGTCATGTTTTTTGACACTTTGTTTTTGTTGCGGTTACAGCCCAGCTCAGCTACAGACAAGTGGAAGTAACAAACAAAGACCAAAGATGGAAAAAGGTTTAAATAAAGATGTTATTAAATGAACAGAGTAAGTCAGGCACTGCCACTGCAGCCCTGACAAACATGAGACAGAAACAAAATGGCTCACTGGCCACAGCCAGCCGCCCCAAACAGGTGTGGAGCCAGCCCTTAAATAAGGGAGGGGCTTAGCTGGAGCCACAGGATTGGTCAGGTGCACAGGTGCCCCACCAATCAGGACCAGACAGCTGCAGCCAATCACGACCCTCGATGTAGAGCAGGCCTCCACTCTCTGCCACAGCCATTTCACACAAGAAACAAACACAATATTCAAACACACAAGAGGCAGGAGCTGTAGACCAGAGGCCTGTGCTGAGGCTGAACTGATCCTGGATCAGTCCCTCTGACCTGGACCGACCCAGACTCTGGATGAGACGTTCTACGAAGCAGGTTCATTTCTCACTCTGTCAAGCCAAGATTTTGAGAATGAGACCATGTGCGTTCACATAAAGGGGCGGAGTTAGCGTCCATCTGCCAATTAAAACAACGGAAAAGGGAAGAGGGGCGTACTTTTCACAGGATCATCCTCAATAAATATGAGGAAGTAAAAGTAAATTTGTGACAAAGGAAAACACAGTGGCAGCAGCTCAAGTCAAAAAAGAGGGGAAAGTGTTGATTCACTCAATGTGAGTTTGATGAGTCGCTACGTGTTACATACAAAGCTTTACTGCAGTTGTAATCCTATAAGAGTGAAAGTATAAGAATATTGTCAAAGTGGAAGGTAATGAGGCTATGACAAACTGGGTGTTTATCATTTGCTGTAGACCCAAAAATATCCTCAACAAATTTGATTTTGTGGGACTGGAGATGACTGAGGAAAACCACAAACGCGTCCAGTCATCTTAAATTTGTCTAGAGACGTTAGCAACGTAGCGCCCTAAAAGCCCACACCAAAGATAACCATCATAAATCCTGAGAGTTCTCTCTGCAGAGCGCTACTTCAACAATCTGTGCCCAAGTCCACAGGATTCTGGAGGAAGGTGACGTCACAGCGATGGTGAGATCTGATTGGTTTGCTGCATGTGCTGTTTGAGCTGAACTTAACCTGGTCCGGAGCAGATTAGGAGTTTGAGGCCTGTTGCCATGGAGATTTACTCTAGAAGTGAACCAGATCCATTGCTTTTGTCACTTTTGGTCATGTTTTTGTCACTTTAAATTGCATTTTTGTCACTTTTAGTTGGGGTTTTGTCAATTGTTTTTGCTGCTTTTAGTTACGTTTTTGTCACTTTAAGTCACATTTTTGAAACTTAGTTGTTTTTGTCACTTTCAGTTATGTTTTTGGTTTTTTTGTCACTTGTAGTTGTGTTTTTGCACTTTCAGTTATGGTTTGTCTGTTTTAGTTGCATTGTTGTCACTTTAAGTTGCATTTTTGTCACTTTTAGTTGGGGTTTTGTCACTTTTAGTTACGTTTTTGTCACTTTTCGTCACAATGTCACTTTCAGTCATTTTTTTAATTTGTCACTTTTAGTTGTGTTTTTGTCACTTTCAGTCGCTGTTTGTCTGTTTTAGTCACATTGTTGACACTATCTGTTGTGTTTTGTACTTGTAGTCACGTTTTTGTCACTTCTACTCAAGTTTTTGTCACTTTTAGTTGTGTTTTACTCATTTTAAAGTCGTGTTGTCGTCACTTTCAGTCACTGTTGTGTGTTTTTCTCGCTTTTAGGTAAGAAAACTGACATATTTAATGGACATTGTTTGAAAGTTTTACACGTGCAACTCTTGATTTGTTTTGCTGTTTAGCTCTCTGTCCTGTTTTTGTGTTGTATTTCATGTTTTATAAAAGTTTACAGACAGATAATTTTGCTAGAATAAAGAAAAAATGTAATAAATCCTGTCAGAAATACATCATCCACTCCAAATCCTCAATCCAAACTAGTGCACAGTCAGGTCTAAAGTCAGAGAATCGATGTTTGGTCTTTTGGTCATGTTTTTGTCACTTTAAATTGCATTTTTGTCACTTTTAGTTGGGTTTTTGTCAATTGTTTTTGTTGCTTTTAGTTACGTTTTTGTCACTTTAAGTCACATTTTTGAAACTTAGTTGTTTTTGTCACTTTCAATTATGTTTTTGGTTTTTTTGTCACTTGTAGTTGTGTTTTGTCACTTTCAGTTAAGGTTTGTCTGTTTTAGTCGCATTGTTGTCACTTTAAGTTGCATTTTTGTCACTTTTAGTTGGGGTTTTGTCACTTTCAGTTTTGTTTTTGTCACTTTTCGTCACAATATTTGTCACTTTCAGTCATTTTTTTTAAGTTGTCACTTTTAGTTGTGTTTTTGTCACTTTCAGTCATGGTTTGTCTGTTTTAGTCGCACAGTTGACACTTTCTGTTGCGTTTTGTACTTGTAGTCACGCTTTTGTCACTTCTACTCAAGTTTTTGTCACTTTTGTCACACTTAAGTTGTGTTTTACTCACTTTAAAGTCGTGTTGTCATCACTTTCAGTCACTGTTGTGTGTTTTTCTCGCTTTTAGGTAAGAAAACTGACATATTTAATGGACATTGTTTGAAAGTTTTACACGTGCAACTCTTGATTCGTTTTGCTGTTTAGCTCTGTCCTGTTTTGGTTTTGTATTTCATGTTTTATAAAAGTTTACAGACAGATAATTTTGGTAGAATAAAGAAAAAATGTAATAAATCCTGTCAGAAATACATCATCAACTCAAAATCCTCAATCCAAACTAGTGCACAGTCAGGTCTAAAGTCAGAGAATCGATGTTTGGTCTTTTGGTCATGTTTTTGTCACTTTAAATTGCATTTTTGTCACTTTTAGTTGGGTTTTTGTCAATTGTTTTTGTTGCTTTTAGTTACGTTTTTGTCACTTTAAGTCACATTTTTGAAACTTAGTTGTTTTTGTCACTTTCAGTTATGTTTTTGGTTTTTTTGTCACTTGTAGTTGTGTTTTTGCACTTTCAGTTATGGTTTGTCTGTTTTAGTTGCATTGTTGTCACTTTAAGTTGCATTGTTGTCACTTTTAGTTGGGGTTTTGTCACTTTCAGTTTTGTTTTTGTCACTTTTAGTTATGTTTTTGTCACTTTTCGTCACAATGTTTGTCACTTTCAGTCATTTTTTAAAATTTGTCACTTTTAGTTGTGTTTTTGTCACTTTCAGTCATGGTTTGTCTGTTTTAGTCGCACAGTTGACAAAGTCACATTTTTGTCACTTTTAGTCACATTGTTGAAATTTAGTTGTTTTTGTCACTTTGTCATGTTTTTTTTGACACTTTTAGTTGTGTTTTGTACTTGTAGTCACATTTTTGTCACTTCTACTCAAGTTTTTGTCACTTTAAGTTGTGTTTTACTCACTTTAAAGTCGTGTTGTCGTCACTTTCAGTCACTGTTGTGTTTTTCTCTCTTTTAGGTAAGAAAACTGACATATTTAATGGACATTCTTTGAAAGTTTTACACGCGCAACTCTTGATTTGTTTTGCTGTTTAGCTCTCTGTCCTGTTTTGGTTTTGTATTTCATGTTTTATAAAAGTTTACAGACAGATCATTTTGCTAGAATAAAGAAAAAATGTAATAAATCCTGTCAGAAATACATCATCAACTCAAAATCCTCAATCCAAACTAGTGCAAAGTCAGGTCTAAAGTCGGAGAATCGATGTTAAACTTGTAGGACTCTTGTTTTTCTCCTCGTATTCCCCTGTGCAGTGTGGGTTTTTCGTCTCACTGACCTGGCCGTCTCCTTCCACTCGGCGTCGCCCCCGTCGCGCACACAGATCTCGTCCAGCTCCGTGAACAGGTCGTGGGCCACATGCTCGGCGTCCTCCTCCGTGCCCAGGATGAACTGCACGCGCTGGGACGGCGTGTCTGTGCACAGGGCAGAGGGTTAGGCTGTGGCGCAAAAGGAAAGTGTGCACACGACCGGTTCAACTGCACGTCACACTAGAACTTAAAGAACACGATTAAACTTAAAGGACACATGTTCTGCTACAGTGACTTTTTTTGAGCTTTTAACCCTGTTCAAACAATGTTCCGTCATCAAAAACACACCTGAAATAGCATTCAGTTGCATTCACGCTGTTTTGAGGAACGTTTATTAGAAAATCCTCTCCCTTTGAGCATCAAACAAACTTCCTGCTGAACTTCTGGGATTTTTTGACGGATTTTTAGTCTTCATATGTCATTTATCTGAGAATTCTGCTGTTTTAAGTCCTTAAATCATTGTTAAACTTGTTCTGAGCATTTCTGCCTCTAAACACGATAACTGCTGCGGCAAATTTGCACAATGACGTCTTTTCAGCGCAAACTTCACGAGATTGTATATAGTGCGGGCGCCATCTGCTGGCTGGATGCACTCAGTAAATGTTATTTCATAGTGATTGATAACACAGGTCACAGAATGAATAAGAGGGATTTTTTTCCCTTTTTTAAACATGAGATGGCAAATTTAAGGCACTTAAGAGCGTATTTAAAGGCTAACAGCAATATGAAAAATGCTGAATATTTTTCCTTTAAGATTTTACTAAACATTTTGCCTATTTGTCTCCAGTTTGACAGTTTTTGTGAAGTTTATGGTGTTACTTCCTGGTTGAACATGAGCAGCAAATATACTGTAGATAGAGGTAATTCCACAACTGTTACCTAGCAACCAGACCTTAAACAAGGGCAAAAACCCACATACATTACACAATAGTTAGGAATTGACATTAAATAATCCCTGATAACCCATTTATAAAGGACACATTCAATGCAAAAATGACTTTTTTCAGCCTTTGACCATGACATAACATTGTTCCTTCATCTAAAACATTCCAGGAGTTGTCTTAAAGTCTATGAAGGTTCTCATTTTGGTGGGAGGGCACCTGTGGTAAATATTTGTTATGGTTTTACATTTGTGAAGTTGCAGTTTGTGAAGAAAATTTCAAATTACAGGAAGTAGAGCTCAGTTTTAAAATGGAATCCCTCTGTGATGTCATCAAAAAGGGACGTGAAGCTGTGTCTGAATGTCCTCCCTGGTCCTTAACCCTTCGTTCACTCCACAGTCCTGCACTCTTTATCAAACCAAATAGTGACTCAATCAAAGAGCGATTCGGACGCAGCTCATTACTTTCTCCTCGCCGCGGGTCACGTGACTCTGGCATTTGAGAGAAAAAAAAAGTTGTCAAACTCCGATAAAAATGTATTTCTTTTATGAATATGGGTCATATCCTCCTGACACATATTTATAGACTAATAATATCAGACATGTTTAATTCAACATGGATCGCACACACGCACAATCTAAGGTAAGCAGCTAACGTTACCAGCTCTGTAGCTAATGGTTTGTTTAAAGTGTTTTGTTCATAATCTCGACTCAACAGCTCGTTTAAACAGAAATACATCATCAACTCAAAATCCTCAATCCAAACTAGTGCAAAGTCAGGTCTAAAGTCAGAGAATCGATGTTTGGTCTTTTGGTCATGTTTTTGTCACTTTAAATTGCATTTTTGTCACTTTTAGTTTGGTTTTTGTCAATTGTTTTTGTTGCTTTTAGTTACGTTTTTGTCACTTTAAGTCACATTGTTGAAACTTAGTTGTTTTTGTCACTTTGTTATGTTTTTGTTTTTTTTTTGTCACTTGTAGTTGTGTTTTTGTACTTTCAGTTATGGTTTGTCTGTTTTAGTCGCATTGTTGTCACTTTAAGTTGCATTTTTGTCACTTTTAGTTGGGGTTTAGTCACTTTCAGTTTTGTTTTTGTCACTTTTAGTTACGTTTTTGTCGCTTTTCGTCACAATGTTTGTCACTTTCAATCATTTTTTTAAGTTGTCACTTTTAGTTGTGTTTTTGTCACTTTCAGTCATGGTTTGTCTGTTTTAGTCGCACAGTTGACACTTTCTGTTGTGTTTTGTACTTGTAGTCACGCTATAGTTTAAAGTTTGTAGCTCGTTTAAACAGCTCTTTCTGCTTCATTCAGTCTGTTGTGTCCAGTTAAAGACCTGTCACTGTTCACTGTTGTTTTTCCGACCCTCACAATGCATTGTGGTCAGTATTGACCGGCCTAGTGACCAGCGCTGGACACCACTTTTCAAGATGCATTGTGGGAAATTTTAAGTGCACTATTTTTTTCTCCTGCTGGACATTCAGACACAGCCTCAGTTAACACTCAACTGGAACATTTTTCTGACAATTTAAACGTCATTACACCAAATAATGGTGTTATATGGTATCATTATTTTTTTTGTCAAATCATAACTATTGTATAATAAATATGGATTTTAGACCTTGTTTACAGTATGGTTGCTAGGTAACAGTTGTAGAATTACCTCTATGTCATATTTGTGCTCATGTTCAATCAGGAAGTGACATTATAAACATAACAAACACTGTCAAACTGGGGCCAAACAGATTTAAGTTAAGCCTAGTCGATATAGCCTTAGTTTTTTAAGTATTACGCTGACTGTGTTTACTGTAACAGGAAGTAAAAGTTCTCCCGATGGTTTTGACATCTGTGTATCCAAGGGTTTGAGAGTGATGAAAATCTGACACCGTTGCCATAGCAACTAACAATTCAAAAACCAAAATATATCTTTTGAATGGCCAAAACTCCTCAAATATGACCTACAAACAGGAAGCATAAACCCACGAATAGTCCAGACTGTAAACATCTTATAAACATAAACAAATCAAATGCTCCCAATATTTTTGCTCCTGTTCAACGTCCCACAGCTTTGAGCGTCGATTTTATATAAATGTGTGTAAGAACAGACTGTGGCATTAGTCATTGTACTTCAGACATTAGAAAACTGGACTATGTTTTGTAGAACAGAACCATCGACTCGATAATTGTCTCATAAACACATCCTCCAGTGTTTGCAGAAGCAGCTGTGGGTCACATGTTTGAACATGTGACCTTCACTGGAGCCGATCTGTGTCAATGAACGCCTGAGGACCAGAGCCGCTCTGATGTGTGCATGTGCCCCTGTCAGCCCCTGTCTGCTCCTGTCTGTCCCTGTCAGCTCCTGTCTGCTCCTGTCAGGCCCTGTCAGCTCCTGTCAGCCTCTGTCAGCCCCTGTCAGCTCCTATCTGCTCCTGTCTGCTCCTGTCTGTCCCTGTCAGCTCCTATCTGCTCCTGTCTGCTCCTGTCAGCCCCTGTCTGCTCCTGTCAGCCCCTGTCTGCTCCTGTCAGCCCCTGTCTGCTCCTGTCAGCCCCTGTCTGCTCCTGTCTGCCCCTGTCTGCTCCTGTCAGCCCCTGTCTGTCCCTGTCTGCTCCTGTCAGGCCCTGTCAGCTCCTGTCAGCCCCTGTCAGCTCCTATCTGCTCCTGTCTGCTCCTGTCTGTCCCTGTCAGCTCCTATCTGCTCCTGTCTGCTCCTGTCAGCCCCTGTCTGCTCCTGTCAGCCCCTGTCTGCTCCTGTCAGCCCGTCTGCTCCTGTCAGCCCCTGTCTGCTCCTGTCTGCCCCTGTCTGCTCCTGTCAGCCCCTGTCTGTCCCTGTCTGCTCCTGTCAGGCCCTGTCAGCTCCTGTCAGCCTCTGTCAGCCCCTGTCAGCTCCTATCTGCTCCTGTCTGTCCCTGTCAGCTCCTATCTGCTCCTGTCTGCTCCTGTCTGCTCCTGTCAGCCCCTGTCTGCTCCTGTCAGCCCCTGTCTGCTCCTGTCTGCCCCTGTCTGCTCCTGTCAGCCCCTGTCTGTCCCTGTCTGCTCCTGTCTGCCCCTGTCTGCTCCTGTCTGCCCCTGTCTGCTCCTGTCTGCCCCTGTCTGCTCCTGTCAGCCCCTGTCTGTCCCTGTCTGCTCCTGTCAGCCCCTGTCTGCTCCTGTCAGCCCGTCTGCTCCTGTCAGCCCCTGTCTGCTCCTGTCAGCCCCTGTCTGCTCCTGTCTGTCCCTGTCTGCTCCTGTCAGCCCCTGTCTGCTCCTGTCTGTCCCTGTCTGCTCCTGTCTGCTCCTGTCAGCCCCTGTCTGTCCCTGTCTGCTCCTGTCAGCCCCTGTCAGCCCGTCTGCTCCTGTCACGCTCTGCCCCTGTCAGTCCCTGTCTGCTCCTGTCAGCCCCTGTCTGTCCCGGTCTGCTCCTGTCAGCCCCTGTCTGTCCCTGTCTGCTCCTGTCAGCCCCTGTCTGCTCCTGTCTGCTCCTGTCAGCCCCTGTCTGCTCCTGTCTGCTCCTGTCAGCCCCTGTCAGCCCCTGTCTGTCCCTGTCTGCTCCTGTCAGCCCGTCTGCTCCTGTCACGCTCTGCCCCTGTCAGCCCCTGTCAGCTCCTGTCAGCCCCTGTCTGCCCCTGTCTGCTCCTGTCAGCCCCTGTCTGTCCCTGTCTGCTCCTGTCAGCCCCTGTCTGCTCCTGTCAGCCCGTCTGCTCCTGTCAGCCCCTGTCTGCTCCTGTCAGCCCCTGTCTGCTCCTGTCTGTCCCTGTCTGCTCCTGTCAGCCCCTGTCTGCTCCTGTCTGCTCCTGTCTGCTCCTGTCAGCCCCTGTCTGTCCCTGTCTGCTCCTGTCAGCCCCTGTCAGCCCGTCTGCTCCTCTCACGCTCTGCCCCTGTCAGTCCCTGTCTGCTCCTGTCAGCCCCTGCCTGTCCCGGTCTGCTCCTGTCAGCCCCTGTCTGCTCCTGTCTGTCCCTGTCTGCTCCTGTCAGCCCCTGTCTGCTCCTGTCAGCCCCTGTCTGCTCCTGTCTGCTCCTGTCTGCTCCTGTCAGCCCGTCTGTCCCTGTCTGCTCCTGTCAGCCCCTGTCAGCCCATCTGCTCCTGTCACGCTCTGCCCCTGTCAGCCCCTGTCAGCTCCTGTCAGCCCCTGTCTGCTCCTGTCAGCCCCTGTCTGCTCCTGTCTGTCCCTGTCTGCTCCTGTCAGCCCCTGTCTGCTCCTGTCTGCTCCTGTCAGCCCCTGTCTGTCCCTGTCTGCTCCTGTCAGCCCCTGTCAGCCCGTCTGCTCCTGTCATGCTCTGCCTCTGTCAGTCCCTGTCTGCTCCTGTCAGCTCCTGTCTGCTCCTGTCAGCCCCTGTCTGCTCCTGTCAGCCCCTGTCTGCTCCTGTCAGCCCCTGTCAGCCCCGGTCTGCTCCTGTCACTCTCTGCCCGTCTGTCCCGGTCTGCTCCCGTCTGTCCCTGTCTGCTCCTGTCAGCCCCTGTCTGCTCCTGTCTGTCCCTGTCTGCTCCTGTCAGCCCCTGTCTGCTCCTGTCTGCTCCTGTCAGCCCCTGTCTGTCCCTGTCTGCTCCTGTCTGCTCCTGTCAGCCCCTGTCAGCCCGTCTGCTCCTGTCATGCTCTGCCCCTGTCAGTCCCTGTCTGCTCCTGTCAGCCCCTGTCTGTCCCGCTCTGCTCCTGTCAGCTCCTGTCTGCTCCTGTCAGCCCCTGTCTGCTCCTGTCAGCCCCTGTCAGCCCCGGTCTGCTCCTGTCACTCTCTGCCCGTCTGTCCCGGTCTGCTCCTGTCTGTCCCTGTTTGCTCCTGTCAGCCCCTGTCTGCTCCTGTCACGCCCTGCCCCTGTCACGCTGCTGCTCAGGACGGACGACAAATACAGACCTGAACCTGCACCTGTCGCTCTGAGCCTGTCCCTCAAATACTAGACACTTTTACTCAGCTGTAGTAATAGTAGTAATTGTTGTAGTAATAGTTATAGTATTAGTTAAATGGACATGAATATAAACACTTTATTGATCCCGGAGGACATTCAAAGGCATAAAAAGTATTAATAACTAAATATTTAATTGTTTAAAAAGGCCACATGAAGAGTTACCGTGGCTGGCGCTCCGGTCGGCCTCCTCGCTCTGCTGCGCGCTCATGCTGCTCGTTCTCCTCTCTCTCCTCCGGTGTTTGGAGCCGTGGGGCCGGTGGTGTCTGTGGCTCTGACGAGGCATCCGCACCCCGACGTACAGGGCCCGGTGTCCTGGACGGAGCAGACGCACAGGGTCACAACTGCTCAGGGGATGGAGAGTCATGTGTTATTACAACGACAGAAATCTGAGGATATTTTAGCAACAAATCAGAAATGTGCCACACCGTGCCTTTGAGTGTTGCACAAAAGTGAATCAACCTCAAAAGCGTATCCATGTCTTTGTACGTGTACATTAGAAGTGTCTGTTCTTTATTAACTTGAACTTTAGATTTTTTTTTATTGTATGACATACTCAATAATGTAATATTGCACATCTTCAAAACCACAATTTTAATTTCTTAATTATATATATTTTTAAATACAGTGTAAAGTGGTAAAAAATATACATATATTTTCTGTTTTTATCTTGTTGTCTTTTCTTATTTTCACGTGTTTCACACCAATATTTATTACACAACTCCGAATTCATGCATCAGAAATTAGTTTTTTATATTCACTACTTGGGTGAACTGATTTTTATTTATTTATTTTTTTTTTATTTATTTAATGTTTAATGTGGAAGTCCATGTTCAGGCTACTACACAAGCTCCTGCCAAAACATTCACGTTACTTAAAGTATTTACCAATTATAAGAACTTTCATTTGGGAAAGAATGATAGAAAATCATTTTATTATCCAACCATCTTCTTCCGCTTGAGGCTTCCTTCACCCCAGACACTTCCTGTAGCTCCCAGGCCACGAGACATGGTCCTCCACTGTGTCCTGGGTCTCTCCCGGGGCCTCCTCCCGGTGGGACATGAACCTCCCGAGGGAAGAGTGCAGGAGGCTCAGAACAGATGCCTCAGCTGCTTCTCTCCACGATGAGGAAGTTTATTATTTATTATTAGATTATTTTAAATTCAAAAGGTTATTAAAAGACTACATCAAACAACTTGGCTCTTTAAACTAAACTACCTTTTAGATTTCCAGCTGCTGATGGGGATCCAAATAAATAAAACCATAAACCTGAGTCTGTGTTCTCCTTCATCCAAACATCTCACTGTGGTGTGCGGCTCGTGTTCTGGGAATCTAAACGACCGCTTGGAAGCTCCACCTCGCAGGCTCCGGGTTAGACCTTTAGACCAGTGGTTCCCAACCTTTTTTGTTTCGAGTACTCCCTAAGTTTCGTCTGACATTCTAGAGCACCCCTTAACTTGAGTTTCAGGCAAATAAATGGGTTTAAAAGTCACATATTGTCAATTATTACTATTATATTTTTGTTTTAATTATATTTATGGTCCAAGATACTCCAAAACGTGTGTCATTCACCTGTGATAATCATGTGCAATATAATTTAACAGACTATTAATACACTTTTACCTCACCATAGTCACTTACTGTATATAACATACACTTAAGACACTTTATTTGCCATTTTTACTATTTATTCCCAGACAGCCACCTACTGTAAATAAGAGTGTGCACTTTATACTTTATATTGTATTTTTATTACCATGTTTAGTAATTATTTATCCTATTTTTATTGCATGCGCCTATTTCATTCATTCCAGTTCTAAACTGTGTGTTGCAACAGTGGAATTTCCCCATTGTGGGACAAATAAAGGATCTCTTATCTTATCTTAAAAGGATGCTAAATTTAAAACAAATAACACTTTTTTTTATCCAGATATGAGTAAATTTCATCTTCTTTTAAAGGTCCCATATTCTGCTATTTTGCCCTTCACACAGTCTATTCTAAGGGCTTTGTTGATACATTTTTGCGTTGTGTAATATCCATAACATAACAGTTTACAAAAAACACCCATTTCTTGGACTGGCCCCCCTCCTTGCAAAAGCAAACGGCTCACTCTGAGATCTGACCCCCCCGAACAGAGAGCAGGCTGCCTCCCCCGCCCAACTCGCGCGCCTCCCCCGCCCAACTCGTGCCGAAGCCTAGAGTGGAGATGGTGCATGCGCTGTGTGCTCCGGTAAACAGCGATACACAAACACTGAATAAACCTTTTATCCGTCCTGACGGTGCGTCGTGCTGAGTCCTACGTCCTGGATCTGACCTGGAGTTTGACGTGCTCCAGGGCCTCAACGACAGACGTTGCCGTTTGGTAAATAACAAGTTAACTCCTCTATCTGTCGTATCCATCGTGTAATTACTGTGTAGCATTAGCATTAGCTGTTTTTATTCTTGCAGCTGCGCGCTTCCTGGAGGCGTGGCTTAAACACCGTGTCATCCTGGTGAAGCGCGTCATCTTAGTGAGGAGCCCCCGTCTGCTGCTCAGCCGAGGGGGACGGAAAAGACAGTTCTCTAGTGAAAACATGAGAGAATCAATCAAAAAAACACTTTGGGCACAACATACGAGGCCCAAATAGCACTGGAGGAAGGTTAAAACCTCTGAAAAGTCCATTTTGCATGTTATGGGACCTTTAAAACCTGAAACCATTCCAAGTACCCCCTGGTAATTGCTCACGTTACCCCTAGCGGTCCCCGTACCCCTGGTTGGGAAACACTGCTTTAGACCTTTAGACTCAGTTCAATGGAGACAGAGGAGACACTTTCAGACTGTTCTGATCCGCTCCAAAACAAACCAGTGGAAACACGGCTGAACACAACCAGCGCCACTGGGACGTCTCCAGGACTTTACATTTGTCGTAGTTTATCCAAATGTAAAATCCTCCAGTGCACCACAAAGTCTCCATTATCTCACACTCTTTGTACTTTAACTCACGATTTTAAGCTTTTTGATGCATAAATTAAGCCCCTCAGACGATCACCATCTGCACGAACCACAGCTGCTGGAGTTTATTAAAAACACAGAGTACAAAATGAGAACATGGAGTAAAGGTGAAACAAAAGGCCGTGGGTGATTAGGCCGCTCGGCTCATTCTGAATACAAAACCTGCTGAGAGAGGGAGACATTTGCATCCGTCACAGAGCGGTGACTCACCCATTCACTGCACAGGATCGTGGGTAATAATGACGGACATTTGTATTCACAGACCTGCAGCCTTTGATGATCACAAACAACACAATGCAAGTCTCTAAAGTGTAACGTGACGCAGTTTTATTCATGAAAGGCTGGGAGTTTATGTTACAGTTCAAAGGGCAAGGGCTTATTTTAACTCGTATTTCACTGAAAACAATTACAAAGGGAACACAAAGCAAAAATAAAATAACAAGCTGATTTAAAAAAACTAATAAAAATGTATTAAAACTCCCCAACTCTGGATTCTTACCCCCTGTCCCCACCCACATCCCTGTTTTTACTTGCGATTATTCAAACAATGTATGTCACCATACTATTCGTCCCGGAAATACGATTCGTCCGGAAGTGCAATTGCAAGCATGCGCAGTACGAAATAAAGTATAAAATATTTTTTTACGGTGGTGTTCTTTTTATATTATGTAAAGTTCCAATCTTTGTATTTAGTCGATACAAGGAAATACCGTTTTTATATTTATTTATCACTTTTGAAGTGTTAAACCGCAGGCGTTCGCTACGCAGAATGAAGAGCTGCAGCTCTGAGCATGTGCATTGATAACGTCAAAGTCAGAGGGAGATTTAAATTTTAAATCGCCTCTGATTTTGTTTCGCACCGGCAAAATGGATCAGTACGTGGTGTATCAAGCTCTTCATTACAGGTCGTGATATAAATCTTATTCCATATAAATAGAGCAGAAAAAAAAACGTGGTCCTTATCTTAATACATTTTTCTAATATTTTTCCTTAAAGTATCTAAACAAATCTGAACAATCAAAATATTTTTTTATATTCGTATATCTTTCCATTTCCTTGAATGCGTCACTACACAACTGCGTAGCGAACGCCTGCGGTTTAACACTTCAAAAGTGATAAATACATATAAAAATGGTATTTCCTTGTATCGAATAAATACAAAGATTGGAACTTTACATAATATAAAAAGAACACCACCGTAAAAAAATATTTTATACTTTATTTCGTACTGCGCATGCTTGCAATTGCACTTCCGGACGAATCGTATTTCCGGGACGAATAGTATGGTGACAATGTAGACTCCAGTCGCAGGCATCGTGTTTAGAAATATTGTGTAGCCATTTTTCAACAATAAAACCTGTTGCTTGAAATATCACTATAAAGAAGCTGGACTTATGAGTTCTGCAGCTGTGGACAGAAGTTAATGGACCAGTTTTGTATTATTTTCGATCAATTTTCGATAAATTTTGTGCTTTATAATGAACAAAATGTAAAATAATGACCCTCTTATGTTACAGTTTATTACTACATACTACAGGAAAACTTTTGTCACTTTTGAACGCATTTTTATCGCTTTTGGAAGAGTGTTTGTACAAATCCAAACTACAGTGTTATGCAGCCTTTGTGATTTGCTAATTGCATCCGTTAAAATTGCAAGTTTGCGTTGATTTTGTTTAATTGTGCAGCCCTGGTCTATAAAAGGTAAATAAAGTCACCTGCTCAGAGGCTTCAGAGGCTAAACAACAGGAGAAAAAGTGTGTTTGAACAGACAGCTGCATTAAAGAGACAAACAGTCCATCACGACACGACAATGAATGAATTGATGAAATGAAACGTACCCTCCAGTTCTTCTTTCTCATAGTGGATGTTGAGCACAGAGCTGGTTCCTCCCTGATCCACCACCGCCTCCTCATCAGGCCTCTGCAACACAAACAATACATAAACAAAATGAAACATACATCTGTGAACAAAAGAAACATGCCTGGTAACAAATTGTTTATCTGTATTTTCACGTTCTGCCTCACAAAACATCAAGAAACCCAAAGTGGAAAGTATTTAGAGATAAAATGACAAATGGAGCCGCGCTGACACATTAAAATGAATGGATTGTTTCTGCACACAGGTCGGTTTGTGGGCGTTCCCTCCCCCTCTCCAGGATGACTACATTTCGATTAAGATATGATGCATTGCGCAGCCATAAATTCCAATAAATTGTCTGAGTATCATCATCCGTTTAATGCAAAGAAACATCCGTCATTCTCTCGACCTCAAGTCATAATTTCAATTCAATATGATTCAGTTTATTTTTGTGACGCCCAAACTCACAACAGCAGTATCCTCGATTGGACGACAATGAAACTGTCATCGGTAAATAATAAAAAAGCATTTTAAATAAGCAGTGATTGTCTTACTGAAGGAAAAACATTGAAATGTAGGATGTAAATTAAGTGAAGTAGATACAAATCAAGACATTACTGACTGAGGATGAGGTCTCTTTCAATAAACACATACAAGAGCAGTCACATAATCTTAAGATTGTCATTGTGCTGTCCTCGCCCCAAGCTGCTGTCTTTGCAAGGCTAGACTGCGAGATAATGGAGCTCCAATAAACAGACTTTGGTGCTTTTATACTGATTTATTGAATAATGGCATTCAAACATTGTCCTCTTTGACCAACAATACAAAATGTACAATTAGCCACAGTGTAATAGATCCTTTAAAATGCTACATCATCAAAAATTTCTGAATGAATGCGACTGGAGGCAAAATTAAGTTGACTGTAAATTGTTCAATAATTAGCTCACATTAGATCTAAATTCTACTGATTTTAAGTGTTTGTGTTGGAAAAAAGCAACAAATTTTAATTTCCAGGGTAGAAAGGTCAGTTATAGTTTGCTTTTCTATAACAAACAATGGATAAAATACAATTTTCTAGCCTTAAAATTGTATTTCAGCTTTAAAAGAATTTAATTTATGGAATGGTATCTCAATATATCTCTAGATAAAATGAAAAATGATTGAGGGCTCAACATTTCTGTAAGTATTTTTCCAGTAATACCCATACACCTGGAGAGTTTATCATAATTTCCTAAAACATAATGTAAAGTACAATAATAAATGTGTTTAAAGCAGCTCTGGTGTCACTCACATGTGTCTGAGGCTTTTCATTTTCTAAAATCATCTCAATTTTTCATTTTTTGTGATACTCTGTGGTTTATTCCAGTTTCTCCAGTGAAATCACATTATGTTTCACTTCACTTTGGCCTCCATTTCCAAAGTAGAATGTTTTTGTTTACAAAGGGTCTAAACCATAGACATAAAAATAGTGGACAGACTGTCGTCGCTCCGCCCCATTCATGAAAATGCGGCTCAGTCATGGAGAATTCAAAATGGCCGCGGGTTAGCCCCCACCACTCCCCCCTCGGTGGGGAGGCGGGGAGAGGGCGACTTTGGGGCGGCCTTTTGCTGACGTACTGCCGTCGTAGCCTCTATAGTTACCGCCCACTCGTAGGTGTATGGCTGCGCCGTGACATTTCCGGCGCGTAAAGCCCGCCTTCCTCATTAGATATTCAAGAACTTTAAAAAATCACAGCGGCTAAACCAGCCTGGTTCAAAAAAATTCACCCCCCTCAGCGTTGTCACAGAGCCGTAAGCTAACGTTTGAGACCAAAGCCGTATTTTGAGCCAGGCTCTAAAGTAGGTTTTGAAACGTCTAACTCCCCATTGACTTGCATTGAATAATTCTACTTCCGCAGCGGCCCCTAGAGGTCAGCAGCAGATTGCAAACATGGCAGCCTACAGTCGGCGGCTCAATTTGAGCGCGGTAGCCTCGCCCACTGGTCTAAACACATCTGCGAAAAATGTGCTAATGACATGCTAATCTGTAGCTAACACATCAACTGGTTCTTAGCTTGCTCAAATCTTACAAATATGGTACATAAGTTGTATCAAATTAAACACACGTTCATATTTTCACAACACAATACTCACGGACAAATACAGTCCAAGGCAACAACTGTTCTGAGAGAAACACTGAGAAACAGGCTCAACACACGAACAACTTGGCACCACGTTCGGCCATTGCTCCACCAAAGGAAACAACAGCACCGCGCAACCACACGAGGGCGCTGTAGGCTAACGTACAAAACCTGTATTATTCCGGAAGCCGCCATCATTTTTCCCGTTTTTTTTTTTTTTTTTTACTTTTAACAACAAAGTATTTATTAAATGCATTTGTAAAAAGTTTATACGTAGTTTAAAGTTTATATCTAGTTTATACAAATCTTTTTAGGAAAACCTCTTCTGTGCTTCTGGTCCTCCTGGTTAATGTCAAGTAAATCAATCACTCAATCAATCAATCAAACTTTATTTGTATAGCACTTTTCATACATTTAAAATGTAGCTCAAAGAGCTTCACATATACAACAATTAGCAACAGACAAAATAACCTTAGGGTTATAGAGAACATAAAAAATTAGAATGTGAAAATATGCATAGAAATACAAATTAGGGTGTTGTGAATAGACAAAAAGGAAGAATTAAAAACATAACACAAAGGAACCTAACTAAAAGTGATTTAACTCATATTTAAGTTTTAATTATAGGCTAATTTAAAAAGGTATGTTTTAAGTTTACTTTTAAAAGTATGAACACTGGCAGCAGACCTCAGTTCCTCAGGTCGACTGTTCCATAAATGAGGGCCGTAGAAACTGAACGAGGCCTCACCGTGCGTTTTAACTCTTGGTACCGTTAAAAGATTACTACCTGATGAGCTGTGGGTCCGAGAGGCTCGTGTGGTAAAAGCAGATCAGTTAAATAGATTGGATTGAGACCATTAAGAGCTTTAAAAACCAATAAAAGTACTTTAATATCTATCCTGAAACTCAAGTAAAGAAAAGTAAATGATAAAAATGAACTAGTAAGGAGATCTCTGATTGGTTTACAGGTTGGTTTTCAAGTTGCTCCAACCAATCACAGAGCTTCTAACCAGTTCCCCTTTTTTCATTAATTCATTCATTCTTTCACTTTACTTACACTTACTTAATTATACGCTCTTTTTACATTTTTCCTGTAACTCCTCGCTCCAACCCCAGTGTGTCCCAGTTTTTAATTATGAAAATCTGGTCACCCTCATTTTAGAGTCGCATAGAATCAACACAGAATTAGGGGAAAAGGTCTTCAGAAACTTTGCCTCCGGCCTGTGGAACAGAGCACAAAGTCTTTTTTAATTAAATGACTTTATCCCTTTGAAGGACAAACTATTATGCATTTTTGTAATTACCTTTTAAACCTGCTCTTGAGTAAGTTTCTCTTTTGTCTACAATGACACTTATTGAGTGTATGCAGCCAGTAGATGGCGCCTAGTGCTTACACAATTTAGTTATGTTATCACTTGATGCGTTAGTAGCAGCAGTGAACGTGTTTAGATGATTTAAGAACTAAAAACAGCAGAAGATTCTCTAAATGACGTAGATGATCTGAACAAACGTCACTGATCGAGGAAGTTCAGCAGGAAGTGTTTTTGACAATGGATGAGGATTTTCAAACAAACATTCCTCAAAACAACAACTGCAGGTGTGTTTTTGATGATGGAACGTTGTTTTTTGGACTTGATTTTATTCCATATTGCTTGTGTGAGTGTGTTTTTATTTATTTGTTAATGTTACTGATATTACTGATTGTTTTTTAATTGTTTTGTTAGTTCCTTCTGTATATATTTTTATTTTAGCAAGGTTTTTATCCAGGGAAAAGTATATTTTATCTCATTGCGTTTTCCCTGTGATGAATAAAAATTAAAAAAAGACCGTAAACATAATATCACATTTTGTCCAGGTCTGTTCACCCTCTGTATCTCTATATTCTGAAGATTTTTTTGCAAATATAACATGTGCAAACGAAATAAATTAACAACCCAGATCACCCTTGAATAAGAGGTTTCGATCTCCATGGGTTTTACCTGGTTAAGTAAAAGTGAATAAACAACATAAATAGACAAATATAAACCACAAAACACAACCAAAACCTTCTGCATCACACAATACAACGATTAGAGAGAAACCCCAAGTCCGATCTATATCTCCTCAAAGCAAAATGAAAAAGACAGTGACGAATTAAAGTAAAACGATCCAAACCCCAGTCACATTTGTCCCGCGGAGCATCAGTCGTCCGCACTGGAGACACCAAACACTGCTCTGCTCTTCAAATCAAATCAAACTGAATCAGGGCGAGCGCTGCTGCTGCTGGTGGGACGTCTGTGGTTCACAACGTCCCACACGGCGTTAAAGAAAAGGTGAACGCAGAGGCACAACAGGGCACAAAGTCACAGTGTACAAAAGGCCTATGTAAATAGTTGCAGTTTCTTGTGCTGACTGTTAGAACAGTTGCTACGGCAACCATTTTAGTTACTCAAGAGTTGTTGGTTAGAGTTGTCTTGAGAGCTGTTTGTTAAAGTTGCCAACTTGTAGCATATTTTAGTGTGTTCATTATCCCTTTGTGTGCGTCCATGACCACGTAAGTTTTATTCATATTTGTGTCAGTTAATGTTACGTGTTAACTTGTATTTGTTAGCATGTTAGTTGCTATCTTATGTTGTATCATATGAAGCTACAGTTAGCTGCTGTTGTTACTATAGCAGTGCCTTTGTTCTCATAAGTTTTACTGTATGTCATGTCCTTTGTTTAGTTTTTTTCTTGTACAGACATTCTTGGCTGTAACATAGATTCATTTGTACTATTTTGCTTGTTACAGAAACCACACACTCATCGAATACAAGAATCTTAACCTCATCTATGTCTGTGGGTTCATTCCTCATCCAAGTCATCCTGGCCTTAAAGTTGTGTTCTGGCCGACACCTAGGTTGAAGGCGGGAATAAATACGAATAGTGCCTCTCACAAAATATTTAGGATAATTCAGACTTTACTTCTTAACATTAATGGTCCTTCGAGCCGGATATTCTTGCCTTTACCCGAAAAGAGATGGATGACCTGCATGAGTATCAAGTCCAAGGTGCCCGGCCCCGTCGCCATATTCGTCTCCCCACACATTTTGAGGACTATGAAGTTGCTCTTCCCTGTCCCAGTGAGCCAAGTGTTTTTCCTGCACGCGCATCAGTATCCAGTCACGGCCCTTGCCGCATGCTGTTTGTAGAAGAGGAGCAGCGCACCACACCTGTGTATCATACCCCACGTCTCAGTTCCTATGCGGAGCCCGACCAAGTCACCAGCACCAAGTCAGAGTTTGGGACAATCCAGAAGGAGAGAATCCTACTTCAACAATCTCAACAATGTACTGAGGAAGACATAGCAGCACTCTGCCAAGACATGCTCTACAACCTACCTCCTCCACCACCACCTACAAGTGAGAGAGTCAACCATAGCCTTTATCCTGTAAAAGAAGAGGACTGGCCCTTACCCCCTCCTCCACCAGTTGAGTTCCAAGATGAAGCTCCAGTTCTAATGTTGGATCGTATAGATTTCCTGATGAATGAACTCAAGATCCTAAAGAGAGAGGCTTCAGCTACTCCGCCACGTAAGCCAGTTTACACCCCACCATTCCACTTAACCCAGTCTGCACAGCATCCTGCACCAAGAGCTTTGCCTCCATTTACTTCAAACCCTAGAATTCCAAAGTGCACTTATGGTCCAGAGAGTTACTACCGCGGCCCTCAACCAACTATTCCAAAGCTCAAACATAGAGACCCCGGAGAGTTTGCCCGCCTCAAACTTGCTCTTGAGAACCTGCTGCCCCCAGACAGCAGCGAGCTCTTTAAGTACCAAATTCTATTGGATCACTTGCACCTAGAAGAGGCCCAACTCATTGCTGATGCCTACTTGCATTCTCCTACACCTTTTACAGACACTATGCAAGCTTTGAATGACAAGTTAGGACAGCCCCATCAATTAGCTCTCAGGCGCATAGCCACAGTGATGGACTTGCCAGACATCAGAAGAGGAGATGTGGCTGCTTTCGACAAATTCTCCCTCCAGATCCAGTCATTAGTGGGTATGTTGAAGACACTGGGCCCAGCAGGAGAAGTGGAATTACAATGTGGATCCCACGTAGCACGTCTTTTAAGTAAGCTACCTCCGGAACAGCGTGCAGACTTCCGCCGCAGTATGTTTAACCACGCTGGTAAGACATACACCCTCTGCGATCTAGCAACTTGGTTAAAATTTGAGTCTTGGTGCCAAGATTTTGATGGCCAAGTCACCACCAGAGGACCACGAGATAAATCTGAAGCCAAACCTCCTGTCACTGTACTCCATGGATCTGATAGCCAATCACTGTTCCCACAAGGTGCGAATGTGAGAGCTAAGTCATCATCCTATTGTGCCTTTTGTGACAGTCAAGACCACCACCTCAGTCAGTGTCCTGACATCACTAATCTCAACAGAGAACAGCTAACAGAGTGGATTAAAGCTAACAAAAGATGTTGGCGCTGTGCTCGCCCCCACCAAGCCGCTCACTGCAACCTAAAGAAGCTCTGCAACCTATGCCAAGGTCGTCATCTCCAAGTGCTGCATGATGTGAACATTAGAACCCCCAGAGAACCATCACTTCCTATTGTGGCACAAAATGAGAATCCCACAGGTGTGTTATACCTTGACCGACCAACAGAGGGTGGCCGAGTGCTGCTGAAAGTTGTTCCTATCCAACTTCATTATAATGGCAGGACTCTAAACACGTATGCTGTACTTGATGATGGCTCCGAGAGAACCATGCTCCTACCCGAAGCTGCCCACAAATTACAGCTGAGAGGCTCACCTGAGGCACTACCCTTACGTACAATTCGCCAGGACGTCCAGACTCTCCAGGGCTCCTGTGTCACCTTCACCATTTCACCCAGAGGTAGAAGACATGTTAAGTACCGTATAAAGAATGCCTTCACAGCTGCCCGCATTGACCTGGCAGAGCATAGTTATCCCATAGACATTCTGCAGAAGAAGTATAAACACTTGAAGGGGCTTCCTCTCAATTCTTTCAAGAATGCCAAGCCACTCTTGCTTATAGGTAGTGATCACCCGCATCTTATCATCCCCACTGAGCCAGTGCGCCTTGGTCCTCCAGGAGGTCCTGCCGCTATCCGTACCAGATTAGGCTGGACACTACAAGGCCCATCCAGTGTCGTCTGTCAGCTGTCTCAGCCCCAACAGTGCCTATTCACCTCCACACTTCCTCAAGTGAACGAACTCATGAAAAATGTGGAGAGGCTCTGGCAAGCAGACGTTATTCCACTTAGGACCGACAGAGAAGTTACACGATCCAAAGAAGATAACTTAGCTATTAATTTGTTAGAGGCAAAGACAGCCAGAGTATACATTGATGGCATCCAGAGATATGCCACCCCTCTCCTACGACGCAAAAACATGCCACTCCTCCAAGGAACTCCTGAATCAGTCCTGCCTAGCCTCCGCAGTGTAGAGAGAAGACTTCAGAAAGACCCACAAATGTCCCAGATTTACTGTGCAGAGATTGAGAAGCTAGTACAATCTGGATCAGTCATAAAGCTTTCTTCATCTGCAATAGACTCTGGAGGTGAGACTTGGTACATCCCTCACCACCTTGTTACTCAAAATCAGAAGCATCGGCTGGTGTTCAACTGTTCCTTCCAATATAGAGGCCAGAACCTAAATGAGAATCTCCTGCCTGGCCCCACCCTCAGTCCATCTATGCTTGGAGTCCTGCTTAGATTCCGCGAGCAGGCAGTTGCAGTCAGTGGAGATATAAAGAGCATGTTCCACCAGGTCCGCCTCCTCCCTGAGGACCGCTCCCTCCTGCGCTTCATTTGGCGAGACATGCGTCCAGACCAGCCTGCTGAGGTGTATGAATGGCAAGTCCTTCCCTTTGGCACAACATGTAGCCCATGTTGTGCCACCTTTGCTCTCCAGCATCATGCCAAAAGCAACGAAAAGTCCAACGAACAGCTGCAGTACTCCATCCAAAGGTGCTTTTACGTCGATAATTGCCTCCAAAGTCTGACCACCATCGCAGATGCCCGAGATCTTGTGGACAACCTGAGAACCCTTCTGTCTCCAGCCGGTTTCATCCTTCGTCAATGGGCCAGTAACGAGCCATCCGTGATCAGCCACCTCCCAGAAGAACTCAGGTCCTCCAGTGCAGAACTCTGGTTATTACATGACAACACAGACAACACTGAATCCACTCTTGGTCTTAGTTGGCACTTTTCTTCTGACACATTCGGCTACAAACACCGGCCCATCTATTATGGTGTACCTACCATGCGCAACATTTATAAAGTACTAGCTAGCCAATACGATCCCTTAGGCTTCATCCTACCATACACCACTAGAGCTAAAATGTTAGTCCGCAACCTGTGGGACAAACACAGAGGCTGGGATGACCCCCAACTCCCTCCTGAGCTACTTCAGCAGTGGAGGTCTTGGGAAGAAGAGTTACAGTTCCTTCCTAAAGTTTTCCTACCACGCCCTTATGTGCCTAAAGACACTAGTCCCCCAGTGGTGAGAGAGGTACACATATTTTGCGATGCATCTGAGCAGGCATATGGTGCCGTCGCTTACATGAGAACAGTTAGTGAGGACAGTACCACCCACCTAGCCTTTATAATGGCCCGATCCCGAGTTGCACCTAGACGCCTACACTCCATGCCCCGATTAGAGCTGTGTGCTGCCCTTACTGGTGCTCAGTTATCTAAGGTGCTCGAAAATGAACTTACCCTGAATATTGACAAGATTGTACTGTGGTCCGACTCTACCACTGTCCTCACCTGGTTGCAGTCCGAATCCTGCCGCTACAAGGTATTCGTAGGCACCCGAGTTGCAGAGATTCAAGAGCTGACCCACCTGCATACCTGGTGTTATGTTGACTCGGTACAGAATCCAGCAGACGATATAACCAGGGGAAAGATGCTTCAGGAGCTAATCAAGCCTAACCGGTGGAGCCAAGGACCCTCATTTCTCCTTCTAGAGCCTGACCAGTGGCCAGCAGATCCTGCCAGCATCCAGACAGAGCCTCCGGAACCCAATGAACTTCGTAAGGGTGTTTTCTGTGGGGTATCCACCGTTGTGTCAGCTGAGAACCCTAACTATGACAAACACAACTGCTTTAGAGACCTGCTAGATGTCACTGCACAAGAGCTTCATGGGGCGGCCAATGGAGATGGACGTCCACCAGCCGACACCTACCGTCAAGCTGAGACCCTTGTTCTGCGGGGAGCCCAACAGGACAGTTTTCCCGAGGAGTACCGACTTCTAAAGGCTGGGAAATCCATCCAGCGCAGTAGCCGCCTCCTCACCTTGGCACCTGAATTTGATAATGACGGTGAACTGATCAGAGTTGGTGGTCGACTTAGGCGTTCAGAAGACCTTCCCTATTCTAGCCTCCACCCCATAGTCCTTGATCCCTCTCATCCAGTCACCCGCCTGCTTATAAAGGACTTTGATGAACGGCTGAGACACCCAGGACCAGAGAGAGTCTTCGGTGAGATCAGACGCTCCTACTGGATCCTGAGAGGGAGAGAAGCCGTTCGCCACTATCAACGAACCTGCACTGAGTGTCGCAGGTGGAGAGCCAAACCCATCGTCCCAAGAATGGCTGATCTGCCCCTTGCACGCCTGCGCCTGTACAAGCCAGCTTTCTATTCTACAGGCGTAGACTGTTTCGGACCATTTGAGATCAAGCTGGGACGTCGTGTAGAGAAAAGATGGGGACTAATATTTAAGTGTCTCACTGTCAGAGCAGTGCACCTCGACATTCTAACCTCAATAGATGCTGATTCATTCTTGATGGCCCTTAGAAGATTTATCGCCCGAAGAGGAACTCCGGCTGAGCTCTATTCCGATCGAGGCACAAACTTCAGAGGAGCAGAAAGAGAGTTGCATGCTGCATTTGCATCTATGACTACAGACCTAAAGGATCTCTTAGCCCCTCTCAAGATCCGCTTCCAATTCAATCCCCCAGCTGCACCACACTTTGGTGGAGTTTGGGAGCGAGAAATCCGTTCTGTGAAGACAGCCCTTTACACTACTGTTGGAGCTCAACCCCTTCAAGAAGAAGTCCTCCGCACTGTACTAATAGAAGTGGAAGGTATCATGAACTCTAAACCACTGGGATATGTGTCTTCCGATGTTAGTGACCCAGATCCTATAACTCCTAATTGTCTCCTGATGGGGCGGCCAGACGGACCGCTGCCTCAAGTGGTTTACCCAAATGATGAGCTCCTTAGTCGCAGAAGGTGGAGGCATTCCCAAGTACTTGCTGACCACTTCTGGGCCCGCTTCATCCGTCTGTACCTGCCTGGTTTACAGTCACGACAGAAGTGGCAGTTGTCACAAAGGGACCTCACAGAGGGCTCTGTGGCAATGATTGTGGACCCCCAGTTGCCCAGAGCTTATTGGCCTATTGGCTACATCACCCATGTTCATCCTAGTGCTGATGGACATATTCGATCTGCTGACGTGAAGGTAAAGGACAGGACCTTCACCCGACCAGTGGCCAGGCTAGTGATTTTACCAGCTCTTCCTGAAGATGACAAGGCTGGACACTCCCTTTAAGTTTGATTTGATGTCACTGCCCTGAGTAATAGAGCAAATGTATTCCATACATTTGGGGGCGGCTGTACAAAAGGCCTATGTAAATAGTTGCAGTTTCTTGTGCTGACTGTTAGAACAGTTGCTACGGCAACCATTTTAGTTACTCAAGAGTTGTTGGTTAGAGTTGTCTTGAGAGCTGTTTGTTAAAGTTGCCAACTTGTAGCATATTTTAGTGTGTTCATTATCCCTTTGTGTGCGTCCATGACCACGTAAGTTTTATTCATATTTGTGTCAGTTAATGTTACGTGTTAACTTGTATTTGTTAGCATGTTAGTTGCTATCTTATGTTGTATCATATGAAGCTACAGTTAGCTGCTGTTGTTACTATAGCAGTGCCTTTGTTCTCATAAGTTTTACTGTATGTCATGTCCTTTGTTTAGTTTTTTTCTTGTACAGACATTCTTGGCTGTAACATAGATTCATTTGTACTATTTTGCTTGTTACAGAAACCACACACTCATCGAATACAAGAATCTTAACCTCATCTATGTCTGTGGGTTCATTCCTCATCCAAGTCATCCTGGCCTTAAAGTTGTGTTCTGGCCGACACCTAGGTTGAAGGCGGGAATAAATACGAATAGTGCCTCTCACAAAATATTTAGGATAATTCAGACTTTACTTCTTAACACACAGTGTCATGAGAGGTTTGGCTCACGCGACATTGTGACATTCTAAACTGCACATAGTTTAACATTAAGTGCTGCAGTGGTGGAAGAAGTGCTCAGTTTTTGAGTTTTAAGTCTCAATGACAGGTTAGGCCAGTGTTTTTCAACCCTTTTTGAAACGTGGCACATTTTTTTGGTTGAAAAGATACAATGGCACAGCACCTATTATTAAAACATTACCACAGCAGCACTGCTCTCTGGTCTTCCCAAAAAGAGTATTGCAGGTTTGCAGTTATTACAAAACTCAGCAGCACGTGTCCTGACTAAGACCAGGGGGCGGGACCACATTACACCGGTTTTAAAATCACTGCATTGGCTCCCCGTGTGTTTCAGGATCGATTTTAAGGTTCTTTTACTGGTTTATAAATGTCTTAATGGTCTTGGGCCTTCTTATCTTTCAGAACTGCTTTTACCATATGAACCCTCGCGGCCCCTGCGCTCCTCCTCGGGCCCCTGCGCTCCTCCTCGGGCCCCTGCGCTCCTCCTCGGGCCCCTGTGCTCCTCCTCAGGCTCCTGCGCTCCTCTTCAGGCCCCTGCACTCCTCCGGCAGCCGGCTCCTAGTCATTCCCAAAGTCAGGACACACACTCACGGCGAGGCGTCTTTCCAGTACTATGGCCCTCGTCTGTGGAACGGCCTGCCGGAGAACCTCAGGGCCGCAGAGAACGTTCAGGTATTTAAGAGCAGGCTCAAGACCCACCTTTTTAGTTTAGCTTTTGATTAAATTTTAATTTATGTATTTGTTATATTTATCCTTGCTATTTATTGTGTTCACTTATTTTAGGTTTACTATTTTATATGTATTTATTTCCAAGTTTTACTCTAGTTCTATTTATTAATTACCAATATTTATTTATTTATTCTTTTATCAGTTTTAGGCTCTCCAGTGTTTCCTCTTAGGGGCCCTCTGTACCAGGAGCGGTGTTCATCTGTGGCTGCTGGGCCCTGGCTCATGGGCCCCTGGTGGAGGTTTGGTGTGTGCCTCATCTCTCCTCAGCAACCAGACTGTAAACAAGGGCCTACATCCAAAAGAATTACACAATAGTTAAGAATTGACTAATAATAATACCCAATAACACCTTAATTTTGTTAAACGATCATTTAAACTGTCAAAACAATGTGTCAGTCGTCTTTGAATTGTCCCTGTATTTTCATTTTTCTGTGGTCATAATTAGAAAAACATGAGAACCGTTATTTAGACTTTAAAGTCACATTCTCCCTTGATATAGATACGTTTTAAGCCATGCAGTGGAATATTACAGCTAAAGGAACGACATTTCCATGGAAACAAGCAGGAGGAGGGTCCACCAGACCAAGTACGAGTCAGGTTTGTGGAGATGTAAGCAGCTCACAGTAAGGAGGCTTGTTTGGCTATGTTTTTAAGTACAATAAAAAACATCTGAAATGAAAAGCTTTTATTTTACTCTATTTTTGTCTTCAAAGTTAAGCCTCGACCCCACTGCACGCTGCAGCGTTTATGGACGTAACCTCGCAAAACCGAAGCTGTACGTCAACACGAGAGCGGCCGCACTGAATCAGAACGCTGGAGGCGCGCGTCTCTGGCTCTGCGTTTTCATGTTAAAGCTGATGTGCGCATGAGTCACTGCAACAGAACATCACTCACACTTTTGTTAAAATGATATAAGCATTGCATTTTAATCTTGAGGCGAAATACAGTTCCAAAAACTGCTCCACAGCCTCGATGAGCGTCCCATCATCCATCGTTGCAGAATAGAAGTGCACGAGAAAAGTTTTGGACGGAGAGGATAATCACGTGACTATCTCGCTAAATAGGGGTGAGCGATAATGAGGTGTTCACGTTTATTTATTCTGCTTGGACAAACATAGAAAATACTATGTTTTATCTGCTGTCTATGTACTTTGAGTGGGATACGTGCCTACGCTCGTGTAGAGCGTCAAAAAAAAAAGAATGGTTTCTATTTTCTGAAATCTAAGCGCGTATGACGTGCTGCTCCCGACGCATGTCTGGTGCGTGCAGTGTGGCCGCTCTCATTCACTGTTCATTCTGGCTGAATAAAACGTGAAAAACGTGTCCGTTTTCCGCGTGCGTAGGGCGTTTTACGCATGCAGTGGGGCCTGGGTCTTAGTGCTGAGGCTTAAAAAAAAACTACAAATACAGGAGCAAAAATGTAAAAGTCAAAGTTTAGAAACCCAAGAAAAAGTATTGAAGTAATTTAACTTTTAGAAGAGAGAAGAAGTATTTTGCACAGGTTTTGGAGTCTAGTAAAGAGTGAAATGTGGTGACATTGTCATAACATGGTTAAAAGCTCAAGATTAAACTGTCCCTTTTCCAAAATAAAAACACATAAATGACAATCTCTTGCTGGAACGTCACTATGAAGAGGTGGGGCTTCAGCAGTTCAGCAAGTCAATGGACATGTTTTTATTACTATTATTTTTTATTTTTTTATAACTATTATTATTAAATGTATTACTACTATTTTTAAACCATCAACCACAACATTTTAGATCAATGTTGCAGTTTACAATAAACAAAATATAAAATAATGATCTGTTTTTGTTTTAGCTCAATATGAAGCACCTGACAATAGCACAATCTGTCTCCTTCAGGAACCACTGGAAAAACAGCTTCCACAAACTGTCAAAGCAGTGACACGTAATTATAAAGACACCACTGATAATCGTTGTTGTTTGTTATTGCTGCTTGACTGGGAAGTTACTGAACCGTATCCATCCATTCACTTGATTTATTCATATATTAATCAAGCAATGTTTATTTATAGAACCCTTTACAAGACTCAAGATGACCAAAGTGCTCTCCAATAAAATACAAAAAAGAAAAAAAATGCAAATAAAAATGCATAAAACCATAATACGATACATTCGCTACACAAAAAAATAAAAAAAATGTGTTACAACACCACAGAGTCAAAAAGTCAGTCTGAATAAACAAGTTTTGAGCCTAGATTTAAAGAGACCAAAGTCTGGATGGAGTGAATATCTGAGGACAGTTTGTTCCAGAGACACAAGAGTGTAAAATATAAATGGTTTATAGACACTATTATATAAAGTATATATTTCATTATATAAAGCCTATATATATTTAGATGATTGTGTTACATAACTGCACAAATCTAAATAATTGAAGGACTATTTCCTTCAGGACGTGGTGGAAGACGTTTCAAAAAAGGCTTTTTAAACACAGCCAAAGGATGCAGTTTGACCTTGTGTGTAAAAGTAAAACGCTGCTATTAACTATTATTTTGGGTGAAATGAAAACAAAGAAAGAAAAGGGTTATCTTGTGTATGGTATTTTATCAATTAAAAAAAAAACATTAAGATTCAAAATGATGTCACTGCTTATTGTATATTAAATGTGCAGATTTGATTTATGAAAATGAATAATTAAATACATTATACTGTGCTTGCATAATTTTATTTAACCAAGTATGATTGAAAACGAATGATCATTTACAAAACATGTGATTCATACAGAAAATGCATGAAGATGCATCTTTCTTGCTGTAACAAAGACACAGGAGTGAGTTCACAGCTCAGAGCTTTGTCCAATAAAAGTGTGAACTTGGTCAGCTGTGATTTCCCAGAGCTCTGCCTCAGAAAACGCCCCACACCATCAGCATTAACACATCCACAGAGTCTGACGGCACAGACTCTGCACAGATTACACTCAAGCACTGACATGAACTCCAGCTCTGAGACGTGAGACGTGAGACAAGAGTCCAGAGATCAGACTCCAGAGTCCAGAGACGAGGGACGAGAGACAAGAGTCCAGAGATCAGAAACAAGAGACAAGAGTCCAGAGACACGAGACACGAGACAAGAGACCTGAATCCAGAGTCCAGAGACGAGGGACGAGAGACAAGAGTCCAGAGATCAGAAACAAGAGACAAGAGTCCAGAGACAAGAGACAAGAGACCTGAATCCAGAGTCCAGAGACGAGGGACGAGAGACAAGAGTCCAGAGATCAGACTCCAGAGACAAGAGTCCAGAGATCAGACTCCAGAGACAAGAGTCCAGAGATCAGAAACAAGAGACAAGAGTCCTGAATCCAGAGTCCAGAGACGAGGAACGAGAGACAAGAGACAAGAGTCCAGAGATCAGACTCCAGAGACAAGAGACCTGAATCCAGAGTCCAGAGACGAGGGACGAGAGACAAGAGTCCAGAGATCAGACTCCAGAGACAAGAGTCCAGAGATCAGACTCCAGAGACAAGAGTCCAGAGATCAGAAACAAGAGACAAGAGTCCTGAATCCAGAGTCCAGAGACGAGGAACGAGAGACAAGAGACAAGAGTCCAGAGATCAGACTCCAGAGACAAGAGACCTGAATCCAGAGTCCAGAGACGAGGGACGAGAGACAAGAGTCCAGAGATCAGACTCCAGAGACAAGAGTCCAGAGATCAGACTCCAGAGACAAGAGTCCAGAGATCAGAAACAAGAGACAAGAGTCCTGAATCCAGAGTCCAGAGACGAGGAACGAGAGACAAGAGACAAGAGTCCAGAGATCAGAAACAAGAGACAAGAGTCCAGAGATCAGAAACAAGAGACAAGAGACCTGAATCCAGAGTCCAGAGACAAGAGTCCAGAGATCAGACACAAGAGACAAGAGTCCAGAGATCAGACTCCAGAGACAAGAGACCTGAATCCAGAGTCCAGAGACGAGGGACGAGAGACAAGAGACAAGAGTCCAGAGATCAGAAACAAGAGACAAGAGACCTGAATCCAGAGTCCAGAGACGAGGAATGAGAGACAAGAGTCCAGAGATCAGAAACAAGAGACAAGAGACCTGAATCCAGAGTCCAGAGACGAGGAATGAGAGACAAGAGACAAGAGTCCAGAGATCAGACTCCAGAGACAAGAGACCTGAATCCAGAGTCCAGAGACGAGGGACGAGAGACAAGAGACAAGAGTCCAGAGATCAGACTCCAGAGACAAGAGACCTGAATCCAGAGTCCAGAGACGTGGGACGACAGACCTGTGCCCTGAGTCCTGAGTCCTGAGTCCTGCGGCGTGTTTTTGCAGTCGGTCCAGAGGGAGCTGTGGACCTTTGCACAGGAGCAGGTTTAATTAGAAATCACAATGAGGCTTACGGCTTTATAAGAGCAGACAAAGAGAGGGGAGAGTTCTGCTCAGTTCATCAGAGAAAGAGAGAGAGCTGTGAGGCACTCAGGTTTGAGCTTTATTTTTGCGCACAAACAGTTAATCTTAATCATAATTCATAATAATAAAGATAATAACAACAATAATAATGCTTATACTTATATAACGCTTTTCTTGATACTCAAAGACACATTACATTATTCATTCACTCTATAATTCATTTATTCACTTACTAAAGTTGTCTGAATCTGCATTTTTTACTAAATACAGTACTCTTTCTAGCACATTACTGTCATTTCTAAACTGCTGAGAGGTTGTATGTTAACACGTACGGCACTTCCGTTTGACGAGAACTCCGTTAAAGCTAATGACGAACGAGGGAAAAGTCTCGCCGCTAAAATGTTACATAAAGTAGATTGATTTGTGTAAAATGTTTAATGAACACGAGCAACAACAAGTCAACAACGCAACGATTTCATGGTCAGTCTGAAAACGTCTTTTTAGTCCATCTTGAACTTATTTTCTGTTGAGCTCGTCTGCTCCGTGTAAACTACAACGGAAACAAGACGGCGGCGCGTACGGCAACTTCAGGAATAAGGTGAATAATAATGTACTTAATTATCTGTTCCTTTTACAATTTTACTGTTACTCCCCGCTCCAACCCGGGTGTGTCTACAGTTTTTATTTATGAAAATCTGGTCACCCTACACTACTCTGATCTGAGAGTCACAGGATCTTTACAAACGGAACCAGAAAAACAACTGCAGTATTCAATGACCACTTAAAAAGGTGGATTCTAGATGAGACAGTGTTGGTGCTGTGTTTTTTTTTCTTTTAACCATGTTTTAATAGTTTTCCCTCATAACTCCAAATTGTGTTTAGAGTGGCACGACATTTACATCATTGGGGTTTGGGCGGAAGTCAAATGGATGAAGCAAAACAAACATGGCAGCACCGACAAATGTACTTTGGCCTTTTTAAATGGATTTACAGACTAATTTGTTTTCAAAAATGTGCACATAGAAGCGCTTTGTGCATTTGAGGACATGGATGACGTCTGTGCTTTCGCTCAGCTGGACAGTTTCTCGGCTTGTTCCGCTGTTACGCTTCGATCGATCAGCTTCAAATGTTTGTCATGATGTTGTGCCTTTCCCCGACGGCTTCGACTCTTCAGATTCAGAACTCAATTCAGAGACACACATCAGTCTGGTGTGATTCAGGTTAATATAAAAGCACAGGTGGAAATAAGCGCCGCAGTTTTGAACCCAGAAGTCAGTGGACCTATTCATTTAATTCATCTTTTGAGCAATATCGATAGATCAATATTACAATTTAACATGAACCAAATATAAATATACATGTGCGTTGTCAGAGATTGAAACGAGGGCTTAATTTGTACTTTGTTCTTCCTGGAGCACTCTTGAAATGGTGTCATTATTTGGAGAAACAGAACAAAACAGTTGACAGCTCTTTTGTAAAAAAAAAAAAAAAGAACACAAAAAAACAAAACATTATTTCTCACCTCGTTTTCGAATCCTCCAAATTTTTTCTGAAATCCTTAAATTTAAAAAATGAAGAGACGAAGGAATGCAATCAAATTAAGCCCAAATTCTAACTAAATAGTAGGTTAAAGCATATTTAGTTTAGTTTATTTTTCCTAAAGGGGACAGTGCAATTTCATAAAACACATGAATAAAACATGAGTAAAACAGCCAGAATTAGCCAAAGAGGCTATTTTTCATCTGTAGTCCCCGGCCATGATGTCAAAATGGCAATAAAACGGACAAAAACAGACAATGTTAATAAAACACAACATCAACACAAAATACAATACAATATTTACAAAAATGCACAGTGAGCGGCCAGCCACTCTTGCGAATATTTCTTAAATGTTTTGTATTATTATATAATTGTATTATATTAAGCCCAAAAAGTAAATAGTAGGTTAAAGCATATGTCTTCTTTACAATTTGAAATCTAGAATCAACAGGAGCATCGACCAAGCCATGCATGCATTGAACAAAGTTGGATTCTAGTCTGGGTCTGGTTTGAGACCCGTGTGCTCCGGCAAGACTTAGAATGTGCTTAAAATCCGTGCTACAGTTACACAGACCTTTGAGCACTGCGGCTGCACAGATCTGCGGAAAGAATCTACAAGAAGTCTAATTCTGCCGGCCGCGGCGGTCTGGTGTGACTTTCAGGTCATTAGACGAGTGTGTTCGCACAAACCCATGTGGCCTTCATCAAATACGGACCGCAGTGAACCAGAGCTGGTGTAATGGGTGATCTGCAGGTGACCCGCCCGAGTCCTGAACCACAACCGGACTGGAGTCTGTGCACAGTGAATTCATAACTTTAACTTTTTTGAGCTTTAAACCATGTTCTAACAATGTTCCGCCATCAAAAACACACCTGGAGTTGCATCTACACTGTTTTGAGGAATGTCCATTATAAAATCATCTCCCTCCGAGCATCCAAAACACTTCCTGCTGAACTTCCTGGATCTGGGACATATTTTCGGATTGCATACGTCACTTATCAGAGAATCTTCTGCTGTTTTAAGTCTTTAAATCACCTCTAAACTCGTTCTAAGCATTTGTGCCTCTAAACAAGTTAACTGCTGCTTCTCACCCGCACTGTAATGTATGCTGACAGCTCACTTCACTAGATGTATGTAGCGCTTGGTGCCATATTCTGGCTGGATGTATTCAGTAAGTGTCATTTCACACAGGCTGATAAATCCTTTTAATCAATAATGAAAAAAAATGGTTTCAAAACACGAGAGGGCAAATTTAAGGTACTTAAGAGCATGTTTAAAGGTTAATAATAATATGAAAAATGCATAATATTTTTCAAAAACACATAAATAATGAATGTATTACTCCAGTCCAGTCCATTATAATAATCAATAAACAACCCACAATCCAACACAAAAGACTACAGTGCAGTGAAGCATAAACTGTGCTATATTTTATCTCATGGCAACAAAATAATTGACTTTTGGTGAAAGACTGTAACGATTGTGTCTGAACAAACCTGCCAAAGTCCAATATCGATGTTGTATTAGCCAAATAAGCCTCTGAGCGTCCACATCTCAAACCGCTGTGGCACTTCATCTCTTCAAGTACTTTTTATTTAGCGTTTCCGAGCGCATTGATCAGCTGCTTTCAAAAGGAAATCCATGGCCTCTATAGAGTCATGTACAGCGTTATCAGTGCGCGGAGCGAGCGGGTGCTGTTTTCAGCGCGTGTGTCCAGCCCGCGGCCCTCTGTCCATTAGTGCGTCTAACAGAGCTGTCCCAGATTCAGACCAGGACCGGGACGGCGAGCGCTGATGGAGGGCCGCGGCTCTGGACCGATCGATAGCGACAGGGCCAGGACGTGACACGACACATGAAATCTATCGGGCTTCTGTGCAACTCCAGGCCAGCGCTGCCAGAGACTCTCAGGTTCAGTTTGGTGCATTGGTGGCAGAGATTAATGAGGCCCTTCGACATCGACACTCCGTTTGACTTTAAAACAATGAATGTGGGACGTAAAACACCAACAATGGGAACAATAGACACAGTGAAAAATATTGACTGTCGTATCCTTAATATATTCTGATTCCAGGTAATATCTTCAACGTAATGAATGACTGCAACCAGTTCCAGTGTAAACATTTATTGATGAGGGATTGGTGGTTGTCGAGCAAGGAGTATGGAGTAGTGTTTTTTCTATTCACCTTATTCCGGAAGTTGCCTTACGCGCTGCCGTCTTGTTTCCGTTGTATTAGTTTACATGGGGCAGACGAGCTCAACAGAAAATAAGTTCTACTCGGACTAAAAAGACGTTTTCAGACCGACCAGGACATCGTTGCGTTGTTGACTTGTTGTTGCTCGTGTTCATTAAACATTTTACACAAATCAATCTACTTTATGTAACATTTTAGCGGCAAGACTTTTCCCTCGTTCGTCATTAGCTTTAACGGAGTTCTCGTCAAACGGAAGTGCGTTTACAACAAAAGTGCAAAAAACGGCAAAAGTGGGCGGGGCAGAATAAGGTCAATAGAAGACAAGGACAAATGTATTAGTGATGGATGACAGTGGTAAACAATTACACCAAATTTAACAGGATTAAATGAAGAGAATTAAGGCAGAGGAATAACAAATAGGATTACACAAATAACACTCACTGTCATCCACGCACTATTCCATTTGGACGAGGGAAATCTCCACAATCGTAGGCATTCTCAGCTCAGCACAGGACAAAAGGGATGAACAGGTGAATGGGCGGGGCAATTATACTTTAGGGGCGGAGCAAGGTGCTGCCCAGAGGCGGGCCTAAGGCAGGGCAATGGGTGGGACTAAAGGGGAAACTGAGAGACTGAGGGATTTTATACACACAGTATATACCTGCGTAATTTTGGATGCGATAAGGACCTTCCATAAGCATTCAGTCTTTCTTTACATTAAAGTCTACGTTACAGGTTCTCATGTTTTTCTAATTCTGATTTGATTTGGTGGGAAGGCCTTGTTTTACATTTGTGAAGCTGGAGCGTGTGAAGAAATGTTGATGAATAACAGTTTAAAATTACAGGAAGTATAGTGCTGAGTTCTAAAACCGAATCCCTCTGTGATGTCATCAAAAAGCGACGAGCCGTTGAAAACACTGAGAAAATGTACTGACACAATTTTCTTAGTTTAACCCATCATTCAACAAAAAAAAGGTGTTATCAGGTATTATTATTTGTCAAATCATAACAATTGTGTAATTTTGACTCTTGTTTTCAAAATGGTTGCTATGGTAACAGTTGTGGAATTACCTCTATGTCATATTTGCTGCTCATGTTCAACCAGGAAGTGACATCATAAACATTACAAAAACTGTAAAACTGGGGACAAATGGGCAAAATGTTTAGTAAAATCTTAAATATGATCATGTTCACTACGTGAAATGTGTCGTCAAACCTGTCATATAGACTTTAAGAAATAGTCGTTATAACTTCAGAGGTTTATTTCAGTGAGAATGAGTAAAGTAAGAACTAATGTTAGGAACAAAACTCTGGAATTATCTCAGTGATGTTAAGTTAATTAATACTTTGTCAAAATGAAAAACAAAACTCTAAAGTTAAGAATTAAATGGAATAGACCTTTGTTGACCAACATTAAGCACAATTCTGCAAAACAGCTCTCATAATCTGCATGAAATACTTTTACTTTTTATTCAGGTACAGTTACTTCAACATGTTTACTTTTTTCTTGTGATACTTTTACTTGAGTAATTTTTGCACACGTATCTTTACTTTTACTTGAGTAACAAAATGAGCCCTTCTACTCGCGGTTTCTGCTGAACGATTGGCTCATCGTCCAAATCAACCAACGTTTCAATCAATCTTTCCACTGACAGACCCTCCACTAGAAAGGTTACATAGTGCTCCTTTAAAGCTATCAGACTGGACTCTATGGTAACTGTTTGTCAGTGGCGGACCTGGGAGATTGGGGGCCCAGGGCAAAATTAAGTACATTAAGTTGAACTAAGCAACATTTTTAACTTATTAAAGTCTTTGTAAGTTCGTGTGATGGTTGTAAATATATTTTTGGAGCGTTTGAAGCCCCCGCCGTCGCCCCCTGCTGTCTCTGAGCAGAAAACCAGCTGCAACTTTCCTGACGCCGACCCGAAGATAACTCTCCTGAGAAACCCTGGCTCTCTTTTTTATATTTGTTGACATTAAATGTTTTTATAGGTGATTAAACTTCCTTATTTCAATAAAAAGGACAGGGGAAAAAAGCTTTTGTCGTCATTTTACTGGAAGTGCACGTTCACAAGAGACCTGCAGGGTCTGTTGCTGAAGTTACTGAGTTCTGCTTTAAGAGTGATTTTTTTTAATAACCTTTCTGTCGTATCTCTTGATTTGTTCTTGAAATGAAGCTTGGTTGTTTTGGTTTTTTTAATTAACATGATTTTAACTAATTCTGTGATAATCATGTGCAATATAATTTAACATACTATTATAAATACACTTTTACCTCACTATAGTCACTTATTGTATATAACAAGACACTTAAGCCACTTTATTTGCCATTTTTACTATTTATTCCCAGACAGCCACCTACTGTAAATATGAGTGTGCACTTTACCATGTTTAGTAATTATTTATCCTATTTTTATTGCATGCGCCTATTTCATTCATTCCTGTTCTAAACTGTGTGTTGCAACATTGGAATTTCCCCATTGTGGGACAAATAAAGGATCTCTTATCTTATCTTATCTTAATTCATATGTTGAATAGCTTAAATGTTCTAAACAGCTTTAACAGGGTCTGGAGGTCCTTCCTCAGAAAAAATATATAAAACATTTTTTCCTATATATTTCACATGGTCAGTTGATTTAAATACATAATATTTATTTGTAATTGTATAGTGCTATATTTTATTTATTATTTAACTTTATCAGGGGTTACTGTTTCTGACTATGTTCTTGGTCTTTTCTTGTTTAAATGTACACTGCACTGCACTACTTCAATGAGATGTATGTGTCTATGTCAACTTTTGCACCTATGATGATCGGGAAGGTTATCTTATTGGGGCCCCTTCAGGCTGGGGGCCCAAGGCAATCGTGTCCTGTTGCCCATTGGTAAGTCCGCCCCTGCTGTTTGTCCCCGATTCTGTTAATTATTTCAGAGATTTGTGAGCGCGGCCGACACCGGGACGTCCAACCATTGTTCAGCTCCGACAATCAGAGCGACAAAAGAACAGGCTGCACGAACCAGACGCAGAGTGTGGGATTCAGAGGCTGAGGTTTTGTCTCGCTGAAGGTCACGTCAGAAACACTCCCAGGTGAACGTGTCAGTCACACCTCAGCGCTCACAGACTACACCAGCGGCTTGTTTAATCACCAGCACTAAAACCAAAAGGACTGGCCTTAAGTGACTGACCAGGATACTGACCATTTATGTGATTTAGAGGAGGCAGGATCCAAAAGTTGGTCTGTAATAGGCTTAAATATTCAGTTCAGTTCAGTTTATTGGAGAAGAATTAAATTCTAATATATGGATTGGATTTTATTGGAGTTCATTGGATTTTATTGGATTTTATTTCAATTATTTACATACTTCACAGCATAAACACAAAGTTAATCAAAAAAGTGTAGCTTATTTGATGCCTATCCTGATAATCCATTCAACACTAAACATAATTAACACAAAGTACAATTCTCTTTTACATATTGTACATTTTTGATATTCGCTAATACATCTTTTTTTTTTTTTTTATCTTAAGAAAGTGGTATTTCATTTCAATTCGTCACTTATTCATTCCATAATTTTACACCCAGAACTGAAACACATCTTGATTTAACATTTGTTCTTACTTTAGCATATTCGACTTTGTATAAATCTTGTAAATTATATTGACCAACTCTTGAAACTATATTATTTTTAACTTTATAAGGAATCTCTAATATTTTAATATATACAATATCATTTAGTTTTAAACATTTAGTCCGAATTAACAAATTATTCGTTGGGTCACAATATCATACTCTTATTAACAATTCGGACTGCCTTTTTTGTAATTTAACGAAGGGTTCCATGTACGTTTTTCCTGCGTTCTCCCATATCTCGGCACAATATGAAAGATACGGCAAAACCAAGGAACAATAAATCAAATAAATCTCTAATCATTCAATACTTGTCTTGTTTTATACAGTTTGCCAATAGATTGGTTAGAAAATGGTTTGACGTCAGTGCAGTCAGAGAGTGAATGATGGGGATGGGAGAAATATCGTTTGTAATGTTTATTGTTGAGAATTCAGTCGATGTTTGGTACCGATATTTCTTCTAAACTGCTCCGATCTCTCTGTGTCCTCTGTGCTTTGTAATTTTTGAACAAACAGTGAGGGAATTTAGACTAAAAATATGTTTGCATGTTTACACAATCATGCAGCAAATGCTTTTATGTCCCAGAAAAATATATTTTTAAGTGAATTTGTGAACTTTAGTATAATTTAACATACATTTTGTAATATTTTGTTAAATCTTGAGTCTATATGACAGGTTCAACAACACTTTTCATTAAAACAACGTGAACATGGTTAAAGTTAAGAGTTTCCCTAACGTTCAGCCTGTTTGTCCCCAGTTTGACAGCTTTCATAATGTTTTTAATTGTACTTCCTGGTTGAACATGAGCACAAATGACTTAGAGGTAATTCCAAAACTGTTACCATAGCAACCAGAATGTAAACAAGGGCCAACATCCATACAAATTACATAAAAGTTATGATTTGACAAATAATGATACCTGATAACGCCTGTATTCTGTAGAATTCTCATTTAAACTGTGAAGAAAATGTGTCAGTTGCTGTAAATTGTCTCTGTAATTACAATGACGCGTCGCTTTTTGATGACATCACAGAACTCAGAACTGTCTGTCATTTTCAACTTTTATTTTTCAAAACTTCTTCACAAACTACAACTTCACAAATGTAAAACTATGATAAATCTTTGCCCCAGGTGCCCTCCCACCAAACTAAGTCATCGTTTGAAAAACATAACAAGCATGTCATAAAGACTTAAAGGAAACGTTTCAAAACTCTACCAATTTCAATATATTAGTAATGGTTCAATATAATTAGATGAAACATATAAATGTCATTATTTCACCATTTAATTTTACATTTCATGGTGTCGCTGAACCTGAGGTTCTCGTTAAATGCAGTTTTAGAGTGTGCAGCTTAGCCTGTTTCACTGCAGTATCTACAGTGCCTGCAGTATTTATACTTGTGACACAGTAGTTTTCACTGCAGTATCTATAGTACCCACAGTATTTATACTTGTGACACAGTAGTTTTCACTGCAGTATCTATAGTACCCACAGTATTTATACTTGTGACACAGTAGTTTTCACTGCAGTATCTATAGTACCCACAGTATTTATACTTGTGACACAGTAGTTTTCACTGCAGTATCTATAGTACCCACAGTATTTATACTTGTGACACAGTAGTTTTCACTGCAGTATCTATAGTACCCACAGTATTTATACTTGTGACACAGTAGTTTTCACTGCAGTATCTACAGTGCCTGCAGTATTTATACTTGTGACACAGTAGTTTTCACTGCAGTATCTATGGTACCCACAGTATTTATACTTGTGACACAGTAGTTTTCACTGCAGTATCTATAGTACCCACAGTATTTATACTTGTGACACAGTAGTTTTCACTGCAGTATCTACAGTACATGCAGTATTTATACTTGTGACACAGTAGTTTTCACAGCAGTATCTATGGTACCCACAGTATTTCTACTTTATAGACAGTAGTTTTCACTGCAGTATCTACAGTGCCTGCAGTATTTATACTTGTGACACAGTAGTTTTCACTGCAGTATCTATGGTACCCACAGTATTTATACTTGTGACACAGTAGTTTTCACTGCAGTATCTATAGTACCCACAGTATTTATACTTGTGACACAGTAGTTTTCACTGCAGTATCTATAGTACCCACAGTATTTATACTTGTGACACAGTAGTTTTCACTGCAGTATCTACAGTACATGCAGTATTTATACTTGTGACACAGTAGTTTTCACTGCAGTATCTATGGTACCCACAGTATTTCTACTTTATAGACAGTAGTTTTCACTGCAGTATCTACAGTGCCTACAGTATTTATACTTGTGCCACAGTAGTTTTCACAGTAGTATTCATGGTACCCACAGTATTTCTACTTTATAGACAGTAGTTTTCACTGCAGTATCTATAGTACCTGCAGTATTTATACTTGTGACACAGTAGTTTTCACTGCAGTATCTATAGTACCTACAGTATTTATACTTGTGACACAGTAGTTTTCACTGCAGTATCTATAGTATCTGCAGTATTTATACTTTATAGACAGTAGTTTATACTGCAGTAGCATCTCTAGTACCTGTACTTAGACGCTTGTACTTGTGACACAGTAGTTTTCACTGCAGTATCTACAGTACCTACAGTATTTATACTTGTGACACAGTAGTTTTCACTGCAGTATCTACAGTACCTACAGTATTTATACTTGTGCCACAGTAGTTTTCACAGTAGTATTCATGGTACCCACAGTATTTCTACTTTATAGACAGTAGTTTTCACTGCAGTATCTATAGTACCTACAGTATTTATACTTGTGACACAGTAGTTTTCACAGCAGTATCTATAGTACCTGCAGTATTTATACTTGTGCCACAGTAGTTTTCACTGCAGTATCTATGGTACCTGCAGTATTTATACTTGTGACACAGTAGTTTTCACTGCAGTATCTACAGTACATGCAGTATTTATACTTGTGACACAGTAGTTTTCACAGCAGTATCTACAGTACCCACAGTATTTATACTTGTGACACAGTAGTTTATACTGCAGTAGCATCTACAGTACCTGCAGTATTTATACTTGTGACACAGTAGTTTTCACTGCAGTATCTATGGTACCTGCAGTATTTATACTTGTGACACAGTAGTTTATACTGCAGTAGCATTTATAGTACCCACAGTATTTATACTTGTGACACAGTAGTTTTCACTGCAGTATCTATAGTACCCACAGTATTTATACTTGTGACACAGTAGTTTTCACAGCAGTATCTATAGTACCCACAGTATTTATACTTGTGACACAGTAGTTTTCACAGCAGTATCTACAGTACCCGCAGTCTTTCCGCTCCCTGAGACTCGGTCGTCTGATCTACAGTTTGTGCTCGTGCAGCTCCTGCAGGTGACAGCTCTGTTTCCACTGAAGCTGCACATTCTTGTTTAGTCTTGTGTTTCTCTGGGCTACGTCCCTTTGTCTCTGAGAGTCTTATCGTTCTGATCAGACTCTGGGGGACAAACTGCAGAATATCACGTTTCACGCTCGTGCCTCCAACCTCCAGGAGAACAATGCTTTCAAAATGGCCGCCTGTCCTTGAGTTGCAATGAAGCGCTGGAGCTGAACACAGGGCTGTGCAGTGTGCAGTTATTATCACAATGTTTGCTCATATTTACACGCGGTTATACTAGACAGACCTTCACGGAGTTTGGGAGCAGAACGCCTACATTCTGAAAGACGCTGTACCTGATTTTTACTGACTTAAACACCTGAAAAACAGAACGTTCATTTAAAACTGTTTGCCGTCATCATGCATTCTGAGCATCCTACATTTTCACCACAACAAGTTTACGAGTCCTTCTCTCAAAGACCAGAGCAGAGTTAAAGCTAACAACAACTAGCATGCTAACTGTGCACTTCCTGCTTTGCGGAGAATAAAACGCTCTATAATTAGATGCAAATATCACACAATGGCAGCATTTTCGCCCAAATAGCTACAGTTTCTACAATATCTGTACTTTGGCTGCATTACATTCTCAATGGGAGAGTTAGCGTTAGCCTTCAAACATCGCAAACTTTTAAAAACCAGCGCTGCCTGTTTTGGTGACAACAATCACTCGAGCACATGTGAGTAAAAGAGTCTCGTTAGAAAACATTAGCACATGTAGAAGTGTTTTGTGAACACTGTTAACGTTAGCATTTAGCGTAGAAATTATAATAATTATAACAGTTTTATTTCGTCAAGTGCCACAAATCATACATTTATCGGTGAACTTTAGAAAGTGGAGATTGAAATTAGATATTAAAAGTTATCACACGTTGGCAAATGTAATTAACAACCATTTGTCTGCATTGTTTACACATGTAATAAGTGTTTTTAATATGCCTCAGTAAAGTTATACCATGTTCACACGAGTATCAGACCGTGCAATATAATTTAACATACTATTAATACACTTTTACCTCACTATAGTCACTTACTGTATATAACAACACACTTAAGCCACTTTATTTGCCATTTTTACTATTTATTCCCAGACAGCCACCTACTGTAAATAAGAGTGTGCACTTTATACTTTATATTGTATTTTTATTACCGTGTTTATTTATCCTATTTTTATTGCATGCACCTATTTCATTCATTCCTGTTCTAAACTGTGTGTTGCAACAGTGGAATTTCCCCATTGTTGGACAAATAAAGGATCTCTTATCTTACATCACTCCTGAAGGGTCTAAATATAAAACAAGCTCATAACGACTGCAACAAACAGCAAAACAAAACAAATATGGCAGCGACTTCAACTTTTTAGCAGAAATTCTGACTATTTTGTTTTTAAAACCGTGCACATTTAGGCGCTTCTCAACTGGATTTAACAAAAGTTAGATTTCTCTGCTTGTTCTGCTGCTGTGACACTTCGACCAATCAGTGTGAAGTTTTCTTTTCTTCTTGTTTTCATGTTGTGATCACTTTCAGCAAGAGCCTTTACAGACTAATAAATATGTACAGAACTCAGCTCAGAGTGTTAAACGTATCAATCTGGCACTAAACACTTTCTACATGATATTATGACAATGATTTTTTTAGGCTCAAAAAACCCTGCTAGCCTTAGTTTAGACTCGACAAACATGTTCTGAGATACGTGTGATGATTGTTTTAGTTTAGCAGCTCATATCGCAGTCTTCTCTCAAATGTAAAAGTTTAAATTGTGCACTTTGAACAGAATCCAAAATTAATATTTCAATATTTTTACATAGTTTTGAGATTGAGGGAGTTTCCTGGTAACAATATTCAAACGATATTATGTCAGTCCAACGTAAATGTGTTAAACCTTGTCTTTAAACGTAATAGTTGAGGTTTAATTATCAGACAAATGTGAAATGTTTGTCACCTTATACTCTTATTTGAAAGTTTAAAACATATCTAGCATTTATAGCATTTGTTTGTACTATAAATAACAAACTCAATATTCAAATTTTTCATTTCTTCAAAACAACATTCACAATATTATCGTTCATATCATATTATTAAATCTCACTATATCGTCCACCTCTAAATCCATCAAATCTAATCAGAAGTGCAATGTTTATCTGAAAAAAAAAAATCACAATTAGTCATTTTCCCAGCCCTTGTTTTGAGTCGATCCTGAAGCATCAGAGAAGATGGTGCCAACGATAACTGTGATTTATAACCCACGAAGACCAAAGCAGCCTTGAAGAACTCCACAGCACACGACAAAACACTAAATCTATTTTTATTTTATTTCGTCGCAGACCAGACCTCTTTGTGTCGTTTCTATTCCGCTCGTAGTTGATGGATGTTGTGTTCTTGAGGCGAAAGACAAATGCAAAAGTATCTCTCAATAAAGACACGGCAAAAAATATAAATCTATCCAAGTTTAAAGTGACTTGAATTTATAATTTTTATCTGGATTTGAGTAGATTTGACTCGATGAGATTTAATTACTGATGTGATACATAATATTTCACTGGTTTAAAGGTATTTCTGGCTGATCCTGCGATAATTTTGCTTAAAATAAGAAAATACATTTGTCAGTGGTAAGTAAAATGATCTTAACCCACTGACAGATAATTTGGATTGAAGTACGAAATAATGTATTGAAACAAGTCACAAACGGTTTGAAACAAGTAAAATAATCTAGTTCCATAAAATACATCGTCTCCACTGATCTTAACGAGTCAAAATGTCGGAAATTCAGATTAATATCCTGAAATCAAGACATTTTAGCTCATCTAGAACTTCATTATTTGCAGTGGAAATGAGGAAATCAGAGACACAAATCATAAAGTCTGATCTTTTTTTCTGCTGTTTATTGTTCTGCTTTCCTTAAATTTATTTATTTTACGTATTTGGTCTGGACAGCACATGTTAATGAACCTGCAACTCCAGAATAAACCATGGACTAGTTTTCATCCGTTGTCCTGCTTTCACTCTCACAAACACACTCTCATTCACACAACAACTGTATGTATTTAGTTTTAGGGGAATCTGGAGCACCCAGAGGAAACCAATGCAGACACAGGGAGATAGGGCTGTAGTCGATTAAAGAAATTCTTGGTCGACTAAAGACCCGCCCTATCGACTGATTAATCAACTAAAATCTATGAAGTATCTCTCTGTATCTGACCCAAACTGCACCAAAAAACACAACTGCACTGGAGTTCATGCTGAAAAAATTACAATTTATGCAAAAAAGTACTAGGAAACAGTGTATTTATATGTTAGAGATGGATTAAACTCACCATTCTCTCCAAAAATCTTTAGCAAACTCACTTTTTCGTCGTATAAATACTTTGAATTGAAATAAAATAATTAGTCGACTAATAAAAACGTTGGTCGACTAAAACACTATCGAGCGATTAATCGACTAAACGACTAAAAGACTAAAGCCCTACAGGGAGAACATGCAAACTCCACACAGAAAGGCCTCGTGCCGCCCAGGAGTCGAACCCAGGACCCTCGAACGCTAACCCGAAATCTGCAGTAACGGATCATTGCAGAAGAGAAAGACACATCGAGGACTGGGACAAAGCAGAATAATTGCGACGGAGGATAATAAATTCTTTTAAACTGTTGGATTAAGGAGGCCATTGAGAGCCGTGCTGTAGGACGGTTAACAGAGACGAGGGCCAATCTGCTCTCAAGGACCTGGGAAGCCGTCCTGGAGAAGTCGGACTGCAGATGGCGCTATTCCCCTTTTGATGTGTAAGAGAATGGCACCAAAACCTGTGTAAATCAGCCGGCAACAGCATGACTCCCTCTGAGGAAAGACCATAGAACTATAATAAAAAGATGAATCCAAAATGGCCGTCCTGTTTATCCCTATGGAGTGTACTCATTGGCGCATGACCCCAAAAAAGTTTCTTACTTCCGCATTTACTTCCTGATACGGAGGCTGACATCTTTGCTTTACTTCCTGATACGGAGGCTGCCATCTTTGTTTTACTTCCTGATACGGAGGCTGCCATCTTTGTTTTACCTCCTGATACGGAGGCTGCCATCTTTGTTTTACTTCCTGATACGGAGGCTGACATCTTTGTTTTACCTCCTGATACGGAGGCTGCCATCTTTGTTTTACCTCCTGATACGGAGGCTGCCATCTTTGTTTTACTTCCTGATACGGAGGCTGCCATCTTTGTTTTACTTCCTGATACGGAGGCTGCCATCTTTGTTTTACTTCCTGATACGGAGGCTGACATCTTTGCTTTAGGGCGCCATGTGACGACAATCCCCCACTTCATATAAAAACGGTAATTTCTGTGATTTTAGAAACGGTAGAAAAGAACATTTCCTTCTATTTTATTTAAATACCGATAATAATTCAGTACTGTCTGCAATTATAATGTGCAATTTTAGAAAAAGGCTGGTTCCAAGAGGCTGCAGTACCTCGCACGACCACTAATCAATCTGGGACCACAGACAGAGGGGGCATACCTTATCCAGTTCATTTAATACATCCATGGGAAAGACGCAGAGTGCATTCGAAACATGGTGAGATATGAAACAACAAAACACCACACTGGTCTGAGAAAAATAAACTTTGACTCATGTTAAATTGGAAGACCAAATTAACTTTTTTAAAGGTTTAACCCCCTGTTTTTCAGCAAACAAATCTAAGACAAATGTAGTCTTGTGCAAACGTCTATGTTTTGGACTGTTGTTAGTCGTGCGATGAAGCTTATATCGATTCAAAATGTCTCAAGATTAATATCCTGCTGTCCATCTGAAAGTATGACACTGGTTCTGGGCCATGCAGACGACTTCTGAGTTCAAACTGATGGTGGTTTTCCCTGCGGCAGAGGCTGGAGCTCAGAGTCAGTGAGGCGTGGTTTATGCAGACTGCACTGCTGTTAATGTCCTCGACTCCACTGGCTCTTATTTACATTTACATCTGCTCTGTCCACTCTACTATAACACTATGGACCTTTTAAAAGTCTGTAAATACACTGTGAATCCCAGAGCGGAGGCAAAAGTGAAGTGGAACATGCTGGGATTAACCACAGAATATCAAAATATGACAAATGAGGGAGGGTTTGGCACATTTACTGTGGTGTTTCACATGATTTGTTTATTTTAATTGATGAATCATGTTCTAACAATGTTCCATCATCAAAAACACAGCGGCATTCACACTGTTTTGACGCTGTTTGAAGATCGAGATGTTCCAATTGATTCCGATGATTGTCATTGTCAATCAGTGAGCTGGTTAGAGAACTCTCAGAGAGTTCCCAGACCAGCTCTCTGACAATGACTTCTGGATAGAAGTCGAAACGTCTAGATCTTCAAACAGCGTCCGGATGACAACCCCTGAAACCTTTTCTACGATGGAACACGCCTGGATGAATGAGGGATTACATTGATTGTTTTGAGGAATGTTTATCAGAAAATCCTCCCCTCCAACCATCAAAAACACTTCCTGCTGAACTCCTTGTTCTGGGACGTATTTTCAGATCTTTACGTCACTTATCAGAGAATCTTCTGCTGTTTTAAGTCCTTAAATCATCGCCGTCGTTCTAAGCATTTCTTCCGTCTAAACATGATAACTGCTACTGCTAGCTTGATTATAACGTGTTGCACATTCTCTTAAAGAGATAATATAATGTAGTGTAAGCGCTTGGCCCCATCTACTGGCTGGATGCACTCAGTAAGTGTCATTGCAGACAGCTGAGAAAAACTCAAACTTTTTTGTTTGTTTCAAACCATGAGATGGCAAATTAAAGATACTCAGGAGCATGTTTAAAGGCTAAAAACAATACAAAAATACATAATATTTTTCCTTTAAAATGAGATTAATGACAGGCAGACATTTTTGATGAAGGCAAAAAGTTTTTGTGGACAAATACTAGAAATGTTGAGCCCACAATTGTTTTTAATATTCTCCTTCCTATATACTGTATCACATACTTTACCACAAATTACATTTTTGTGAATCTTAAATACTATTTTGAGGCTAAAAAATATTATTTCTCTGGGCAGCTCTACCGACGTTACAAATCTGAGACAATTGAGTGTTTTCTGAGGCTCAGAGGAAGAGGACTTAGTAAACAGGATTCATCAGAAGTCTGAACGAAACTAAATACAACTCCAGGTATGTTTTTCCTGAGAGAACAATGCTATTTGTTTATTTTTTGCTAAACGTGTGTCCTTTAAGAACCCTGAACGAGTATGTGATGATTTAGATTTATTGTAAGTGTTCTCCGCGCGTACATTTCTTTCTAGCGCACATATCTGTACAAATGTGAGCAGCGTCTCTGTGAATGAAGTGAAGTGGGCGTGTGATTGGATAACGGCGGGAGCAGAGGGCGGTCTGTTGTGGCTGCTGCTGCCCACCGACATGACTCATTCTTCTGCAGCGCCACGTCTAATTGTTCAGGTCTATTATTGGAGCGCAGCTTTAACGAGGCAGAGGGCGATTACTCCAATCAAAACGAACTGCATCCTCCTCCCCAAAACCAAAGGACAATTATGTTTTAATTGTAATGATATAATGATGTCGTCAGAGACACTACAGGCAAAACTCTTTTTTTTTGGGGTCAGTTTGCTCTCTCAACATAACGACTTTCATGTAGAAACAACAATCTTGTCCGATTTGCTCTTAAAGATGTTTTATTCTTCCATTGAATCCCCTTCATCCATAGATTTTTCTCCCTCGAGACATAATGATCAGCCTTACAGTAGATCCTAAACCAAACTGTACAATCTGGGACTCAACAAGATTTTGACAAAACGTACAGAAGGATTTTTTAATATCTAATTCTAAAACTGATTTATTGAAGTTTTAAGTCAAAAAATGAAGTGAAATTTGAATTTTTAGGACAATTTTCAGTCAAAAAGGTTTTTTGTAACTAATATGTTACAAAATGAAGTAAGAAATTTAAACCTGGTTCTGTTGATTTTTCAGATTTATACTTCCCAAATATGTGGAATTTTATCTGTTTTTACATCTAAAATGCCTCATTTCTGTATGAAAACATTACAGGATGAAAAACTTGTAATATATATAGTTTTCTTACATTTAAAAGAAATTTGAATTCAGTCAACAGGACATAAGTTTGAACTGGACCAGAGTAAACACATTTAGTGACTCATCCAGGAAGCTTCTTCAGTTCCTTTGACAGACACTCTGTTGTTTGTTAAAGTCAACAGAGTTAAAGGCCCATAGTCATATAGACTTTAAAGGACACATATTCTGCTACAGAATCAGAATCGGTTTATTGCCGTTGTCAGTGATCAAAAATTCACAAACAGAGGAACTTGCTTCGGCGTGAGGTGCAACATAAAGCAATGAATAAAATATAATAAAATATATAAAAGAGGCATGCATAAAATTAAGAATAAAATAGACTAAGATAGATAGACTATGTGCAAAATGTGCAAATGTGTCAGTGCAAATAGATAGTTCTTATATAATATTATAGTTAAAGTGGCAGGTGTTCTAAAGTGTTCATGAGTCCAACAGCAGAGGGAAAGAAACTGTTCTTGTGGCGGGAGGTTCAGGTCCGGATGGACTGTAGCCTCCTGCCCGAGGGGAGGGGCTCAAACAGTCCGTGTCCAGGTGAGAAGGGTCAGCTGTGACCGACCTGCCCCGAGTCCTGGAGACGCACAGGTCCTGGACCGATGGAAGGCTGCAGCCAGTGACTTTTTTGAGCTTTTAACCCTGTTCTAACAACGTTCCGTCCTCCAAAACACACCTGGAGTAGCATTCAGCTGTATTCACGCTGTTTTGAGAAATGTTTATGATAAAATCCTCTCCCTCTGAGCGTCAAACACACGTCCTGCTGCACTCCTGGGATTTTCAGACATGTTTTCAATCTTTATATGTAACTTATCAGAGAATGTTCCACTGTTTTCAGTCCTTAAATCATAGCTAAACTCGTTCTGAGCATTTCTGCCTCTAAACACGATAACTGCTGCAGCAAATCTGCACCATAGCGTCTTTTCAGCCCTAACTTCACTGGATTGTATATAGCACTGGTGCCATCTGCTGGCTGGATGCACTCAGTAAGTGTCATTTCATACTGGCTCATAACACCTGTAACAGAATGAATAAGAAACCGTTTTTTTGTTTTGTTTAACATAAATGGCAAATTTAAGGCACTCAAGAGCATGTTTAAATGCTAACAGCAATATGAAAAATGCAGAATATTTTCCCTTTAAATCTTATGATCCTCTGAGCGCAAAAACAAAGAAGAGACCACACACTATGAGCTACAAAGCCTCTCATTTCAATTCAATTCAAAAACACTTTGTTTATCCACGAGGGAGCAATTCAGAAGGTCCACAGAGCAGTTGCACAATCACATAAAAACAAAGGGGCACGAGGCACGGCTTTAACGAACACAAAAACGTGGGCGGACTGAGAAAGAGGCACCTGACGTTAGCTGTTTCCTGTCTGTAAAGTGACTTATATCGAGGCGGCAAAGTGTTCAAAAACATCTGTGCCTCGTGCTTCGAGTTAGACTCAAAACTGCTATTATTATTAGAAAGTGTCAGCAGTCACCTCCAGTCTCTCGCTCTGAAACCGACAAATCAAGTTAGAAATCTGGGGGTAATAATGGACTCAGACTTGAACTTTGACAGCCACATCCAATCAATAACATCAACAGCCTTTTACCACCTAAAAACATTGCCAAAATTAAAGGTATAGTGTCTAAACCGGACTTGGAGAGACTTATCCATGTATTTGTCTCCAGTAGGTTAGACCCTTGATTTTCAACCAGTGCGCCGGGGAACACTAGTGTGCCTTGAGAAAATGTCCAGTTTGAGTTAACAGATTCACAAGTGCGAATTTAAATGAACTAATTTACCTTTTTGGAGTGTCCAGAGCTACATTTGCACCAAAGAAAGAATGCAAAACCATCACTATTACCAAATTTAAAGAACTAGACACACACACACAGACATTATTGTCCTCATTGTACATTATTTACCTCATTATATACAACATTTTTAACGAAATGGTCTGATTTGGTAATGTTTTAGTGGTAGGTGGTGCGATTTTAAACCCAAAAGATGTGCAACAACTCAAAAAAGGTTGAAAAACACTGGGTTAGACTACTGTAACGGCTGCTCACTGTCCTCTCCAAACCTAGCGATAAAACAGCTGCAGTACATCCAGAACGCTGCTGCTCGAGTCCTGACTAGAACCAGGAAGTACGATCACATTAGTCTGTGCTCAGGTCTCTGCTCTGGCTTCAGGCTCAGAGAATAGACTTTAAAGCAGCTCTGCTTGTGTTCAAGTCTCTCCAAAGCACCAAAGAACATCTGACATGTTAGAGCCACATGAACCATCTCACACTTTGAGGACCTCAGGGACCGGCCTCCTGCTGGTGCCAGAGTCAGGACTAAACATGGACCAGAGTCAGGACTAAACATGGACCGGCCTCCTGCTGGTGCCTAGAGTCAGGACTAAACATGGACCGGCCTCCTGCTGGTGCCAGAGTCAGGACTAAACATGGACCGGCCTCCTGCTGGTGCCAGAGTCAGGACTAAACATGGACCAGAGTCAGGACTAAACATGGACCAGAGTCAGGACTAAACATGGACCAGAGTCAGGACTAAACATGGACCAGAGTCAGGACTAAACATGGACCGGCCTCCTGCTGGTGCCAGAGTCAGGACTAAACATGGACCGGCCTCCTGCTGGTGCCAGAGTCAGGACTAAACATGGACCGGCCTCCTGCTGGTGCCTAGAGTCAGGACTAAACATGGACCGGCCTCCTGCTGGTGCCAGAGTCAGGGCTAAACATGGACCAGAGTCAGGACTAAACATGGACCAGAGTCAGGACTAAACATGGACCAGAGTCAGGACTAAACATGGACCAGAGTCAGGACTAAACATGGACTGGCCTCCTGCTGGTGCCAGAGTCAGGACTAAACATGGACCGGTCCTGTGATGTAAAGCACTTTGAATTGCCTTGTGTACGATATGTGCTCTACAAATAAACCTGCCTTGCCTATTTTGTAAAATGTGCATCAGAAACCTTTTTTAGTACTGTGAGCAGCAATAAATAACACAGGATACTTGAATAGTGACATCCGCCCCGGGGTGACACAGGAAACAGGATGCAGTTGATAGTTAAGGTTGCTTTAATGAAGATTCAGTCCCTGCTATTGACACAAAAAACACTAAACCACCTCTAAACCAGGACTAAACGAGGACTAAAACACGTCTAAACCAGATCTAAAACATGAATATCAATTGTAAACTTCTCCTGTAGTTTACTCGCATAAATGTAAGAAAAAAATGTATTACTTATCATGTTTTCATATAAAAAAAACTTTATGTGTAAAAAAAAAAAGGCTAAAAACATATATTTGGGACATATAACATGAAAAATGAACAGAACCAGGTTTAAATTTCTTGGTTCATTTTGTAATTAGTTACAAAAAATTAATTTGGATTTCTTATTTAGTTTTTAAGTAAACTAGATTTGACTGAAAATTGTCCTAAAAATTAAAATTTCACCAAATTTTTTTCACTTAAAACTTGAATAAATCAATTTTAGAATTAGATCTCAACAAATCCTTCTGTATGTTTGGTCTAAATCTTGTTGAGTCCAGATTGTGCAGTTCGGTGTAAGATCTACTTTAAGGCTGATCTTTATGTCTCGAGGGAGAAAAATGCATTTTAAAGGTCCCATAACATGTTAAATGGACTTTTCAGAGGTTTTAACCTTCCTACAGTGCTATTTGGGCCTCGTATGTTGTGCCCAAAGTGGTTTTTTGATTGATTCCCTCATGTTTTCACTAGAGAACTGTCTTTTCCGTCCCCCTCGGCTGAGCAGCAGACGGGGGCTCCTCACTAAGATGACGCGGCTTCACAAGGATGACGTGGTGTTTAAGCCACGCCTCCAGGAAGCGTGCAGCCGCAAGAATAAAAACAGCTAATGCTAATGCTACACAGTAATAACACGATGGATACGACAGATCGAAGAGTTAGCTTGTTATTTACCAAACGGCAACGTCCGTCGTCGAGGCCCTGGAGCACGTCAAACTCCAGGTCAGATCCAGGACGTAGGACTCAGCACGACGCACCGTCAGGACGATAAAATGTTTATTCAGTGTTTGTGTATCGCTGTTTACTGGAGCACACGGCGCATGCACCATCTCAGCTCTAGGCTTCGTCACGGGTTGGGCGGGGGAGGCGCGCGGGTTGGGCGGGGGAGGCAGACTGCTCTCTGTTCGGGGGGGTCAGATCTCAGAGTGTGCCGTTTGCTTTTACAAGGAGGGGGGCCAGTCCAAGAAATGGGTGTTTTTTATAAACTGTTATGTTATGGATATTGCACAACGCAAAAATGTATCAACAAAGCCCTTAGAATAGACTGTGTGAAGGGCAAAATAGCAGAATATGGGACCTTTAAGAAAACGTCCTTTGAAGTTACAATGTCCCAGAGAAATCTATGGATGAAGTGGATTCAATGAAAGAATAAAACATCTTTTGGACCAGATTGGACACGTTTGTTGTTTTCACATGAAAGTCGATATGTGAGAGAACAAACTGACCAAAAAAAACAAAAAATTGGGAAAAAATTAGTTTTGCCTGTAACGTCTCATCTTGAGAGGATTGTTGTTGGGTTCACTGTCCAAACGACGAGCTCATCCCAAACTCATTCTTCTGCCTCACACTGGGACAGAGCGGCCAGTAGCAGCTCTCTTTTCTCACGTTCGTCGTAAACCTGAAGCAAATTAGCTGAACCCAATATGCAAATGACCCTCAACAGCAGCCGTAGAAATGTCCTTCTCTAATTCAGTGCAAATAACTTTGGGCAAAGATTGCACTATTTCTTTGATTTTCAACCAGTTTACCGGGAAAAACCAGTGTGTTTTCAAAAAATATCTAATTTGAGCAAACTGATCATTTCTAGTAATAATGAGCTGACATTTGTGAGAGCTCTGGGCAAACTTCTGAACCTAAAAAGACTAAAAAAATGACAATAATTTCCAAAAGGGGATGTGGATAGAGCTGCACGATTTGGAAAAAATGTCTAATTGCAATTTTTCTGAGTTGAACCAGTTTTGCGATTACATTTGTGATTCATGTTTTAATAATGAGATTCTGTTTAAAGTTCATCTTTAAAACTCGTCCAGGAGAATTGACAGAAGACTGAAATATGTCTAAGTCAGTATAAAAAACACACTAGAAAAATATGAATTTATTCAAAACAGACTTTAAAAACTGACAAACATGTCAGGACTAAACCGGGACTAACTCAGGACAAAACCAGAACAAAACCAGGATTAAACCAGGACTAAACCAAGTCTAAACCAGGACTAAACCAGGACTAACACAGGACTAAACCGGGACTAACTCAGGACAAAACCAGAACAAAACCAGGACTAAACCCGGGACTAAACCAGGACTAAATCAGGACTAAACCAGAACTAAACCAGGGCTAAACTAGAACTAAACCGGGACTAAACCAGGGCTAAACCAGGACTAAACCAGGTCTAAACCAGGACTAAACCAGGGCTAATAAAAGGACTAAACCGGGACTAACTCAGGACAAAACCAGAACAAAACCAGGATTAAACCAGGACTAAACCAAGTCTAAACCAGGACTAAACCAGGACTAACACAGGACTAAACCGGGACTAACTCAGGACAAAACCAGAACAAAACCAGGACTAAACCAGAACTAAACCAGGACTAAATCAGGACTAAACCAGAACTAAACCAGGGCTAAACTAGAACTAAACCAGGACTAAACCAGGGCTAAACCAAGTCTAAACCAGGACTAAACCAGGGCTAATAAAAGGACTAAACCAGGACTAAACCAGGTCTAAACCAGGGCTAAACCAGGACTAAACCAGGACTGAACCAGAACTAAACCAGGACTAAACCAGGACTAAACCAGGACTAAACCAGGGCTAATAAAAGGACTAAACCAGGACTAAACCAGGGCTAAACCAGAACTAAACCAGGACTAAACCAGAATTAAACCAGGGCTAAACCAGAACTAAACCAGGGCTAATAAAAGGACTAAACCAGGACTAAACCAGGGCTAAACCAGGGCTAAACCAGAACTAAACCAGGACTAAACCAGAACTAAACCAGGACTAAACCAGAACTAAACCAGGGCTAAACCAGAACTAAACCAGGGCTAATAAAAGGACTAAACCAGGACTAAACCAGGGCTAAACCAGGACTAAACCAGGACTAAACCAGAACTAAACTAGAACTAAACCGGGACTAAACCAGGGCTAAACCAGGACTAAACCAGGTCTAAACCAGGACTAAACCAGGGCTAATAAAAGGACTAAACCAGGACTAAACCAGGGCTAAACCAGGGCTAAACCAGAACTAAACCAGGACTAAAGCAGAACTAAACCAGGACTAAACCAGGACTAAACCAGGGCTAATAAAAGGACTAAACCAGGACTAAACCAGGGCTAAACCAGAACTAAACCAGGACTAAACCAGAATTAAACCAGGGCTAAACCAGAACTAAACCAGGGCCAATAAAAGGACTAAACCAGGACTAAACCAGGGCTAAACCAGGGCTAAACCAGAACTAAACCAGGACTAAACCAGAACTAAACCAGAACTAAACCAGGACTAAACCAGAACTAAACCAGGGCTAAACCAGAACTAAACCAGGGCTAATAAAAGGACTAAACCAGGACTAAACCAGGGCTAAACCAGGACTAAACCAGGACTAAACCAGGACTAAACCAGAACTAAACCAGGACTAACACAGGCGTTTTGCTAATTGCGTCCATTAAAATTGCAATTTAAATTTTATCTCGATTAACAGCCCCAGATGTGGACTAATTATTTACAGTTCTTTTTTCTCTAATCTGTGTCATTCCATTGTGTTTTAGTGCAGGTTTTTCATCTAAAAGAGTGTGCGGCGACTCAAAAAAGGTAAAAAAACACTGTATATTTAATGCACTGACGTCGACCAGAGACTGAACAAAGAGCTCCACATGGATCGCTGCAGTTGATTCTAAAGCAACGGATTTGTTTTTCCATTTGTGGCAAAAAGGCTGAGCTAAATCCTACAAATATTGCCAAGAAAAACAGAATAAAACAGAGCAGTGGGCGTAGATCGTGGGTCAGTGAAAAGGAGAATTATCAAATGTAGAAGAACATCGAAGCAGGAATCACTGTATGTGTTGGAGTTAATTTGTTGACTAAAATGTTACACTGTGCAGCTTTAGTTTAATAAGTCATGTCTTCATGCAGCACGACTAAAGGACTAAACCAGGTCTAAATCAAGTCTGAACCAGGAGTAAACCAGGACTAAATCAGATCTAAACCAGGACTAAATCAGATCTAAACCAGGACTAAACCAGGGCTAAACCAAGTCTGAACCAGGTCTAAACCAGGACTAAACCAGGGCGAAACCAGGACTAAATCAGATCTAAACCAGGACTAAACCAGGGCTAAACCAGGTCTAAACCAAGTCTGAACCAGGACTAAACCAGGGCTAAACCAGGGCTAAACCAGGACTAAATCAGATCTAAACCAGGACTAAACCAGGACTAAATCAGATCTAAACCAGGGCTAAACCAGGTCTAAACCAAGTCTGAACCAGGACTAAACCAGGACTAAATCAGATCTAAACCAGGACTAAACCAGGACTAAATCAGATCTAAACCAGGACTAAACCAGGACTAAATCAGATCTAAACCAGGACTAAACCAGGGCTAAACCAGGGCTAAACCAGGAGTAAACCAGGTCTGAACCAGGACTAAACCAGGTCTAAACCAAGTCTGAACCAGGACTAAATCAGATCTAAACCAGGGCTAAACCAAGTCTGAACCAGGTCTAAACCAGGACTAAACCAGGGCTAAACCAGGTCTAAACAAAGTCTGAACCAGGACTAAACCAGGGCTAAACCAGGACTAAATCAGATCTAAACCAGGACTAAACCAGGACTAAATCAGATCTAAACCAGGACTAAATCAGATCTAAACCAGGGCTAAACCAAGTCTGAACCAGGGCTAAACCAGGTCTAAACCAAGTCTGAACCAGGACTAAACCAGGGCTAAACCAGGACTAACCCAGATCTAAATCAGGACTAAACCAGGACTTTTGAGTTTTGTTCTATTATTATTCTCCAAAAACAAAATGCTATTCAGAGATTTCACACAAAGCTAAACATCATGAGACACTTGACATCATCATTTTGCCATTTTTAGTACATCTCTCCCAGCATGCATTGTGAATTGGACATTTAATTGGTGTGAGTGCGACTGGAAACCCTCCAGAGTCTGAACCGCCCCAGGCTCATTTGCAGATGGGCTCAAGTCACATGACACCAACAAATAACACAAAGAGTAAAACATATTTGGCCCCGTCGAAGCTCAAGGATGCAGTTTGTCTTTTCCTCTGTAAACTCTTCTGTTCTGACGCGCCTGACATTTAACAAGCTCCAAAACGAGATCCGTGCGGAAACATTTGGGGTTTTAGTGGAAGAAACACGGTCCCTTTTCACGATGACGCTCGGCTGGTTCCGGTCGGGGAATAAGCCGAGTCTTGCCAGAATAAATCAGCGCTAAAAAGAGGAGAGCGAGTCACGGATGGATAACTTTTACCTGCGATGAAATATGTCATGTATGTGTTTATCCGGGTGCTATTTATTTGTTTGTTTTTATTAATTTATTTGTTTTATACACATCTGGTAAAAGGAAACTATCAGCTGCTGGACGTGTTCAATATGAAAAGAAAGCTGTGACCCACTCAAGAACATTGATTATTACTCAAACAAGCAGGAATCACTGTATGTGTTTGAGTTGTTTTGTTGTCTAAAATGTTACACTGTGCGGCTTTAGTTTAATAAGTCATGTCTTCATGCAGCGCGACTGAAATAAAGCAATGGTTTACAGTCGGGACGTTCAAGTGTATTTCACCGAGGGAAACCAGTCCAGAGTGTAATAGAACAACATCTATAGAACAGAACCAGGTCTGAACCAGGTCTAAACCAGGTCTGAACCAGGACTAAACCCGGTCTAAACCAGGACTGAACAAGGTCTGAACCAGGTCTAAATCAGGTCTGAACCAGGACTGAACCAGGTCTGAACCAGGTCTGAACCAGGTCTAAAGCAGGTCTGAACCAGGACTAAACCAGGTCTGAACCAGGACTAATCCAGGGCTAAACCAGGTCTGAACCAGGACTAAACCAGGTCTGAACCAGGCATAAACCAGGGCTAAACCAGGTCTGAACCAGGACTAAACCAGGTCTGAACCAGGGCTAAACCAGGTCTGAACCAGGACTAAACTAGGACTGAACCGGGACTAAACCAGGTCTGAACCAGGACTAAACCAGGTCTGAACCGGGACTAAACCAGGTCTGAACCAGGACTAAACCAGGTCTGAACCAGGACTAAACCAGGTCTGAACCAGGACTAAACCAGGTCTGAACCAGGGCTAAACCAGGTCTGAACCAGGACTAATCCAGGGCTAAACCAGGTCTGAACCAGGACTAAACCAGGTCTGAACCAGGACTAAACCAGGTCTGAACCAGGACTAATCCAGGGCTAAACCAGGTCTGAACCAGATCTAATCCAGGACTAAACCAGGACTAAACCAGGACTAAACCAGGGCTAAACCAGGTCTGAACCAGGACTAAACCAGGTCTGAACCAGGACTAAACCAGGACTAAACCAGGACTAAACCAGGGCTAAACCAGGACTAAACCAGGTCTGAACCAGGACTAAACCAGGACTGAACCAGGGCTAAACCAGGGCTAAACCAGGACTAAACCAGGGCTAAACCAGGACTGAACCAGGACTAAACCAGGGCTAAACCAGGACTAAACCAGGGCTAAACCAGGTCTGAACCAGGACTAAACCAGGACTAAACCAGGTCTGAACCAGGACTAAACCAGGACTAAACCAGGGCTAAACCAGGACTAAACCAGGTCTGAACCAGGACTAAACCAGGGCTAAACCAGGACTAAACCAGGTCTGAACCAGGACTAAACCAGGACTAAACCAGGACTAAACCAGGACTAAACCAGGACTAAACCAGGGCTAAACCAGGACTAAACCAGGTCTGAACCAGGACTAAACCAGGACTAAACCAGGGCTAAACCAGGACTAAACCAGGGCTGAACCAGGGCTAAACCAGGTCTGAACCAGGACTAAACCAGGGCTAAACCAGGGCTAAACCAGGACTAAACCAGGGCTAATCCAGGGCTAAACCAGGTCTGAACCAGGACTAAACCAGGTTTGAACCAGTACTGAACCAGGACTAAACCAGGTGGTCTGAACCAGTACTGAACCAGGACTAAACCAGGTCTAAACCAGGTCTAAACCAGGACTAAACCAGGTCTGAACCAGGACTAATCCAGGGCTAAACCAGGTCTGAACCACGTCTGAACCACGTCTGAACCAGGTCTGAACTAGAATTAAAAAAAAATAATAATAGGACTTTTACATGGATACCGACTGGACTTTTTTTACTTTATCCCTAAAACAATTTTTTTGTTAAATTAGCTTCACCTTTGAAAGAGGAATTGTCAAAACCAACAAAAGCCAAAAGTCGTGTCAATCAGACAAAATCTAAAGACACAGCTTCACCTCTTCATATATTTCACAAAGAAAATGTAGGTGGACTTTAAAGTCTGATATTCCTCTTTGCAGAGCTTGTTTCCAAGTGGAATCAGAGTAAATCAGACACAAAACTACAGAGTCTCAGCTTCACAAAGAGTCCAGACAATAGTTTGAGCTCCAAAGGTTCAGAAACAGCTTCAGTTTGAAATGAGGCTCATTTTAGTCACACGTTTGAGGAAAAACAGGCCAGAGTGGCATGTATTTAAAAAAGTGAGCATTTTTGTCTCAAAGGTGAAGGCTAACATAAATTAAGATGAATACAAAGCAGACAAACGTGATGTTTTGTGCTAATCAGGTGAGTTCAGTTTGTGGTGCCATGTTAAATTTTAAGTGTTTGGATTAGCTTTAGCTCAGAGACAAAAACACTAAGGTGAAGTTTTTATCCCGTTCCTGTCGTTCTGAACATGCAGCCGGTGAATATCCATCTGTTACTCGCTCTCCACTTTGCGTTAATCGATTATTGATTTGTTTTACCGAGACTCGGCTAATTCTCCATAAGAAATGAAGGAAGCTCGGCATGTTTACGACCACCGGAACGAGCCGCTCAGTTTAGTAAAAAGGGCCTATTCTGTAAATGTTTGTATTTTCTTTAAAGGAAAAATATTATGCTTTTTTCATTTTCATCTTTAAAGTCTATATTACAGGTTAGACTATACATTTGACTAGTGCTGTCAAATGATTAAAAATCTGATTAATCACACTTTGGAACTCACGCGCTGTTTCAAGTGTCATAGTTTACATAAAGTATTTTTACACATTTTCTTCTGTAAATTAAATTATTTAATTAATTCACATATCTAAATACATTGATTAGCTCTGTCTAGACTTAATTAAAGTCTACACATTTCATATTGAGTTTGTGGCACACGTTTCAGGTAAATCGAGACTACATGACCACACACAGGTTTAATTAAAGGCCCTTCATGCACTCATAGAACTATAGTTACAGAGGTAATTGACATTCATGGTGACAGATGGAGCTGGTGTTGGTCTGGTGTCTGCAAGTGTCTGTAATTGTTTGGTGACATGGTTCATTTAACTTGTTTTAGCGCTTACGTGCAAGTTTTGTTTTCATCTCGGACCACACCTGGCTCGACATGTAGTCTCCGCTGTGTGTTTGGTTTGTTCTGCAGCGCGGAGCAAAGCTGCACCGCTCTCCGTTGCTCTGTGCACGTAAACATCAGCTGCTGAATGATCTGCGCTCGTGTGCGTGAGGACGGATGGATTATATGCGTAAAATGACCCTACAACGCTTCCCCTGTACCGTCCTCCTTCGCTCAGGTAAAGCCTCCTACGTGATCTAAGAGAGGGTGTTTCCTCAAATCAATCTGTGTAATCTGTGTGATTAATCAGCGTCAATTTGTGATTAATACGTCATTTTCTATGATTAATCAAATGAGTTAACGCTTAACTTTGACAGCCCCACATTTGACTAAAACAAAGTGAATATGATTGTATTTAAGATTTTACTAAACATTTTACCTGTTTGTTTCCAGTTTCAAACTTTGCGTAAGTTGTGAAATTTTAAAATGCTACTTCCTGGTTGTTGTTGAATTGAGGCAATTCCACAGCTGTTACCTAGCAACCATTTTGAAAACAAGGGCCAAAATCCACATAAATGACACAATAATTATGACAAATAATAAAACCTGATCACACCTTTATTTTGTTGAATGACGTTTAAACTGTCAGAAAGATGTTTCAGTTGATTGTTAACTGTCTGTTTATTTTCAACTGTACGTCGCTTTTTGATGACGTCACAGAGGGATTCCATTTTATAACTACTTCCTGTCATTTAAAACTTTTATTTATCAAAATTTCTTCTGGAACTGCTACTTAAAAAATGTAAAACTATGCTAAATATTTTCCACAACTGCCCTCCCACCAAACTAAGCCATAATTTGAATATAATGAGAACCTGTCATACAGACTTTAAAGGTCCCATAACATGCAAAATCGACTTTTCAGAGGTTTTAACCTTCCTCCAGTGCTAGTTGGGCCTCGTATGTTGTGCCCAAAGTGTTTTTTTGATTGATTCTCTCATGCTTTCACTAGAGAACTGTCTTTTCCGTCCCCCTCGGCTGAGCAGCAGACGGGGGCTCCTCACTAAGATGACGGGCTTCACCAGGATGATGCGGTGTTTAAGCCACGCCTCCAGGAAGCGCACAGCCGCAGAATAAAAACAGCTAATGCTAATGCTACACAGTAATTACACGATGGATACGACAGATCGAAGAGTTAGCTTGTTATTTACCAAACGGCAACGTCCGTCGTCGAGGTACTGGTGCACATCAAACTCCAGGTCAGATCCAGGACGTAGGACTCAGCACGACGCACCGTCAGGACGGATAAAAGGTTTATTCAGTGTTTGTGTATCGCTGTTTACCGGAGCACACGGCGCATGCACCATCTCCGCTCTAGGCTTCGGCACGAGTTGGGCGGGGGAGGCGCGCGGGTTGGGCGGGGGAGGCAGCCTGCTCTCTGTTCGGGGGGGTCAGATCTCAGAGTGAGCCATTTGCTTTTGCAAGGAGGGGGGCCAGTCCAAGAAATGGGTGTTTTTTGGAAACTGTTATGTTATGGATATTACACAACGCAAACATTTTATCAACAAAGCCCTTAGAATAGACTGTGTAAAGGGGGAAATAGCAGAATATGGGACCTTTAGACATGCTCTTGAGTGCCTTAATCAGAAAGAAATCACAAAAGTTTTTATTGCCAAAAAAATTCCCAAACTAGGAACTAGCTTTGGCAATAAGGTGCAACATATAACAATGAACAATAATAATAATAATAGAAAGGTAAAAATAATAGCTAAAACAAGATAAAATAATTTTCCATCATTACCATCATTTGAAAAAAAAAAAAAAAAAAAATATGCACTGGCACTTACTGAGTGTATTCAGTGTGCCTATAGCACTGTACACAATTAACCAGACCAGGAACAACTCCAATCGGCCATTATCAGATCATCGCAAAAGAGAAAACCACATTTTGACATTTTGGACGCACTTCTGCCACATAACCAGCACTTTTACGATGTATTTTTTAACAAACAGGGTAAGGTCAGGGTTTGGAGCAGTTCATTTGGTTATAGGTTTAGCGCTTTGGGACAGGTAGCTAACCGGCCCCGGCAGAATTGCACTGTGGAAAAAAAATTAACAGAGGACAACAAACAGGCGGCAACAGAAATATAGAAACGTGCTCAGGGGACGATAAACTGGGACAAGGGGGGCCTTTTCACTCTCACACACCTGGGAAACTGTCCTGAAGAAGTCGGAACAGCAGGTTTTAGTTAGCTTTTTATTTTTCATGCCCTTATTTTTGTCTTGTTTCAGCATAGTCTGTACTTTTTATTATTATTATTATTATCATACATTTTATCTGTTGCATCGTTTCCGGCGAAGTAAGTTTCCAAGTTTGCGGATGTTGTAAAACCATTCTGAGATGGTCGATGTAAAACCCTCATTCGTCCAGGTGTGGTCCATCGTAGAAAGGGTTTCAGGGGTTGTCATCCGGACGCCGTTTGAAGATCGAGACGTTTCGACTTTTATCCAAAAGTCATTGTCAATCAGAGAGCTGGTCTGGGAACTTTCTACGATGGACCACACCTGGACGAATGAGGGTTTACATCGACGAATTCTGGAGAATTTTGGGCAAGGTACCTTAGATCTGGTACGGGAGCTTGAGAATACAGCCCCGAGTTCCCAGACCAGCTCTCTGATTGACAATGACTTTTGGATAAAAGTCGAAACGTCTCGATCTTCAAACAGCGTCCGGATGACAACCCCTGAAACCCTTTCTACCATTCTGAGATGGGGCTTTTACTGGTGAAAATGGATCCAAAACATCAAGAATGAAACACAAACAAACTCTGGTCTGAAAAAAGAGCATTTAAGATGAAAATGAAGACAAATGAATAAACTCAATTAGGACTGCGCAATATGGAAAAAAATGCTTATGACGATTTTCTTGGGGCCAGATCATGATTTTGATTACATCACGATACATGTTCACTTTGTATTTTTCTATTGCCTTCAATAGAGCTGCACGATTTAGGGAAAATATCTAATTGTGGATTTTCTGACCAGTGTGATTGTGATTAGATTTGTGATTTAAATTGTTAATTGTTCATTTTAATGTGATTTTGTGGGTTTAATAATATGATTCAGTTCAAATTCACATTTTAAACACAATTTTGTCACTTTTAATCACGTTTATGTCACATTCAGTTGTGTTTGTCATATTTAAACGCATCTTTGTCACATTTAGTCACATCTTTGTCGTTTTAGTCGCGTTTTTATCGCTTTTAGTCGCATTTCGGTGCATTGAGTTTGTTGTTCATAGGCACGTTTTTGTCGCTTTTGAACACTTTTTGTCGCTTGTTTCTGAACACGTTTGTACAAATCCAAGCTACAGTGTTAGAAGATTTTATTCAAATCAAAGCAAGACATTTTTTTTGTTGTTTGTGGAAGAAGTTATTGCACTTCAAAAATTGCAGCATTTGTGATTTGCTAATGCTAAGAGGTAAATAAAGTCATCTGCTCAGAGGCTTCAGAGGCTAAACAACAGGAGAAAAAGTGTGTTTGAACAGACAGCTGCATTAAAGACACAAACAGTCAATCACGGTAGGACGATTTCACAAAAACAGCAGATCTATATCTATGTACTGCATGAATTAAACGTATATATTTTGCAACACAGCATCTCAAATGACAGCTTGCTCTCAAAGACTCTCCCTAAAAGAAAGAATAATAAAAATAATGTCAAGCCTTTTCACACTGACAAGAAACGACCATTCAGTGCAAATTTAATGAGGCTTATAAACATGTTTGCCTTCTCCTCTCGCTCTGGGACGCTCATGTCGCCCAAACTAAAGGTCATTATAAATCACGGCAGCGCTGATTGGTCCTGTGCTCCTCGTGCGGTTTTAATTATCCACAGACACCTTCAGATATGCCACCTTCACGCGTCAAACTGCATTGTCAACGGGCACCACGTCCTCTTTCCTTTACGCGTCAACAAGAAGCAACACCTAAAGGCTAAAGGAGGCGCAATGTTATATTCACAAGGACTATATTTACCCTTTGACCCCAGCGCCTCGCCAGAGCGCAGAGCAGACGCTGCACAGTGGCGTAAGGATGGCGTCAAGGTCAAATAAGGGTAAATGAGAAACTAGCACGCCCCCCAGAGCCGCGCGTCCCCCTCTGAGCGCGGGGCGAGAGCACGTGGACCAGACGTCAAGAAACACATCTCTGCGGTCCAAACGTGTCCCGTGAACGCTCCGGTGACAGCGGGGTTTGATCTGCGCATTTCAGACTCAGGTGCGCTGGTTTGAGCGTGTGCCAACTGTGAGTCATTTCCTGACGCACGTGTGAGCGACGTGCACAATAATAACAACAGCCAAGACAACGACACAAGTGTGCACCCGCGGAAACATGACGTGCTCGACCCAAACACGCGACAACATAAACCCTCAATAACCTGAAGAGTGATGTGCAGCGGTCAGGGCTGAGGATGACCGCACACCCCGCTCCGGAGCCGGAGCGTCCAAACTGTGAGAACACCGTGCACTTGTCACTCTGCAGCCCCCGTGCCTCTCCCCCTCCCCGGTCAGAGGTGCGCGCCCCGGGCTTTACCTGGTAGCTCAGGAGGCTGTCGGGTTCTTTGGACATGTTGTTGTTGTTGTTGTTGTGTTGAGCTCAGTCCGGGTGAATTCTCCTGACGGCGGTGAATAACGCGGCTCTCCCGGGCTCTAGTGTTCACCCGCGGCGGTGCGGCACGTGGTGAGGCTGAGCATCACGGATGGTGTGAAAGGTGACAGCATGAGGTCTGAGAGTGAACAGTCTCTGCTCTGGGCGCTCCTGTCCTGACTCCTGCTGTGGAGCAGGATGCGGAGCATCGCTGCAGCGTCAGCCAATCAGACGCGAACGACCCGCGACGCAATGCTGCTCCCTCTCTCCGTCTCTCTCCAGTGCTGGCACGAGCTATAGATCCACTACACAGTCCATACTGAGCCTCTGCAGTGCATCAGGCGCCTGGAGAGGGCAAACACACACAATTATGTACAATTATATCATTTACACTCGTGCATAGGTTCAGTCCCGGTGACATCTGTCTGCCTCTGGTTCCACATAACCCTCCTGTCAGGGGCAGGGCATCTGAGTTAAACCCTGTGCCTCAGGTTTGGCTGTGAATGAGGAGCCACACGTGAGCTTTGGGCGCCCTCTGGCGGAACAAAGAATAACTACACCCTCCGTGAAGGTGAGCTTGCGCAGGTTCCGATCACATGACCTGTCCTCGTGCCCTGTGCGTCTTTATCCAGGGATAAGCGCTACTTTCTTCGGAACATGCGCAGTCCGCTTTCTCCAGAGTTTCTATGGCGACGGTAAACAGTGAGAGCGTCGTTATGGGAACAGTGTGAGTGTCGTGAAGCGGCCGCGGAGACGGAGACAGCGGTGTGTGTTTTATTGAACACTTTAAACACGTTCGAGCGAGAGAAAACGAGACTTTGACACAAACAGGAGCGGGATGACCCCGGACCCACGGGACACGCGCGACACGGGTTTGATCCGTGTCTCTGAGCGCGCTCCGCTTCAGTCTCTGCAGCGCACTGTCCGCGTCCCGGAGTCCAGATTGAGATGTCAGCTCGACCCTCTTCATCCTGTCGTTACGTAAAGACGTGACAGCGGCCACAGGTAACGTACAGCCGCGTGCTGCTTCAACATTCAGCCAAACAATGAACAACTAACAAAGTGCACGTCCTGTCCACAGTCTGTGCTCCAGGCTCGACATGCAGCAGATGCCAGGTGTGTGACACATTCAGGGCCTAAAGCACAGCAGCTTCGGAGTGATTCTTTATTTGTTTTGTTACGTGTGTGACACCTGTGTGTTGTGGTCAGCGTTGCAGCCGGCCTTGCACCGCTTTGGCCCGTGTCTCCCCGCCATCAAACCGGACCGGATCCGCACGGCCAAAGCTCTGGTGGAGAAGGCTGTCAAGGTGAGGAGACATTTGATTTATTTACTCATGTATTGTTTATTTAATTGACTCAAAAGGTGGCAGTTGGTCTGTTTATTTTTTAAATGATTAGTTCTGTCTAAAATGAATAAATCCTGCAGATCGTGCAGTGACAGTGAGCTGGGCTGGATATGTCTGAAACATGAATACTTCACCAAAGGACACTTGTGTGTTTAATGGGACGTGTTTGTGTCTCAATGCTAACGCTAATGCAGAACAATTTAGAAATAAACAACCCATCAATGGGATCATTACGTGTGACGTCACACCTCACTTCCGGGGTCTGAGCTGCAGGATCAGCAATAAATACAAACAGGACAGAGACACTTTCCCTTCTTTGATTTCCGTGAAATAAGAATAAAAAATAAAAAAAAAGTGGCTTGAAATGAATTGTCTTTGGGATTGTTAAACACTTTTTATACCCTTGGAACGAAGGCCTGAATGGAGAAGTGTTGTAGATGTTAAGTTAATTAAAAGAAAGACATTAGGCGGGCGACATAGACGTGCATTACAATAAAACGCTCATTAATTTGACGCAAACGGCACACAGTGTCTGACAGAGCTGCTTTTACAATATATCTGCGCTGGGACAACACGGATTTTACTTTATTACATGAAGAAAAAAAACAGTTTACAATCAGCGACAGATGAAAAGGACCTGGAAGCAAGAAAAAATGCTGTGTCATCACTGTGTGACGTCACACATGACAGAATGTTCAGTTTGCCCAATGTTAAATCAATGGAGAGTTTAAAATGCTAAATACTAATCTTAGCATTAATTAATCAAACGTATTCTAACACTTTATTTTGATAAATGTATTTAACAGAAGTGACCCAGCAGTTTATCAGGTTCTTCCATGGATTTTTTGTTCTTTTTTTTTTACATCGTTTTGGCTAATGTTCCAGCTGCAAACATGGCAGATCACCATGGTAACGGCTGTTTTGTTTTTTTTGACGTTCCACAGATTAACATGCTGTAATCTGATGCAGGTCACAGTGTTTAGAGCGTGGTTAATTGCAGTCTCTGGGAAGGTTTTAACAAATCAGATTACAATTAAATGCAATATTAAGCAATGTGCTTTTTGAACCTGGTAATGGTCTGTATCAGATGAAACTGGATAAATAATCTGAATTTTTTTGTTGAACGTTTTGCCGAGGACCTCTGCATATTTGTTTGACCTCACCTCGTCTAACCCTGCTCCTCTTCTCCTCTGCTCTGTCACTCCTCTTCTTCCTCCTCCTCTTCTGATCACATATCTTACTACTTTATTCCTCTTCTCTTCTTGTCCTCTTCTCCTAACTCCCCCCTTCTTTGCTCTTCCTCTCCTCCTTCACTTCTGCTTTTTCTTCTCATCTTCTGCTCTTCCTCCTCCTCCTTTCCTCTCTTCTTTCTCCTCCTCTTCTCTTCCTCTTATTCCCTCTTCAATTCCTTCTATCCTCCTCTTCCTTCTCTCCTTCCTTCTGTCCTCTTTCTCTCCTTTTCCTCCTCTCCTCCCTCTCCTCTCTCTCTTCTTCCCTCCTCCTCCCCCTCCTCTTCCTCTCCCTCTTCTTCTCTCCTCATCCTCTTCCTTGTCTCCTCTTTCCCTCTTCTCCTCCTCCACCTACTCCTCTCCTTCTCCCCATCCTCTCCTCTTCTCCCTCTTCACCCTCTCCTCCTCCTCCTCCTCCTCCTCCCCCTCCTCTCTTCCTCTTATCGTCCTCCTCTTCTTCAATTCCTTCTATCCTCCTCTTCCTTCTCTCCTTCCTTCTGTCCTCTTTCTCTCCTCCTGTTCCCCTTCTCCTCTCCTCTTCCTCCTTCTCTTCCTCTCCTCTTCTTCCTCTCCTCTCTCTTTTCTTCCCTCCTCCTCCCCCTCCTCTTCCTCTCCCTCTTCTTCTCTCCTCATCCTCTTCCTTCTCTCCTCTTTCCCTCTTCTCCTCCTCCACCTACTCCTTCTCCCCATCCTCTCCCTCTCCTCTTCTCCCTCTTCACCCTCTCCTCCTCCTCCTCTCCTCCTTCTCCCCATCCTCTCCCTCTCCTCCTCTTCCTCTCCTCCTTCACTTCTGCTTTTTCTTCTCATCTTCTGCTCTTCCTCCTCCTCCTTTCCTCTCTTCTTTCTCCTCCTCTTCTCTTCCTCTTATCCTCCTCCTCTTCAAGTCCTTCTATCCTCCTCCTCTTCCTTCTCTCCTCCTCCTTCTGTCCCCTTTCTCTCCTCCCTCTCCTCTTCCTCTTCTTCTCTCCTCATCCTCTTCCTTCTCTCCTCTTTCCCTCTTCTCCTCCTCCACCTACTCCTCTCCTTCTCCCCATCCTCTCCCTCTCCTCTTCTCCCTCTTCACCCTCTCCTCCTCCTCCTCTCCTCCTTCTCCCCATCCTCTCCCTCTCCTCCTCTTCCTCTCCTCCTTCACTTCTGCTTTTTCTTCTCATCTTCTGCTCTTCCTCCTCCTCCTTTCCTCTCTTCTTTCTCCTCCTCTTCTCTTCCTCTTATCCTCCTCCTCTTCAAGTCCTTCTATCCTCCTCCTCTTCCTTCTCTCCTCCTCCTTCTGTCCCCTTTCTCTCCTCCCTCTCCTCTTCCTCTCCCTCTTCTTCTCTCCTCATCCTCTTCTTTCTCTCCTCTTTCCCTCTTCTCCTCCTCCACCTACTCCTCTCCTTCTCCCCATCCTCTCCCTCTCCTCTTCTCCCTCTTCACCCTCTCCTCCTCCTCCTCCTTCTCCCCCTCCTCTCCCTCTCCTCCTCCAGATGCACAGGATCTTCTCGGTGCATGGGCCGTACCCGGTGATCCGTGAGGCCTTGAGGTCCCGGGGCTGGGTGGAGAGGCGTTTGCCCCGGACTCTCCACAAAGCCTCAGGGACGACGAGTCCGGGTCTGGAGGAGGACGAGGGAGACGAGGGAGACAGCGGGCCCAGCGCAGCGGGTGAGGGACGCTTTCACACACATTTAGGGTTTAATTACACGATTGTATTATTTAGCGTCAAAACAATTGAGTAAAAGTCGAGCTGTGCAGTTCAAATGTCCAGGCGAGACAGGGCAGGGAGCGGGAAAACAACGAGACATTGGTTTGGAAGGTTTAATAGATTTACTTTCATAAACGTAAGATGAAAATGGCTTTTTATGTGTAAAATTTCCAAAACTGCACAGATTTGGGACATGTAAATCTGCAAAAAAGACACATTTTTCTAGCCCTTTAGTCAAAGAGCAATATACTTTTTCATATCAGACCATGGAAGTTTCAAAGTGATGAAATAAAAAAAAAAAAAAAAAAAGAAAAATTTAAATGTAGACCGGGCTAGTCTTTTTCCACAAATTGTGAACTTGAACTTAAAACCTTTGGGCAAGATGTCACCATGAACGTGTCAAAAAATAAAAAATAAAAGTATCCACATAAATTTTATTTGAGTAAAGTATAAATATCAAAATATTTTACTTAAAGGGCACATATTCTGCTACATTGACTTTTCTGAGCTTTTAAGCCTGTTCTAACAAGTTACGCTGTTTTGAGGAATGTTTATTATAAAATCCTCCCCCTCCGAGCGTCAAACACACTTCCTGCTAAACTCCTTTTCGGATTTTTAAGTTTTAAGTCCTTAAATCATAGCCAGACTTTCATTTCTGCCTCTAAACACGATAACTGTTGCAGCAAATCTGCATCCGAACTTCTTTTCAGCACTAACTTCATCAGATTGTATATTGCGTTGGCGCCATCTGCTGGCTAGATACACTCAGTAAGTGTCATTTCATAGCAACTGATAACACAGGGCATAGAATGAATAAGAAACTTTTTTTTGTTTTAAAACATGAGATGGCAAATTTAAGGTACTCAAGAGCATGTTTAAAAGCTAACAACAACAACATGAAAAATGCAGAATATCTTTCCTTTAAGGTGAGACACTGCAGGTGAATGGGAAAAAATCTTAAATTTAAAGATATCAATTTGAAACTTGGGGTGCACGGTGGCAGAGCGGCTAGAGCTTCTGCCTCTCAATAAGGAGATCGTGGGTTCGAATCCCGGACCACCCAAACATCACATGATCTCTCTGGGTGGAGTCTGCATGTCCTCCCCGTGTTACCGTGGGTTCTCTCCGGGTTCTCCGGCTCCTCCCACCGTCCAAAGACATGACTGTGGAGGTTAATTGACAACTTTAAATTGTCCCTAGTGTATGAATGTGAGAGTGAATGGTTGTCTGTCCTTGTCTGTCTCTCTGTGTCAGCCCTGCGAAGAGTTGGCCACTGTCCAGGGTGTACCCCGCCTAAGGCCCAAAGTCACTGGGATAGGCTCCAGTCACCCACGACCCCTAACGGGAATAAGCGGTAGAAAATGAATGAAAATGAATGAATTTGAAACTTCTCCAGTAGTTTACTCACATAAATGTAAGAAAAACGTATAGTACAAGTTTCTCATCATCATCAGGCATTTTATGTGTAAAAATGAACAAAAGTATAAATGAACAAAAAATTATCACCAAAACCCATGTGTTTTAAAGTTTTAAATATAAAGCTGTGTTCAAGAGTGTCAAATGCTTTATAAAAATCTAGGAATAATATTAAACTTTCATTCTCTATGAATTGTCTATAGTCCAGCAGGTCAAGGATCAGTCTAGTGTGAAAATGTATATTCCTGCCCTTTATAAAGGCAGACTGGCACTCATTAATAATATCTGACAGCCCAGTGTTTAAACGATTGGCAAAAATAAGGGCTAATAGTTTATAGTCTGTACACAAAAGGGTTATAGGACGCCAGTTCTCAATCGAAAGAGGATCTTTGTTGGTTTTAGGGATCAAAGTAATGAGACCACGCTTCATGGTGGGAGAGAGATTATGGTTTGCAATACATTCGCCAAGGGCTTCAAATAAAATTTGGCGTATTTCTTTCCAAAAAAATAAATAAAATTCGACAGTTAAACCATCTATACCAGGTGACTTGCCTTTTGCCATTTGATTAATTGCTTTGTCTAGTTCTTCTATAATTACGTCGTCTTCCATATTATTTTTAAAGTTATCATTAATTCTGTCGCCAAGTAAATTGACAGATTCAAAAAAAGCTTTGCACTTTGACTCTGAGTAATTGGAACAGTACAATTTATTATAAAAATGTTGTATTGCCCTATTGATTTCATGCAATTCGTCAGTAACTGCACCATCAATTCTTAATTTGGCTATTTTCTTTTTTGATTGTCTCTATTTTTCCAGGCTAAAAAAATAAGAGGAATTTTTCTCACCCTCTTCAATCCAGCGAGCATAAATAATAAAATATAAATGAAAGAATGAAACATTTTAAAGAGCAATTTAGACAGGTATGTAGTTTCCACATGGAAGCCGTTATGTTGAGAGACCAAGCTGACTAAAAAATTAGTTTTGCCTGTAGTGTACTAACTTCAGTACTTTCACTTTTGTTTTGTTGCTTTCCTACATTGAAGAAAATAGAACTGGTGTTGTTGTATCCTGCAGGTGCATTCACAAGTCCTGTTTGGTCACATCAGGTTCATCCACCATTAAACCATCAGGATAATTTACGAGCCTCAATTACCGTACAACGTTACACAGCATTTGTTAAAAATGTAGAAGGATTAGGCCGTGTGTAACAGGAGCCGTATAAACAGGCTTCACTTAATGGTTCACGTGACATCGCAACGTTTAAACTGACCTGACTTTACCTCTGAGCTGGAATCTGTGGCGCAGTTTGTCATTTTACCGTGAAAAGACAGACGTTTTGACCTGGTTTATGGTTTACTGTCGCTCGTCCCTGCCCTAATTATTTGTAAACCGTCACAGCAAAAAGTTTACCCAGAATGCTTCACAATATGACATTTGTTAAAGTTTATATGACAGGTTAGACGTCACATTTCACTAAAACGCAGTGATTTAAGATTTTACTGAATAGTTTTCCCGTTTTTCCCCAGTTTGTCAGTTTTTGTAAAGTTTATAATGTCACTTCCTGGTTGCAAATATGACATAGTTGGAGGTAATCCCACAACTGTTACCTAGCAACCATTTTGAAAAAGAGGGCCAAAACCCATATAAATTACACAATAGTTATGATTTGACAAATAATAATACCCAATAACAACTTTATTTTGTTGAATGTCCGTTTAAACTGACCAAAAGAGGTTTCTGTCTACTATTTATTTTCAACTGAATGTCTCTTTTTGATGACATCACAGAAGGATTCCATTTTAGGACAGAGCACTACTTCCTGTATTTTAAACATTTATTTTTCTAAATTTCTTCACAAACTGCAACTTCACAGATGTAAAACTATGATAAATATTTAACACAGGTGCCCTCCCACCAAACTATGTTAGTATTAGAGAAACATGAGAACCTTCACATAAATTTTAAACTAGAGGTGTGTTTATGGCTAAAACAATACCTTGAAAAACATGCATTCTTACTGTGAGCGGGCTCGCCTCTCCACAGACCTGACCTGGAACTTGGCCCGGTCGGATCACCTGTGGGAAAAGTGGAAAGTGCGTGAATAAGTCTAATGCTATACTGTGGAACATTTCAGGCAAAGCAATAACATCTCTTATAATGTAGTGCAGGAGGTGAACTTTCCTCTAGTACCTTGATTTTCAGCCGGGGAACACAGTGCGCCTCGAGGTACTGCCAGGTGTGCCTTGAAAACATGGAATGAGGAATGGAGGAATTTTTTTAAAGTACTTTAACCCATTTCTGTACCAAAAATAAAGCATAACAATCACAACTGCCAAATTTAAAGAGCAAGACAGTGAGACATTATTTGCTGCATTATATACCCGATTTTATTCACTAAAATATCTAAAAAGTCAGGCGCCGTGGTGTCTTTTCAATCAAAAAAGTGTGCGCCGACTCAAAAAAGGTTGAAAATCACTGCTCAAGAAAAGTTGGATAGTTTAAATGACGAGATTATTATAGTAAATCTGAGAACCCAAAAAAAACAGAGTACAGAATAAGCCATACTTTAGAAAACTGCCCATGCAGCTAAGTTTTACACCATACTGTGGAACATTATACCCACAGGATTTCTATAGAGACAAGAGACAGGTTTAGAATGTGCACAATAAAGGTTGAATAATAATTTTAGTGCAAGAAAACCATTCAAAATGAAATAAACAAAAAAACATGCTTTTGTTTTAGTCTATTTCTGGATAAAAAACATTACATTACATTTTTAGCTCTCTTAGTACTCATTTTTCAACTCAATTTTGAACTAGACTGAAAAGTAAAAAGCCAATTTCATATGGTTCACGGGCACAATTTAGCACTTAGCATTTAGCATATACTTTATGGTGACAGTCATTAAGCAAACAAAAATATTAACGCTTCTCAAAATCGATACAAAATCATTTTTACGCTTCAAACTTTAATTTTAAATCGATTTTGTCACGTGCTACTATTACTTTTACTGCAGTAACTTGTTCACTCGTGTATCAAATATTAAGTCATAAAACTGAGGAACAAATATTGGTCTCAATCCAATCCACTTTATTTATATAGCACATTTTACAAACAGTTTCCAAAGTACCGTACAGAAACAGAATAAACTCACAATATATAGATAAATAAAAGCAAGCGTTTCCTTCAAAAACCAAAGCTAGAGTCACACTTTGGGAAAGGTCCGGCGCTCCACTCACGCCGTATTTCCCCGTATCAACACTTGATCAATTGAGTGTCTAATTTCGCCGCTGCTCCATTGATGCATGAAACATTAGCGAGACTTCTTAAGCTTTAGCTCGTGCACACGTCGCCTCACGCTCGTCCGACTCTGTCTCCTCAGACGCGGCGGAGGAGGACGAGAAAGAGGAGCTCCGCGATGACATGGACGACCTCATGGTGAGACCGTCCAACCCGACACCTCCGCGGCCGTCACCGTCGGTCGGGCCTAATCCGCGTCTCCGTTTTCTGATGTGTAAATCTTTCAGGCCCGAATGGTGCGGAACAAGCCCACGTACTTCTACTGGACGACGCGCAGAGACACCGTCGACTGCCACTCGCTGCGCCGGGACCAGATGATCAACCACTACGAGAACGCCGCCACTTTCACCACCAAGGTTGTCTGTAGATTGCGCCGCGTGATGATGGCGTGAGGCCGGGCGATGTAGAGAGCGACGGCGTTTTCTGCTGTAAAAGCTCAAAGCGGGACTAAAATGTGAAAGAGCTGCTACAGTCTGACAACAAATATAAAAGTCTGCAACTCTGATAAATATTTAGTTTGTATCTGGCATATGAAATGAAGAAAATCAAGTAAACAGTTGAAGAAAACCAGATAAACAACAGGAACACTGCAGCTACGCTCACATTTATCACTGACACAGACTTTGGGATCCCGCACAGTTGAATTCATTACCTTTCTGTCCTTAAATAACATGTTTCTGAGTCCAAGTGTTGTGAAATTAAATTAATTGTTGTGTAGGAGCTGAAGTGTTCTAATGCTGCGTTCCAGGCAACTGGGAAGTCTGTTATTTCCCACTTCATAGATACACGTTCGGACCTCAGAGCATTCCAGCTGAATGAACTCATATGTAAACAATCTGGCTAATGCTAACAGTAAATAGATTGTTTTCGGATTTCGGATCCTGTAACAAATGTTTACATGGTTTATATGTTGCTTAATCGCTCAGGTTCACTTCTTGAGGTGATTATTATGGCTGTAACATGTCACTGTTTGAGTTCGTAAGTGAAGTGGGAGTTGCTCGAGCAGCGTTCCAGGGCATTTTTTCAAGTTGGAGGTAAATATCCCAGTTACCAGTTGCCTGGAACGCACCATAAATCTCCAACAGCCAGTAGCAAACAAGCTCACCAAGCTCTGCAGTCACAGAAACAACGAGAACCTACCTTCAGTTTACATTTTGCCGTACAAGTTAGTTAATGTGAGCGAAGCAAGACCTCCATGGACAAAAATTAGGCCAAAAAAGCAAAGATACACATTTTATCAGTTTGTGCGGCTCCTTGTTTCACATAATACAGATTATTACAAACGAGTAAAGTATGTCTGCGTGCAGGTCGGGCTGTGTGTGAACCTGAGGAACCTGCAGTGGTTCGATTCGGCCGATCCAGACACGTTCTTCCCCAGATGTTACGTCCTGGGAGCAGAGGACGAGAAACACGCTTTTATAGGTGACGCAGCAAATAATACATTTACGCTTTGATATTGTAAAGTTCACAAATGTCCATTTTGTAATATTAGAAAACTAGCAGGTTTATATGACATGAAAAATGTGAGCGTGTGGTTTGTTTGGACAGTGGACTTCAGGAGGACGGCCTGCTCCAGTCTGCTGCAGCACGTGGTGGAGACACAGAACACACACACAGCACGGACAGAACAACCACACACCAGCAACAGTGAGTTCAACCTAAACACATGCACAGACTTTAATACTAGTGAAGTGTCACATGTACCTGACAGAGGGGAAAGGAAAGGTTAGTCAAGTGTTTACGAGGCCTTAATTAGCGCTAGTTAACTGTTCATAAGCACAAGGACAATAGCATCGTGTACGGCTTTTAATACTTTAGGCCATAAACCAAAAATAACCCATGTACTAAATGTTTTTAAGAGCATTCATAAGCTGCTTACTAAACTGTGATCAATGATAGTAAATGCCTCATAAATGTGCAAATATCTAATCCTCAGTTATACATAGTTAATAGTTTAATAGTTTATAGTAGCTTGAAGAACCTTATTTTAAATCTTTTTAAAGTAATGTTTTTCTTAGAAACCTCTGGTCCCTCTGTTTGGTGATGTTTGATAATGTTTGGTGATGTTTGATGATGTTTGGTGATGTTTGGTGGTGTTTGGTGATGTTTGATGATGTTTGGTGATGTTTGATGATGTTTGGTGATGTTTGATGATGTTTGGTGATGTTTGGTGATGTTTGATGATGTTTGGTGATGTTTGGTGATGTTTGGTGATGTTTGGTGATGTTTGATGATGTTTGGTGATGTTTGATGATGTTTGGTGATGTTTGGTGATGTTTGATAATGTTTGGTGATGTTTGATGATGTTTGGTGATGTTTGATGATGTTTGGTGATGTTTGATGATGTTTGGTGATGTTTGATAATGTTTGGTGATGTTTGATGATGTTTGGTGATGTTTGGTGATGTTTGGTGATGTTTGGTGATGTTTGATGATGTTTGATAATGTTTGGTGATGTTTGATGATGTTTGGTGATGTTTGATGATGTTTGGTGATGTTTGGTGATGTTTGATGATGTTTGGTGATGTTTGATGATGTTTGGTGATGTTTGGTGATGTTTGGTGATGTTTGATAATGTTTGGTGATGTTTGATGATGTTTGGTGATGTTTGATAATGTTTGGTGATGTTTGATGTTTGGTGATGTTTGATGTTTGGTGATGTTTGGTGATGTTTGGTGATGTTTGGTGATGTTTGGTGATGTTTGGTGATGTTTGGTGATGTTTGGTGATGTTTGATGATGTTTGATGATGTTTGGTGATGTTTGGTGATGTTTGGTGATGTTTGGTGATGTTTGATGATGTTTGGTGATGTTTGATGATGTTTGATGATGTTTGGTGATGTTTGGTGATGTTTGATAATGTTTGGTGATGTTTGATGATGTTTGGTGATGTTTGGTGATGTTTGGTGATGTTTGGTGATGTTTGATGATGTTTGATAATGTTTGGTGATGTTTGATGATGTTTGGTGATGTTTGATGATGTTTGGTGATGTTTGGTGATGTTTGATGATGTTTGGTGATGTTTGATGATGTTTGGTGATGTTTGGTGATGTTTGGTGATGTTTGATAATGTTTGGTGATGTTTGATGATGTTTGGTGATGTTTGATAATGTTTGGTGATGTTTGATGTTTGGTGATGTTTGGTGATGTTTGGTGATGTTTGGTGATGTTTGGTGATGTTTGGTGATGTTTGGTGATGTTTGATAATGTTTGGTGATGTTTGATGATGTTTGGTGATGTTTGGTGATGTTTGGTGATGTTTGGTGATGTTTGGTGATGTTTGATAATGTCTGGTGATGTTTGGTGATGTTTGGTGATGTTTGGTGATGTTTGATGATGTTTGATGATGTTTGGTGATGTTTGGTGATGTTTGATGATGTTTGGTGATGTTTGATGATGTTTGGTGATGTTTGATAATGTTTGGTGATGTTTGATGATGTTTGGTGATGTTTGATAATGTTTGGTGATGTTTGGTGATGTTTGGTGATGTTTGATAATGTTTGGTGATGTTTGGTGATGTTTGGTGATGTTTGATGATGTTTGGTGATGTTTGATAATGTTTGGTGATGTTTGATGATGTTTGGTGATGTTTGATAATGTTTGGTGATGTTTGATGATGTCTGGTGGTGTTTGGTGATGTTTGGTGATGTTTGGTGATGTTTGGTGATGTTTGGTGATGTTTGGTGATGTTTGATGATGTCTGGTGATGTCTGGTGATGTTTGGTGATGTTTGGTGATGTTTGGTGGTGTTTGGTGATGTTTGGTGATGTTTGGTGGTGTTTGGTGATGTTTGATGATGTCTGGTGATGTCTGGTGATGTTTGGTGATGTTTGGTGATGTTTGGTGGTGTTTGGTGATGTTTGGTGGTGTTTGGTGATGTTTGATGATGTTTGGTGATGTTTGATGATGTTTGGTGATGTTTGATGATGTTTGATGATGTTTGGTGATGTTTGGTGATGTTTGATAATGTTTGGTGATGTTTGATGATGTTTGGTGATGTTTGGTGATGTTTGGTGATGTTTGATGATGTTTGATAATGTTTGGTGATGTTTGATGATGTTTGATGATGTTTGGTGATGTTTGGTGATGTTTGATGATGTTTGGTGATGTTTGATGATGTTTGGTGATGTTTGGTGATGTTTGGTGATGTTTGATAATGTTTGATAATGTTTGGTGATGTTTGATGATGTTTGGTGATGTTTGGTGATGTTTGGTGATGTTTGATGATGTTTGATAATGTTTGGTGATGTTTGATGATGTTTGATGATGTTTGGTGATGTTTGGTGATGTTTGATGATGTTTGGTGATGTTTGATGATGTTTGGTGATGTTTGGTGATGTTTGGTGATGTTTGATAATGTTTGGTGATGTTTGATGATGTTTGGTGATGTTTGATAATGTTTGGTGATGTTTGATGTTTGGTGATGTTTGGTGATGTTTGGTGATGTTTGGTGATGTTTGGTGATGTTTGGTGATGTTTGATAATGTTTGGTGATGTTTGGTGATGTTTGGTGATGTTTGGTGATGTTTGATGATGTTTGGTGATGTTTGGTGATGTTTGGTGATGTTTGATAATGTTTGGTGATGTTTGGTGATGTTTGGTGATGTTTGGTGATGTTTGATGATGTTTGGTGATGTTTGGTGATGTTTGGTGATGTTTGGTGATGTTTGGTGATGTTTGATGATGTTTGGTGATGTTTGATGATGTTTGGTGATGTTTGATAATGTTTGGTGATGTTTGATGATGTTTGGTGATGTTTGTTGATGTTTGGTGTTGTTTGGTGATGTTTGGTGATGTTTGGTGATGTTTGGTGATGTTTGGTGATGTTTGGTGATGTTTGGTGATGTTTGATGATGTCTGGTGATGTTTGGTGATGTTTGGTGATGTTTGGTGGTGTTTGGTGGTGTTTGGTGATGTTTGGTGGTGTTTGGTGATGTTTGGTGGTGTTTGGTGATGTTTGGTGGTGTTTGGTGATGTTTGGTGATGTTTGGTGATGTTTGGTGATGTTTGGTGATGTTTGGTGATGTTTGGTGATGTTTGGTGGTGTTTGGTGGTGTTTGGTGGTGTTTGGTGGTGTTTGGTGATGTTTGGTGATGTTTGGTGATGTTTGGTGATGTTTGGTGATGTTTGGTGATGTTTGGTGATGTTTGATGATGTTTGGTGATGTTTGATGATGTTTGGTGATGTTTGGTGATGTTTGGTGATGTTTGATGATGTTTGATAATGTTTGGTGATGTTTGATGATGTTTGGTGATGTTTGATGATGTTTGATGATGTTTGATGATGTTTGGTGATGTTTGATAATGTTTGGTGATGTTTGATGATGTTTGATGATGTTTGGTGATGTTTGGTGATGTTTGGTGATGTTTGATAATGTTTGGTGATGTTTGATGATGTTTGGTGATGTTTGGTGATGTTTGGTGATGTTTGGTGATGTTTGATGATGTTTGGTGATGTTTGATGATGTTTGGTGATGTTTGATGATGTTTGGTGATGTTTGATAATGTTTGGTGATGTTTGATGATGTTTGGTGATGTTTGATGATGTTTGGTGATGTTTGATGATGTTTGGTGATGTTTGATAATGTTTGGTGATGTTTGATGATGTTTGGTGATGTTTGGTGATGTTTGGTGATGTTTGGTGATGTTTGGTGATGTTTGGTGATGTTTGATGATGTTTGGTGATGTTTGATTATGTTTGGTGATGTTTGATGATGTTTGGTGATGTTTGATGATGTTTGGTGATGTTTGGTGATGTTTGGTGATGTTTGATAATGTTTGGTGATGTTTGATGATGTTTGGTGATGTTTGATAATGTTTGGTGATGTTTGGTGATGTTTGGTGATGTTTGGTGATGTTTGGTGGTGTTTGATGATGTTTGTTTATGTTTGGTGATGTTTGATAATGTTTGGTGATGTTTGATGATGTTTGGTGATGTTTGGTGATGTTTGGTGATGTTTGGTGATGTTTGGTGATGTTTGATAATGTTTGGTGATGTTTGGTGATGTTTGGTGATGTTTGATGATGTTTGATGATGTTTGGTGATGTTTGGTGATGTTTGTTAATGTTTGTTGATTTTTGATGATGTTTGTTTATGTTTGGTGATGTTTGGTGATGATGTTTGATGATGTTTGATGATGTTTGGTGATGTTTGGTGATGTTTGGTGATGTTTGATGATGTTTGATGATGTTTGGTGATGTTTGATGGTGTTTGGTGATGTTTGGTGATGTTTGGTGATGTTTGGTGATGTTTGGTGATGTTTGATGATGTTTGGTGATGTTTGATGATGTTTGGTGATGTTTGGTGATGTTTGGTGATGTTTGATGATGTTTGGTGATGTTTGGTGATGTTTGGTGATGTTTGGTGATGTTTGGTGATGTTTGGTGATGTTTGGTGATGTTTGGTGGTGTTTGGTGATGTTTGGTGGTGTCTGATGATGTTTGGTGATGTTTGGTGATGTTTGGTGGTGTTTGGTGATGTTTGGTGATGTTTGGTGATGTTTGGTGATGTTTGGTGATGTTTGGTGATGTTTGGTGATGTTTGATGATGTTTGGTGATGTTTGGTGATGTTTGGTGATGTTTGGTGATGTTTGTTGATGTTTGGTGATGTTTGGTGATGTTTGGTGATGTTTGGTGATGTTTGATGATGTTTGGTGATGTTTGGTGATGTTTGATGATGTTTGGTGATGTTTGATGATGTTTGGTGATGTTTGATGATGTTTGGTGATGTTTGATGATGTTTGGTGATGTTTGGTGATGTTTGGTGATGTTTGATAATGTTTGGTGATGTTTGATGATGTTTGGTGATGTTTGATGATGTTTGGTGATGTTTGGTGATGTTTGATAATGTTTGGTGATGTTTGATGATGTTTGGTGATGTTTGATGATGTTTGGTGATGTTTGGTGATGTTTGGTGATGTTTGGTGATGTTTGGTGATGTTTGGTGATGTTTGGTGATGTTTGGTGATGTTTGGTGATGTTTGGTGATGTTTGATGATGTTTGATGATGTTTGATGATGTCTGGTGATGTTTGGTGATGTTTGGTGATGTTTGGTGATGTTTGGTGATGTTTGGTGATGTTTGGTGATGTTTGATGATGTTTGGTGATGTTTGGTGATGTTTGGTGATGTTTGTTGATGTTTGGTGATGTTTGGTGATGTTTGGTGATGTTTGGTGATGTTTGGTGATGTTTGGTGATGTTTGGTGATGTTTGATGATGTTTGGTGATGTTTGATAATGTTTGGTGATGTTTGATGATGTTTGGTGATGTTTGATAATGTTTGGTGATGTTTGATGATGTTTGGTGGTGTTTGGTGATGTTTGGTGATGTTTGATATGTTTGGTGGCGTTTGGTGATGGCGTGATGATGTTTGGTGATGTTTGGTGATGTGGATGTTTGATAATGTTTGGTGATGTTTGATGATGTCTGGTGATGTTTGGTGATGTTTGGTGATGTTTGGTGATGTTTGGTGGTGTTTGGTGATGTTTGGTGATGTTTGGTGGTGTTGGGGTGAGTGTTTGGTGATGTTTGATGTTTGGCGATAACGATGATGTCTGGTGATGTTTGGTGATGTTTGGTGATGTTTGGTGATGTTTGGTGGTGTTTGGTGATGTTTGGTGGTGTTTGGTGATGTTTGATGATGTTTGATGATGTCTGGTGATGTTTGGTGATGTTTGGTGGTGTTTGGTGGTGTTTGGTGGTGTTTGGTGGTGTTTGGTGGTGTTTGGTGGTGTTTGGTGGTGTTTGATGATGTTTGATGATGTTTGGTGGTGTTTGGTGGTGTTTGGTGGAGTTTGGTGATGTTTGGTGATGTTTGGTGTTGTTTGTTGATGTTTGGTGATGTTTGGTGGTGTTTGATGATGTTTGATAATGTTTGGTGATGTTTGATGATGTTTGATGATGTTTGGTGGCGTTTGGTGGCGTTTGGTGGAGTTTGGTGATGTTTGGTGATGTTTGGTGATGTTTGGTGATGTTTGGTGATGTTTGGTGATGTTTGGTGATGTTTGGTGATGTTTGGTGATGTTTGGTGATGTTTGGTGATGTTTGGTGATGTTTGGTGATGTTTGATGATGTTTGGTGATGTTTGGTGATGTTTGGTGATGTTTGGTGATGTTTGGTGATGTTTGGTGGTGTTTGGTGATGTTTGGTGATGTTTGGTGGCGTTTGGTGGTGTTTGGTGGCGTTTGGTGGTGTTGGAGATGTTTGGTGATGTTTGGTGATGTTTGGTGGTGTTTGGTGGTGTTTGGTGATGTTTGGTGGTGTTTGGTGGTGTTTGGTGATGTTTGGTGATGTTTGGTGATGTTTGGTGGTGTTTGGTGGTGTTTGGTGATGTTTGGTGGTGTTTGGTGATGTTTGGTGGTGTTTGGTGGTGTTTGGTGGTGTTTGGTGATGTTTGGTGGCGTTTGGTGGTGTTTGGTGGTGTTTGGTGGTGTTTGGTGGTGTTTGGTGGTGTTTGGTGGTGTTTGGTGGTGTTTGGTGATGTTTGGTGGTGTTTGGTGGTGTTTGGTGATGTTTGGTGGTGTTTGGTGGTGTTTGGTGATGTTTGGTGGCGTTTGGTGGTGTTTGGTGGTGTTTGGTGGTGTTTGGTGGTGTTTGGTGGTGTTTGGTGATGTTTGGTGGTGTTTGGTGATGTTTGGTGGTGTTTGGTGGTGTTTGATGGTGTTTGGAGGTGTTTGATGGTGTTTGGAGGTGTTTGGTGGTGTGTGATGATGTTTGGTGATGTTTGGTGGTGTTTGGTGATGTTTGGTGATGTTTGGTGGTGTTTGGTGATGTTTGGTGGTGTTTGGTGATGTTTGGTGATGTTTGGTGGTGTTTGGTGATGTTTGGTGTTGTCTGATGATGTTTGGTGGTGTCTGATGATGTTTGGTGGTGTTTGGTGGTGTTTGGTGATGTTTGGTGGTGTTTGGTGATGTTTGGTGGTGTCTGATGATGTTTGGTGGTGTTTGGTGGTGTTTGACGTTTGGTGATGTTTGGTGGTGTCTGATGATGTTTGGTGATGTTTGGTGGTGTTTGGTGGTGTTTGATGATGTTTGGTGATGTTTGGTGGTGTTTGGTGGTGTTTGGTGGTGTTTGGTGATGTTTGGTGGCGTTTGGTGGCGTTTGGTGGCGTTTGGTGATGTTTGGTGATGTTTGGTGATGTTTGGTGATGTTTGGTGATGTTTGGTGATGTTTGGTGATGTTTGATGATGTTTGGTGATGTTTGGTGATGTTTGGTGATGTTTGGTGGTGTTTGGTGATGTTTGGTGGTGTTTGGTGATGTTTGGTGATGTTTGGTGATGTTTGATGATGTTTGGTGATGTTTGATGATGTTTGGTGATGTTTGGTGATGTTTGGTGGTGTTTGGTGATGTTTGGTGGTGTTTGGTGATGTTTGATGATGTTTGATGATGTTTGGTGATGTTTGGTGGTGTTTGGTGGTGTTTGGTGATGTTTGGTGGTGTTTGGTGATGTTTGGTGATGTTTGGTGATGTTTGATGATGTTTGGTGATGTTTGGTGGTGTTTGGTGGTGTTTGGTGATGTTTGGTGGTGTTTGATGATGTTTGGTGATGTTTGGTGGTGTTTGGTGGTGTTTGGTGATGTTTGGTGGCGTTTGGTGGTGTTTGGTGTTTGGTGATGTTTGGTGGCGTTTGGTGGCGTTTGGTGGTGTTTGGTGGTGTTGGAGGTGTTTGGTGGTGTTTGGTGGTGTTTGGTGGTGTTTGGTGATGTTTGGTGGTGTTTGGTGATGTTTGGTGGTGTTTGATGATGTTTGATGATGTTTGGTGGTGTTTGGTGGTGTTTGGTGGTGTTTGGTGATGTTTGGTGGCGTTTGGTGGCGTTTGGTGGTGTTTGGTAATGTTTGGTAATGTTTGGTGGCGTTTGGTGGTGTTGGAGGTGTTTGGTGGTGTTTGGTGGTGTTTGGTGGTGTTTGGTGATGTTTGGTGGTGTTTGGTGGCGTTTGGTGGCGTTTGGTGGTGTTGGAGGTGTTGGAGGTGTTGGAGGTGTTGGAGGTGTTTGGTGGTGTTTGGTGGTGTTGGAGGTGTTTGGTGATGTTTGGTGGTGTTTGGTGGTGTTTTGTGATGTTTGGTGGTGTTTAGTGGTGTTTGATGGTGTTTGGAGGTGTTTGATGGTGTTTGGAGGTGTTTGGTGGTGTGTGATGATGTTTGGTGATGTTTGGTGGTGTTTGGTGATGTTTGGTGGTGTTTGGTGGTGTTTGGTGATGTTTGGTGATGTTTGGTGATGTTTGGTGGTGTTTGGTGATGTTTGGTGATGTTTGGTGGTGTTTGGTGGTGTTTGGTGTTGTCTGATGATGTTTGGTGGTGTCTGATGATGTTTGGTGGTGTTTGGTGGTGTTTGACGTTTGGTGATGTTTGGTGGTGTTTGGTGATGTTTGGTGGTGTCTGATGATGTTTGGTGGTGTTTGGTGGTGTTTGACGTTTGGTGATGTTTGGTGGTGTCTGATGATGTTTGGTGATGTTTGGTGGTGTTTGGTGGTGTTTGATGATGTTTGGTGATGTTTGGTGATGTTTGGTGATGTTTGGTGATGTTTGGTGATGTTTGGTGGTGTTTGGTGATGTTTGGTGGTGTCTGATGATGTTTGGTGGTGTTTGATGGTGTTTGGTGATGTTTGGTGATGTTTGGTAATGTTTGGTGGTGTTTGATGGTGTTTGGTGATGTTTGGTGATGTTTGGTGGTGTTTGGTGATGTTTGGTGGTGTTTGATGGTGTTTGGTGGTGTTTGATGGTGTTTGGTGATGTTTGGTGATGTTTGGTAATGTTTGGTAATGTTTGGTGGTGTTTGATGGTGTTTGATGATGTTTGGTGGTGTTTGGTGGTGTTTGGTGATGTTTGATGGTGTTTGGTGGTGTCTGATGATGTTTGGTGATGTTTGGTGGTGTTTGGTGGTGTTTGGTGGTGTCTGATGATGTTTGGTGATGTTTGATAATGTTTGGTGATGTTTGATGGTGTTTGGTGATGTTTGGTAATGTTTGGTGGTGTTTGATGGTGTTTGGTGATGTTTGGTGGTGTTTGGTGATGTTTGGTGGTGTTTGATGGTGTTTGGTGGTGTTTGATGGTGTTTGGTGATGTTTGGTGATGTTTGGTAATGTTTGGTGGTGTTTGATAATGTTTGATGATGTTTGGTGGTGTTTGGTGATGTTTGATGGTGTTTGGTGGTGTCTGATGATGTTTGGTGATGTTTGGTGGTGTTTGGTGATGTTTGGTGATGTTTGGTGGTGTTTGGTGGTGTTTGGTGGTGTCTGATGATGTTTGGTGATGTTTGGTGGTGTTTGACGTTTGGTGATGTTTGGTGATGTTTGGTGGTGTTTGATGTTTGGTGGTGTTTGACGTTTGGTGATGTTTGGTGCCGTGTCTTGCAGAGTCGGGGAGCGGAAAAGTGCGCAGCGTTGGGTCCTGGGTAATCGAGATGGCGCTGCGTGTGTGCCAAGAGTTCCTGGTAGATTTGGATCACGGGAACATCGACCGGACGGCGGAGACGTCCGAGTCCTCAGAGGAGCAGCAGTGGGCCGAGTTTCTGCAGGAATACTACCTCATCGTTCAGTGAGTGCAGTCTCTGAGAACAAAAAGTGTGGACCCGGTCTTTGGATCGAGAAATAGGACAATCCAAAGCTGGAATTGAGCATTTTCATTCAAAGAGAAACACTAAAAATATGCCTTTTGAATGGTACCAAAATAGCCCCCATAAACAGGAAGCTGTGGAGAGTCAAGGTTTTTTAAAGAAATATCTGAATAGAAAACCCACAAACGTTGAACTTCATTTTTCATTTGTCAGAGATTGGTTCCACATTCTTACTATATTAAAAGTTATATTGTTTTCTAACTGCTGTAATAAAGTATTAAGATTAAGAATTAAGAATAAGTAAAATCTCATTAGATATGAGTAGGAGATTCCTTGTGATTGTGAAATGGTTGTCTAGAGCAAGAGTCCGTGAGAACCTATACTGGAGCGTTATGAATCTACTCACCGAAGTGTCAAGGCCAAATGAACATCTGCAGAGCCGGCGAAACCCAAACAGACACTAAGCCGGGAGGTAAAACGTACAAGTGGAACAGTCAGTCCGACAAAAGTGTCTAAAAGTGGCTTAACGGCCCCAAACAACTCGAGACACACATTTATAAATACACTGTGATTTATTGTTGAACTATTCATAAATCTGTTGCAGGTGCATGGTGTCACACATCAACCTTAACCCTTCACAGACTTCCTGTTACTCCTGTCATTTAATATATGCATCTAATGCCATACAGTGGAACATTCTAGGGAAAGTAGTAATAGTTCTATAACAACAAGCAAGTGCCTTCTAGAACGTTACATAAGAAAAATGTATTCTTGAACCTAAATTTAGTCTGTCCGCTGAAATTCTTCCTCCTGTCATACACTGGCAGGTGAAGTGATCATGCCTAGCGCCTCCTGTAGCCTGTGGGGGGCGGGGTCTGGAGCTGCAGTGGTCATATCTTGGCTCAGTAGCACTAAGTGTCCAAAGAATGTGATCAGCTGAACCTGAACAAGCAGGTTATTCCATCAATGGCTTTCTTCTTCTCTGATTCCAAGATGACGATGAAAATGAGGATAGACATAAATGTTTTGACATTGCAGAAGCGTACAGAAACAATTGCACCGTGAAAGTGTGCTGTAATCAAAGCTAAAAGCGGTCCAAATAAATATTACAGCGTGTTGCTGCGTAGTTTTACTTTTGTCTTTGAAGCGTTCTTCACAGACTGCCTCTTGTTCTGTCGACAGTGAAGGAGCCGCGGTCAGAGACGGCGCGCTCTTCGTGGAGCAGTGTCTCCTGATGTTGACGAGGCTCCGTCAGGTTTGTCCTCAACTCGACACCGATGGAGTCAACAACATCTGGATCATCAAACCAGGAGCCAAGTCCAGAGGCAGAGGTGAGCAACAGTGCTGCCTTATAACCACTGGGTCATAGGTTCAGATCCTCTTTTACTGTGTGGGCTTTGCAAGTGGAACCTTCACCAAAAAACGTACATAATGCACCTTTAAATAAAGAAATAAATAAAACATAAGATACCCATTACACAAGTCTTCTTCGTGCTGCAGGTATTATCTGCATGAACCGTCTGGACGACATCATGGCTCTGGTGGACCGGGACCGGGCCGTGCCCAGGGAGAGTCGCTGGGTGGTGCAGAAGTACCTGGAGCGCCCTCTGCTGGTGCACGACACCAAGTTCGACGTGCGTCAGTGGTTCCTGGTGACGGACTGGAACCCTCTGACCGTGTGGTTCTACGAAGAGTGTTACCTGCGCTTCTCCACCCAGCCCTACTCCACCAAGAACCTGCACAGGTCACACACAACTACACAACAACTACACACACCTACACACAACACGACTACACACCCAGCCCTACTCCACCAAGAACCTGCACAGGTCACACAACAACTACACAACGACTACACACCCAGCCCTACTCCACCAAGAACCTGCACAGGTCACACAACAACTACACAACACGACTACACACCCAGCCCTACTCCACCAAGAACCTGCACAGGTCACACAACAACTACACAACGACTACACACCCAGCCCTACTCCACCAAGAACCTGCACAGGTCACACAACAACTACACAACGACTACACACCCAGCCCTACTCCACCAAGAACCTGCACAGGTCACACAACAACTACACAACGACTACACACCCAGCCCTACTCCACCAAGAACCTGCACAGGTCACACAACAACTACACAACGACTACACACCCAGCCCTACTCCACCAAGAACCTGCACAGGTCACACAACAACTACACAACGACTACACACCCAGCCCTACTCCACCAAGAACCTGCACAGGTCACACAACAACTACACAACGACTACACACCCAGCCCTACTCCACCAAGAACCTGCACAGGTCACACAACAACTACACACCCACAACACACCCAGCCCTACTCCACCAAGAACCTGCACAGGTCACACAACAACTACACAACGACTACACACCCAGCCCTACTCCACCAAGAACCTGCACAGGTCACACAACAACTACACAACACAACAGATCTCACAAAACAACTACACACTCAGACTTCACTTCCCAATGATCTTCGTACGTCCCAGACTTTTTGTCCTGCTGTTGTCTCATCTAAAGTCCATATGAAGGTTCTCAAAATGTAGACTTAGTTTGGTGGGAGGGCACCTGTGGTAATTATTCATCATAGTTTTACATCGGTGAAGTTGGAGTTTGTGAAGAATTATTGAAAAATAAACCTTTTAAATGACTTAAACAGAATCCCTCTGTGATGTCATCAAGAAGCGACGTACCATTGAAAATAGACAATTTACCCACAATTTTTTACAGTTTTAACAGTCATTTAACAAAATAAAGGTGCTATCAGGTATTATTTAATGTCAAACCATAACTATTGTGCTGTTTATAAGGATTTTGGCTCTTGTTTACAGTCTGGTTGCTAGGTAACAGTTGTGGAATTACCTCTACCACGTCCAACCAGGAAGAAACATAATCTTGACAAAAACTGTCATAATGGGGACAAAAATGCCAAATGTTTAGTAAAATCTTAAGTATAATCAAGTTCACTATGTTTTAGTGAACTGTGTTGTCAAATAGACAAATTAGTTTTGATAATTTGTTTCGCAATTTACATTATGAACGGACAAGAGAGTATAGCCCTGATTTGTGTATGTACCAAAGATGACTGTCACAAACCTGTATGAACTGGAATGAACTGTACATAATGCTAAAAATATCAGCAAGTTACTATTGTTAGACTTGATGATAGAGATTAATTATTCAGGATTACTCAAACGTGCATGAATTAAACAACATAATTCCAAGTATGTTCGTAGCAGAACATATAAGTCTGTATGACAGGTTAGACGTCACAATTCAATAAAAAATGTAGTGAAGATGATTATATTTTAGATGTTACAAAGCATTTTTTCCTGTTTGTCCCCAGTTTGACTATTTTCATACAGTTTATAACGTTACTTCCTGGTTGGTCATGAGCAGCAAATATGACACAGTTAGAGGTGATTCCACAACTGTTACCATAGCAACCATTTTGAAACCAAGGGCCAAAATCCATGAGACACAATAGTTATGATTTGACAAATTATAACACCTGATAACACCTTTATTTTGTTGAATGAGCGTTTAAACTTTCAGAAAGATGTGTCAGTTGAGTGTTAACCGTCTCTTTATTTTCAACGGTACGTCGCTTTTTGATGACATCACAGAGGGATTCCATTTTAGAACTCAGCACTACTTCCTGTCATTTTAAACTTGTATTTTTCAAATTTTCCTCACAAGCTGCTACTTCACAGACGTCAACTATGATAAATATTTACCACAGGTGCCCTCCCACCAAACTAAGTGAGAAAATTAGAACCTTCGTATAGACTTTACGCTCAAAAGAGTTCCACATTCACCTCGTCTCACCTCAATTATTGTATTATTATTATTATTATTAGACAAATATATTGTAATTTGTTGTACCTTGAGCTGGAGCAGACATCTCTGAGAACTCTGCTGCTCGTCGGATGACAGTTCTGTTCCCTCTTTGCTTCCCTGGCTTCCTGTCAGCTGCAGAACTGATTTTAAATTGGGTCTGTTTGTTTTCAAATGTCTAAATGGCCCGGCCCTGACATATCTCGGTGAACTGATCTCTCCTTACATTAGAGCCAGAGAGATGAGGTCTGCTTTCAAATGTCACAAGAGCTCACCTGAAATCTCAAGCTTTTTCTGTTTTATTGAATTCCACATTCAATTGTACCACTTTATAATAACTACACCTTAAAATCTATATGACAGGTTCTCAAAATGTTCTAATTATAACTTAGTTTCATGGGAGGGCACCTGTGGTAATTATTTACTATAGTTTTGCATCTGTGAAGTTGCAGTTTGTGAAGAATTTTGGAAAAATAAAAGTTTAAAATTACAGGAAGTGATTGAGTTCTAAAACGGAATCCCTCCACCTGTGATGTCATCAAAAAGCGACATGCAACAAAAAATACAAATACAATTTACACACAACTGACACAACTTTATGATACTTTAAAGCAGGGGTGTCCAAACTTTTTCCATCGAGGGCCACATATTTAAATATGGACCAAGCGGAGGGCCACAAATCAATCGCGAAACGTTAAAAAAAGCTGCATTTATCTGATGTTTTAAGCTCCACCACATCTACATTCAGTCTCATTGCCTTAATATCAGGTCTGTATTGTCACTAAAATGTTAGTTATTTAGGTTGGAATTGTAGAAAATGTGAAATGTGCTGTAAATAGTACTTCTCAGGACAATGTGGGCCAGTTCACCAGGAAGGCTAAGGGCCAATTGGTCTGAGGGCCGCATTTGGCCCCCGGGCCTGAGTTTGGACATGCCTGGTTTAAAGTGTCATTCAACAAAATAAAGTTGTTATTGGGTGTTATTATTTGTAAAATCATAACTATTGTGTCATTTATGTGGGTTTTGGTCCTTATTTTGAAAAGGGTTGCTATGGTAACAGCTGTAGAATCACCTTGACCTGTGTCATATTTGCTGCTCATGTCCAACCAGAAAGTACAATTATAAACATTACGAAAATAGTCAAACTGGGGATAAATGAGAAAAATGTTTAGTAAAATGTTAAATATAATCATGTTCACTATATTTTAGTGAAACCCGTCATGTAGACTTTAATAATTCTGTGTTGCTGCTGTGTGAAGCTCTTGAGGCAGTGCCAGCTGTCCTAAATGTGCCACAGAAATACCACATTTGACCTTGACCTAAAACATTGCTGTTCCGTGTGTTCACATTCACCTGCGTTTGTGTTAAAAATAAGGATAATTTAATAAAGTCAAAAAATTAATGTAACAAAGACTCCAAAAATAATGGAAATACAAACAACTGACCCTGAAACAAAGAGGGGAATTTAAATACAAAAAGGACCAACTCAAAATGACCACAAGGGGGAGACAATACACTACAACAGAATATAATGAGTGATTAACAAAACAACTTTAAACAAACTAAACTTTATAGTGTGCCCTCCCCCACTGCCACGGTCCAGGAGGCCTCTCTTAAAAGGTACAATTCAGACAAATATTAACTAAACCGTGTGCACATACATTAGAAAATATGTGTCTAAACAAAATATATTTAACTATATAATGTGCTTTGTAATTAAATGAATATAAATGAAATGTAACGTGATAAAGAAAAATACTAACACTGTGGAGTGGAGGCCGAGGTATCCACCACGCTGATGTGCAGTATTTGTGTAACATTTGTGTGATATTTGTGTAACATTTGTGTGATATTTGTGTAACATTTGTGTGATATTTGTGTGAAGCTCTTGAGGCAGTGCCGGCTGTCGTAAATGCGCCACAGAAATACCACAGAATTTGACCTTGACCTAAAACGTTGCTGTTCCGTGTGTTCACATTCACCTGCGTTCGCCCCCAGCTCCGTGCACCTGTGCAACAACTCCATCCAGAAGCACTTCCAGCCCTCCAAGGACCGCCACCCGGACCTGCCCGAGGACAACATGTGGTCGTGCGGCCGCTTCCGGAGCTTCCTCGGCGAGCGGGGCCGCGAGGAGCAGTGGGGCAGCGTGGTGGTGCCGGGCATGAAGCAGGCGGTGGTGCGGGCGCTGCAGACGGCCCAGGACTCGGTGGTGCCGCGCAGGGCCAGTTTCGAGCTGTACGGGGCCGACTTCATGCTGGGCCGGGACCTGAGGCCGTGGCTGCTGGAGATCAACGCCAGCCCCACCATGTCGTGCTCCACGGCGGTCACGGCTCGACTCTGCCCCGCCGTGCAGCTGGACACGCTCCGAGTCGTGCTGGACCGCCGCAGCAACCCTCAGGCCCACACAGGAGGCTTCCAGCTCATCTACAAACAGGTGAGACCAAGTGGGGAGTGACTGCGGGGTCAGAGGCGTGGAAGGTTAGCATCGTTGGTAAAGCCATGAAACAAGAAGAAACCACACTTCAAAAATTAAGTTCTAGAGGAGTTAAAATGTCTTGATTTCAGGATATTAATCTGAATTTCAGACGTTTTGACTCGTTAAGATCAGTGGAGATTAGTTCAAGTTATATTTGAAGGCCTGAGTTCCAAACCAGAATCAAAGTAAAGACACGAAAAACACGTCACATGTGCGAAATAAAAACTGGGACCTCCAACTGCTGTGCGGATTCTTTTTTCGTGTCTTTACTTTGATTCTGGTTTGGAACCCAACACGCAGGCCTTCAAATATAATTGGATGTGCACGTCCTCTTCTGTACTTGAACTAATCTCCATCAATCTTAACAAGTCAAAACGTCTGAAATTCGTTTTTTATTTCGCACATGTACTTAAGGGTGGTGGCCCAAAACGTCACATGTGGTGCGAAATAAAAACTGGGAGCTCCAACTGCTGTGGAGATTAGTTCAATCCAAATTATCTGTAAGTGGGTTAAGATAATTTTACTTACCCTACTGACAAATGTATTTTCTTATTTTAAGCAAAATTATCATGTGATTGTAGCAGGTATCGGGCCGGTTCAATCACCGCTAACAGTTTATTTTTTTATGGGGAGGGTTTGGAACTGAAATAAAACCAAAGAGACGGAGACATAAGTTTGCGTGTCGTCTTGGCGTTCTGCTGCTGCCGATTAACTTTATTTATTGTACAATGAGCACAGTGCACTTTATATTTCTGTCTGATATAATATTTTCCACCTTTTTTATGAATTCACAATGCAGTTTCACTTGTCTACAAATTAAAATGAATGTCTTTGTTTCAGTGTTAACTTATTAACCTAAAATATCATGACTGACTTCAATCTAACAATAAGCATTAATGACCTGCCTTCACTTTTACATTTCTACATTTTTTAAATAAACCTTTAAACATTAACACTATACTGTACATGGTAAAGTGTGGCTGAGGACCAAAATACTAAAGCAACAGCGAGCCAAACGAAAAATAGCAAGGTCTAGGCTAAGTGCTAGCGCGGGAGTTAGCATGAGTAAGCTAATTACAATTTTCAACAAAATACACCAAATTACAATAGTTAACAAATGTTACAGCATAACTAATAGTGTGTAGACTTCATATGAGTCCGTTTTTATACTTGGCGAGACTGTACCAACCTGAAATAAAACAAAAGAGACGGAGACATAAGTTTGCTGTCGTCTTGTCTTTTTCTGCTGCTGCTGATTAACAGGAAGCGCGCCGTCCAGCGTCTCACTGCCATCGTGTGGTGAATATCGGTATTACAAGAGTCCCCTAAAACAAAGCACCACCACTATTATTCAAAATCACATAAAATAAAACTATTTGGGCGTCACATGATCAGTGAGAAATACCTTGAAACCAGTGAAATATTCTGCATCACATCAGCAATTAAATCTCATTCATCGAGTCAAAACTTCCCAAATCCAGATAAAAATGATAAATCCAAGCCATTTTAAGCTTGGATAGATTTACATTTTTTGCTGTGCAGGTAGATAACTTGGATGGAAGTAAGAAATAATGTAAAACAAGTCAGAAATGGTCAAAGTCAAGTCAAAATGATCAAATTCCATCAAAAAAATTAGTCTCCACTGATCTTAACGAGTCAAAACGTCTAAAATTCAGATTAATATCCTGAACTCAAGACATTTTAACTCATCTAGAAATTCATTTTTGCAGTGCACAATACAACAACAAACAAAAATTGACAAAACTAAATCATATCTGAAGGAGCGGCGCAAGAAATACAAATGTTCAAATGACTTACTGTTGTCAAAACATGAAGCTTTTGTTTATTCACAGTGAGAAGAGTTTCACCAAAACTTTAAATACTTTGAACTTCAATACTGTTTCTTCGAAAAGGAGTAAAGGTTATGTGCGCAGTCTGAAAAGTCACTGTAGTAAAGTAAATAGTTCTACCCACGGCTGTCCTTTTAATTCTCAGTTCAATAATCCAATGGTTATAAAGTTACTAATCCTGAATTATAAACTGATTGTAGTGGACCGAACGTAAATGGCTGGTGTAAAAATAAGGATAATTTAATAAAGTCAAACAATGTATTTAACAAAGGCTCAAAACATTATTGAAATACAAACAACTGACCCTGAAGCAAAGAGGGGAGTTTAAATACAAAAAGGACTAACTCAAAATGACCACAAGGGGGAGACAATACACTACAACAGAATATAATGAGTGATTAACAAAACAACTTTAAACAAACTAAACTTTATAGTGTGCCCTCCCCCACTGCCCCGGTCCAGGAGGCCTCTCTTAAAAGGTTTTATAATTCAGACTGAGATTAACTAAGACGTGTGCATCTACGTTAGAAAATGTGTGTCTAAATAAAAGATATTAAACTATGTAATGTGCTTTGTAATTAAATGAATATAAATGAAATGTAACGTAATGTAATGTAAGAAAAATACTAACACTGTGGAGTGGAGGCCGAGGTATCCACCACGCTGATGTGCAGTATTTGTGTAACATTTGTGTGATATTTGTGTAACATTTGTGTGATATTTGTGCGATATTTGTATAATATATGTATAATATTCGTGAGATATTCGTATAATATTCGTGAGATATTCATGCGATAATTGTGTAATATTTGTGCAATAGTTGTATAATATTTGTGTGATATTTGTGTAATATTTGTGTAATATTTGTGTAACATTTGTGTGATATTTGTGTGATATTTGTGTAATATTTGTGTAACATTTGTGTGATATTTGTGTGATATTTGTGTAATATTTGTGTAACATTTGTGTAACATTTGTGTAACATTTGTGTGATATTCGTGTGATATTTGTGTGATATTTGTGTGATATTTGTGTAATATTTGTGTAACATTTGTGTAACATTTGTGTAACATTTGTGTGATATTTGTGTGATATTTGTGTAATATTTGTGTAACATTTGTGTAACATTTGTGTAACATTTGTGTGACATTTGTGTGATATTTGTGTGATATTTGTGTAACATTTGTGTAACATTTGTGTAACATTTGTGTAACATTTGTGTAACATTTGTGTGATATTTGTGTGATATTTGTGTAATATTTGTGTAACATTTGTGTAACATTTGTGTAACATTTGTGTGATATTCGTGTGATATTTGTGTGATATTTGTGTGATATTTGTGTGATATTTGTGTGATATTTGTGTGACATTTGTGTGATATTTGTGTGACATTTGTGTAACATTTGTGTGATATTTGTATAATATTTGTGTGATATTTGTGTGATATTTGTGTGACATTTGTGTGACATTTGTGTGACATTTGTGTGACATTTGTGTGTTTTGCTGCAGCCTGCTGTGGAGATCCCGCAGTACGTCGGCGTGAACCTCCTCATCGAAGGAGCTCCGATCAGACGACACCGACCTCAGCTGAAGACGCCCGCCTCCTCTGCCCCTGCCCCTGCCGCTGTCCCTGTCTCTGCTCCTGTCCCCGCTATCGTCCCTCTTGTCCCCGTCCCTGCGCCCGTCCCGTCCCGCCCGGAGGAAGTCACCCACAAGCCCGCGGTGCAGAAGTCCCACACCCTGGCGGTCATCATCCAGTCGTCCAACAAAGAGAATCGGACGGAGAAGAGGAGGCAGACTGTGGCCCAGAGCGGACACGAGAGGAGGGCGGCCTTCAAGGTCGGTCTGTCCAGCGCGCACAAGAGATTTAGGCTGATTAGACCTGGTTCAGTCCTGGTTTAGACCTGGTTCAGTCCTGATTCAGTCATGGTTTAGAGCTGGTTTAGACCTGGTTCTGTCCTGGTTTAGACCTGGTTCAGTCCTGGTTCAGTCCTGGTTTAGCCCTGGTTCAGACCTGGTTTAGTCCTGGTTCTATCCTGGTTCAGTCCTGGTTCTATCCTGGTTCAGTCCTGGTTCTATCCTGGTTCAGTCCTGGTTCTATCCTGGTTCTGTCCTGGTTTAGACCCGGTTCAGTCCTGGTTTAGTCCTGGTTCAGTCCTGGTTCAGTCCTGGTTCAGTCCTGGTTTAGTCCTGGTTCAGTCCTGGTTCAGTCCTGGTTCTATCCTGGTTCAGTCCTGGTTCTATCCTGGTTCAGTCCTGGTTCTATCCTGGTTCTGTCCTGGTTTAGACCTGGTTTAGACCCGGTTCAGTCCTGGTTTAGTCCTGGTTCAGTCCTGGTTCAGTCCTGGTTCAGTCCTGGTTTAGTCCTGGTTCAGTCCTGGTTCTATCCTGGTTCAGTCCTGGTTCTATCCTGGTTCAGTCCTGGTTCTATCCTGGTTCTGTCCTGGTTTAGACCCGGTTTAGACCCGGTTCAGTCCTGGTTTAGTCCTGGTTCAGTCCTGGTTCAGTCCTGGTTCAGTCATGGTTTAGAGCTGGTTTAGACCTGGTTCTGTCCTGGTTTAGACCTGGTTCAGTCCTGGTTCAGTCCTGGTTTAGTCCTGGTTCAGTCCTGGTTCAGTCCTGGTTTAGTCCTGGTTCTATCCTGGTTCAGTCCTGGTTCAGTCATGGTTTAGAGCTGGTTTAGACCTGGTTCTGTCCTGGTTTAGACCTGGTTCAGTCCTGGTTCAGTCCTGGTTTAGTCCTGGTTCTATCCTGGTTCAGTCCTGGTTCTATCCTGGTTCAGTCCTGGTTCTATCCTGGTTCTGTCCTGGTTTAGACCTGGTTTAGACCCGGTTCAGTCCTGGTTTAGTCCTGGTTCAGTCCTGGTTCAGTCCTGGTTCAGTCCTGGTTCTATCCTGGTTCAGTCCTGGTTCTATCCTGGTTCTGTCCTGGTTTAGACCTGGTTTAGACCCGGTTCAGTCCTGGTTTAGTCCTGGTTCAGTCCTGGTTCAGTCCTGGTTCAGTCCTGGTTTAGTCCTGGTTCAGTCCTGGTTCAGTCCTGGTTCAGTCCTGGTTCTATCCTGGTTCAGTCCTGGTTCTATCCTGGTTCTGTCCTGGTTTAGACCTGGTTTAGACCAGGTTCAGTCCTGGTTTAGTCCTGGTTCAGTCCTGGTTCAGTCCTGGTTCAGTCCTGGTTTAGTCCTGGTTCAGTCCTGGTTCAGTCCTGGTTCAGTCCTGGTTTAGTCCTGGTTCAGTCCTGGTTCAGTCCTGGTTCAGTCCTGGTTTAGTCCTGGTTCAGTCCAGGTTCAGTCCTGGTTCAGTCCTGGTTCAGTCCTGGTTTAGTCCTGGTTCAGTCCTGGTTCAGTCCTGGTTCAGTCCTGGTTTAGTCCTGGTTCAGTCCTGGTTCAGTCCTGGTTCAGTCCTGGTTTAGTCCTGGTTCAGTCCTGGTTCAGTCCTGGTTCAGTCCTGGTTTAGTCCTGGTTCAGTCCAGGTTCAGTCCTGGTTTAGTCCTGGTTCAGTCCAGGTTCAGTCCTGGTTCAGTCCTGGTTCAGTCCTGGTTCAGTCCTGGTTCAGTCCTGGTTTAGTCCTGGTTCAGTCCAGGTTCAGTCCTGGTTCAGTCCTGGTTCAGTCCTGGTTCAGTCCAGGTTCAGTCCTGGTTTAGTCCTGGTTCAGTCCAGGTTCAGTCCTGGTTCAGTCCTGGTTTAGTCCTGGTTCAGTCCAGGTTCAGTCCTGGTTTAGTCCTGGTTCAGTCCAGGTTCAGTCCTGGTTCAGTCCTGGTTCAGTCCTGGTTTAGTCCTGGTTCAGTCCAGGTTCAGTCCTGGTTCAGTCCTGGTTTAGTCCTGGTTCAGTCCAGGTTCAGTCCTGGTTTAGTCCTGGTTCAGTCCAGGTTCAGTCCTGGTTCAGTCCTGGTTCAGTCCTGGTTCAGTCCTGGTTCAGTCCTGGTTTAGTCCTGGTTCAGTCCAGGTTCAGTCCTGGTTCAGTCCTGGTTCAGTCCTGGTTCAGTCCAGGTTCAGTCCTGGTTTAGTCCTGGTTCAGTCCTGGTTTAGTCCTGGTTCAGTCCTGGTTCAGTCCTGGTTCAGTCCTGGTTTAGTCCTGGTTCAGTCCAGGTTCAGTCCTGGTTTAGTCCTGGTTCAGTCCAGGTTCAGTCCTGGTTCAGTCCTGGTTCAGTCCAGGTTCAGTCCTGGTTCAGTCCTGGTTCAGTCCTGGTTCAGTCCAGGTTCAGTCCTGGTTCAGTCCTGGTTCAGTCCAGGTTCAGTCCTGGTTTAGTCCTGGTTCAGTCCAGGTTCAGTCCTGGTTCAGTCCTGGTTCAGTCCAGGTTCAGTCCTGGTTCAGTCCTGGTTTAGTCCTGGTTCAGTCCTGGTTCAGTCCTGGTTCAGTCCTGGTTCAGTCCTGGTTCAGTCCTGGTTCAGTCCTGGTTTAGTCCTGGTTCAGTCCAGGTTCAGTCCTGGTTTAGTCCTGGTTCAGTCCAGGTTCAGTCCTGGTTCAGTCCTGGTTCAGTCCAGGTTCAGTCCTGGTTCAGTCCTGGTTTAGTCCTGGTTCAGTCCAGGTTCAGTCCTGGTTTAGTCCTGGTTCAGTCCAGGTTCAGTCCTGGTACAGTCCTGGTTCAGTCCAGGTTCAGTCCTGGTTCAGTCCTGGTTTAGTCCTGGTTCAGTCCAGGTTCAGTCCTGGTTCAGTCCTGGTTCAGTCCTGGTTCAGTCCTGGTTTAGTCCTGGTTCAGTCCAGGTTCAGTCCTGGTTCAGTCCTGGTTCAGTCCAGGTTCAGTCCTGGTTCAGTCCTGGTTTAGTCCTGGTTCAGTCCAGGTTCAGTCCTGGTTCAGTCCTGGTTCAGTCCTGGTTCAGTCCTGGTTCAGTCCTGGTTCAGTCCTGGTTTAGTCCTGGTTTAGTCCTGGTTCAGTCCAGGTTCAGTCCTGGTTTAGTCCTGGTTCAGTCCAGGTTCAGTCCTGGTTCAGTCCTGGTTCAGTCCAGGTTCAGTCCTGGTTCAGTCCTGGTTTAGTCCTGGTTCAGTCCAGGTTCAGTCCTGGTTCAGTCCTGGTTCAGTCCAGGTTCAGTCCTGGTTCAGTCCTGGTTTAGTCCTGGTTCAGTCCAGGTTCAGTCCTGGTTCAGTCCTGGTTCAGTCCTGGTTCAGTCCTGGTTCAGTCCTGGTTCAGTCCTGGTTCAGTCCTGGTTTAGTCCTGGTTCAGTCCAGGTTCAGTCCTGGTTCAGTCCTGGTTCAGTCCTGGTTCAGTCCAGGTTCAGTCCTGGTTCAGTCCTGGTTCAGTCCAGGTTCAGTCCTGGTTTAGTCCTGGTTCAGTCCTGGTTCAGTCCTGGTTCAGTCCAGGTTCAGTCCTGGTTCAGTCCTGGTTCAGTCCTGGTTCAGTCCTGGTTCAGTCCAGGTTCAGTCCAGGTTCAGTCCTGGTTCAGTCCTGGTTCAGTCCTGCAGATGTTGTTAAAGCCTTTCATGTTACATGTTGCTCATATTTCATGTTTCTTTCCTCGAGGACAAAACCGTCTGAAATCCTGTCCTTCAGTGACTTCAGTTGACTCTTCCTGCTCTAAACCTCTCATTCTTTCACTTTTCCATAAATAAATCTTCTCTCTCTGGTCTCCAGCTCCCGTCGGCGGCGCACAGGTCTCGCCTCCACCCTCTGGTCCCGGAGCTGCCCCTCGTGGCTCACACCGAGCCCCAGAGGAAGGCCCGTCGTCTGGGCCCCGGGGCCTCCATGGCGGCCCCCCTGGTCCCGCGCAGCCTGTCCTTCTCCTTCGCCCCGGCCTCGCCTCAGACCCGGACCGGCCTGGCCTCGTCTCACCGCTTCACGCTGCCCCACGCCGCGGCCCCCGACCCGCACCGCCGGCCCCCGCTCTCTGGACAGAGGCCCCTGCCGTCCATCCGGGGGCTCGGCCTCAGGACAGACGTGACGGCCGGGAAAATGTCCCGACGCGCAGCTGAGTTTCACTCGTTTCACTGCAGCGCGCGCAGAAAACAGTTATTTATGCTTCCTCACGAACAAAGCGTTGCCATAAACAAACAAAATGAAAATAAATTGTGAGGAACAAGTAAAAGGTTTTGGAGTGATAAAGAATTAAGACTGACGAGAAGTGCACGTGAGAGAGTAGAATTTACACTACAGGCCCTTTAAATGTGACGTCATCAAAATACCAGAATGAATGTGACTGGAGGCAAAACCAAGTTGACTGTACATTTGTCTGATTCTCTCACATTAGATCTAAATTCTTCTGGTTTTAAGTGTTTCTGTTGGAAAAAAGCAACACATTTGAATTTCCAGAAAGGTCAGTTAATTTGATTTTCTATAACAACCGATGGACAAAATACAATTTTCTAGCCTTAAAATAGTATTTCAGCTTCAAAAGAATGTAATTTATGGAATAGTATCTAATATATCTCTAAATAAAATGAAACATTATTGCAGGCTCAACATTTCAGTAAAACCCATAAATCTGGATTGTTCCTTCATCAAAAATGCTTATCATAATTTCCTACAACATAATGTAAAATACAATAATAAAAGTGTTTAAAGCGGCTCTGGTGTCGCTCACATGTGTCTGAGGCTTTTATTTTCTAAAAACAACAACATTTTTTAAATCCCAGTTTCTCCAGTGAAATACATTGTGTTGCACTTCACTTTTGCCTCTGATCCGAATTTAGGATGTTTTGGTTTACAAACCTTTAAAGGGTCTATTGGCTAAACTTCTTTTTTTTTTTGGTCAGTTTGCTCTCTCAACATATCGACTTTCAGGTGGAAACAACAAACTTGTCCAATCTGCTCCTAAAGATGTTTTATTCTTTCATTGAATCCACTTCATCCATAGATTTCTCTGGGACGTTGTAACTTCAAAGGACGTTTTCTTAAAATGCATTTTTGTCCCTCGAGACATAAAGATCAGCCTTAAAGTAGATCCTACACCAAACTGTACAATCTGGACTCAACAAGATTTAGACCAAACGTACAGAAGGATTTGTTAATATCTAATTCTAAAAGTTTTAAGTTCAAACGTGCTGTGAAATTTGAATTTTTCGGCCTATATTCAGTCAGATCTCGTTCACTCAGAAGCTAAATAAGAAATCTAAAATCCCCTCTGTAATTTTTTAAAATAACTAATATGTTACAAAATGAACCAAGAAATTTAAACCTGGTTCTGTCCAGATTTAAATGTCCCAAATATGTGTCACTTTTTTCGTTTTTATACATTCAATGCTTTAATTCTACATGAAAAAGTGACATAGTGAACTTGCAATACATTTTTTTCTTACATTTATGTGACTAAACCACTGGAGAAGTTACAATTGATATCTTTAAATTTAAGATTTTTTTTCCTCTTCACCTGCTACGACTCGCCTTAAAGTAAAGTATTAAAACAATATATTATAAAAAGGTACAAACAGATTAATAAAAGGAAAGATTCACAAATAAACACTAACATTGTGGTCAGTTTGATGAATCCTTGGAGTTGTAATGTGTCATAACGTACCAGCAGAGGGCGTTATTGTTCTTTTTATTCATTAAATAATCAGACAAAACAACCTGAAGAAATCCTACTGTTTGATATCAACGTTTGTGAACAGAAAATTAAAAAATAAACACTCTTATCGCCACAACAATCCACCGCCTGAAGGACTCGCTCCACATTTAAATGAGCAAAAACAAAAAAGATGCAAAAATAATGCAAAATAATGCAGACAAAGAACTTATTTGTTTGAGCGCTTCCCAGGAGCCAAAACACAAATAAACAACTGCCATAAACATGCAACGTGTCACTTTTAACTCTGCGGCTAATTCCACTGAGAAATGAATGATATACTGCAGAAAATGAAGTTCTGGATGAGTTAAAATGTCTTGATTGTAGGATTTTAATCTGAATTTCAGACGTTTTGACTCGTTAAGATCAGTGGAGACGATTTATTTGATGGAACTAGATTATTTTATTTGTTTCAAACCGTTTCTGACTTGTTTTAATACATTATTTCTTAATTCAATCCAAATTATCTAAAATGTAAATCTATCCTCACTTAAAATGGCTTGAATTTATCATTTTTATCTGGATTTTAGTTGTTTTTTCGATTCCATGAGATCTAATTGCTGATGTGATGCTGGTTTCAAGGTATTTCTCACTGATCACATGATAATTTTGCTTAAAATAATAAAATACATTTGTCATTGGGGTAAGTAAAATAAACTTAACGCACTGGATCAGAATCAGAAAAGGTTTATAGCAGGCATGTCCAAACTCAGGCCCGGGAGCCAAATGCGGCCCTCAGACCAATTTTTCTTGGCCCTTAGTCTTCCTGGTGAACTGGCCCACATTGTCCTGATAAGTACTATTTACAGCACATTTCAGATTTTCTACAATTCCAACCTAAATAACTAACATTTTGGTGCAGCACAGACCTGATATTAAGGCACTGAGACTGAATGTAGATGTGGTGGAGCTTAAAACATCAGATAAATGCAGCTTTTTTGAACGTTTCATGATTGATTTGTGGCCCTCCGCTTGGTCTATATTTCAATATGTGGCCCTCGATGGAAAAAGTTTGGACACCACTGGTTTATAGGAACTGTCTTTGGCGTAACGTGCAACATAAAACATGAATAAAATAGTAGCAGAATATATAAAAGAAGGCGTGCATTAAATTAAGAATAAAATGGAGTTAGACTGTGTGCAGAAAAGATAGACAGCAGTGCAAATAGACAGATGTCAGATCATTTGGATTGAAATAAGAAATAATGTATTGAAACAAGTCAGAAATGGTTTGAAACAAGTAAAATAATAAAAAAAATAGTCTCCACACAGTCAAAACGTCTGAAATTCAGATTAATATCCTAAAATCAAGACATTTTAACTCATCTATTACAGTTATTAATGTAAGAATCCTCACTTTTGGATTTGAACCAGGCACCTTCTCGTTGTGAGGCTGAGTTTTACCTTCGGGTTGAAACAAGTGTCATTTTTAAACAGTATATTTATCCGACACAGTGTCAAACCCCTTCTGTCCTGGAGCTGATGGTTATTTCAGATTATTGCAGATTATCTGACACAACATAACGGTTTCCATCTATTGAAGTTGGAAGTCGCTTCACAAAGACGTCGTTACCTCGAATTTACACAAAAACGTTTGAATGAATGTGATCTGTTTGTCCAACCAGGTTCATTTGGTCGTCTGATAATTATTAGATATTTGAAGGTTCTTATTTCAGACCCGTGTTTGTTTATTTTACCTGACAGTTTCCACTGCTCCCTCGCAATAAACAAACACGTGTCTGAAATAAGAACTTTAAAATACTGAATATGATCTATTGTGTTCTCACTTGAGTAAAGTGGAAGTACATTTAATTTAGTTTTAGTCAAGATTACAAGTTTACTTTTTATTATTCAACCAAAATACTACTTTTAGTCAGAGTTTTAATCAGCAAAAATACAACACTGATGAAAACTATGACGAAAATATTTTAGTCGATGAAAAGGCATTGGTCAAAAAGTGACAAAAGCATTATTTTGACAATAACAAATAATTTCAATAATTATTTTTCTTGCATAAATGTTAGGTCTCAAGACTTGAATAGCATTTTCCCCAAATACATTTGATTTATTTGCACTTCTACTTGAGTAATATCATTTTTGAAAGTCTATGTGAAGCCGGAGGGTTCTGTTTTTCTGATTCTGACTTAGTTTGATGGGAGGGCACCTGTGGTAAATATTTTCAGTTTGTGCAGTTTGTGAAGAAATGCTTAAAAATAAACGTTTTAAATGACAGGAAGTGCTGAGTTCTAAAACAGGGTCCCTCTGTGATGTCATCAAAAAGCGACGCGCCGTTGCAAACACAGGAACGATTCACAACGAATGGACACTTTTCTCTGACACTTAAAAACGTCACTCAACAAAATGAAGCCGTTATCGGGCTGTTATTTATTGTCACGTCCCAAGCGTTGTGTCATTTATTTGGATGTTGGCCCGTGTTTACAGTCTGGTTGCTACGGTAACGGCTGTGTTGAGCTCATGTCCGACCAGGAAGTGCATCTATAAACTTTACGAAAACTGTCAAACTGGAGACAAAAGGCCAAATGTTTAGTAGAATCTTAAATATAATAATAATGTGTCGTACAGACTTTAAGAGTAAATCAATGTTACAGTTGTTGTCAGCAAAACCTATATTTGATTTGAATTGATTGTATCTGACAAATAGGTCATGTCTATGACAGTGTTTCCCAGCCAGGGGTACGGAGACCCTGAGGGGTACATGAGGAATTACCAGGGGGCGCTTGGAATGGTTTAAGGCAGGGGTGTCCAAACTTTTTCCATCGAGGTCCACATATTGAAATACAGACCAAGCGGAGGGCCACAAATCAATCTCGAAACATTAAAAAAAGCTGCATTTATCTGATGTTTTAAGCACGACCACATCTACATTCAGTCTCAGTGCCTTAATATCAGGTCTGTATTGCACCAAAATGTTAGTTATTTAGGTTAGAATTGTAGAAAATCTTAAATTTGTTGTAAAAAAGTACTTCTCAGGACAATGTGGGCCAGTTCACTAACCCTAACCCAAGAAAAATTGGTCTGAGGGCCGCATTTAGCCCCCGGGCCTTAGTTTGGACATGCCTGCTTTAAGATTTAAAATAAAGAGGAAATGTACTTTTATCTGGATACATCATCAGTGTTATTAGAGGTAAATTTAATATCTTTTTGGAGCATCTTGGACCATAAATATAATCAAACAATAAATATAATAGTGATAATTGACTATATTCGACTCATTTATTTGCCCAACACTCAAGTTAAGGGGTGCTCTGAGTGTAAAACAAAGCTTACGTGAGACAAAAAAATGTTGGGAACCACTGGTGTATGAAATTTAAAATCAAAATCGTAAATAATGTTCACTACGTTTGTGCGCCTCGTCTGTCGTGTGGCCTTTAAGTAACAAACGATTTGGTAAAGATAAAAAGCAGACACCGACGACTGTTCCACGGGAAAAATAATACTTTATTATTACACTTATATTGTATATCAACATTTATAGACAAAATACAGTATGTACATCCAACATCATTCAGGTAGGTCCCAAAATATAAAATCTTAAGTACCTCTTTCTATAGAAAACTAGTCTTGTGGTTAAACATTCACGTCCTCTCCTCCTCCTCCTCCTCCTCCAAACTGCAGTGTCCTTACAGTAAAGTACAGAGGGAACACAGAAGAGAGTCTTATCACAAGTAAAAGGCAACAGCAAATACAAACACCAGGTTTGATTTGAGATACGCAGGTCCAGCACAGTGCTACCGTATGCACACCAAATATACACGTCCACTCTCTGCTCCTAGCGCTAAAACAGGTATCAAAAATAGAAATGTACAACAATATATGGACAATAATTACATAAAACTGTCCGGTGTTTGAGGAATACTTGCATTCATTGTGGTCATGTGATCTGTACTGTAGACACGCGCTTGTACACAGTGTGCTAGAAGAGAACGGGTGCCCGGTGCGACGTGTGGGTGAGCCTTTGGGTGCTGACGTTTGGTGCAAAAAGGGACGGGCGGCGGTGCAAAAGTGTCTCCTGCGACGGTTCGTTTTTCAGCAGCGTCTTGAATCGTCTCTCTACATTCAAACAGAAGTGAGGAGGGCGGGGACGCGGAGCATTTACATCTGGGAAACATTCGGCAAGAGAGTCGGCAGATTGGGAACCGGCCTGGTCAGACTTTCCGGAGCGGGTCGGGAACTCGTAATTGAATTCGTGCGGTCAGCTCTTCGCGAATTGGAGTCGAAAAGTTCCAAAACGGTGAAGATTTGTACCGTTTTGTGTGCTTTTTTAAGTGTTTGTTTGTTTCTGGTCGGGACAGTTTGTTTATTTTTGATTGGGGTGAGACTTTTTTGCAGAGTGGAATCAAAATGTTCCAAAAAAGACAGACATTGTACCATTTTGTGCTCTTTTTTAATAGTTTGTTTACTTTTGGTTGGGACGGTTTGTTTATTTTTGGTCTGCGTGACACCTCTTCACAAATTGGAATAAAAATGTTCCAAAAAAAGACCAGATTTGTCCCAGCTTTTTAGCTCATCTTGCGTTGCCCGCGGATAAAGGAGTATCTTAATGCACTTTTAATCAGAATACACATTTGGTCTGACCAGGCCGGTTGTATTTTCTGCAAAGCTTATCTGTAGAACTCTGAAATGGCTCAGTTTGAGTTCGTTTTGCTCCTCCCACTAATACTGTTCGTTAAAGTCCGCGCGCCGGCTCCTTCACTCTTTGGTTTCCTGGTTCAGAGGTGGCACTTGCTTGAGCGCTTGCAGCAGGGCGGGCGAGTCCATGGGCGAGTGCGACGGGACGGGGGCGGGTGAGCCTCCCCGGGGCGACAGCACCAGCGGGGCGGGGCGTTCACTGGCCGCAGACGGGTAGAGCATGGGGATACTGGCGGCCCCCGGGTACCAGCACTTCTCCAGCATGGGCAGGTACGCGGCGGCGGACGGCGGAATGAGGTAGAAGGGCATGCAGAGCGGGTGAGGGGCGGGCGGGCCGTGCGTGGGCGAGACGCTGGAGTAGCTGGCGTAGCCGCTGGACGAGGAGGACGACGACGACTCCCCGCTGGAGACCTCATCCTCCGACGACTCCGCCCTCTGCCGCTTGTGCCGGGGCATCTCCTCCTCCAGCTTGATGGGCGAGCTCTGCCTGTCGCTCAACGCCCGCTTCAGGTGGCCCTCGGCGCCGTAGTACTCGGGACGCCCCGCCGCCTGAGCCCTGGAGTCGCCCTTCTCCAGCTCGCCGCCGTAGCCGCTGTCCGTGTCCGTGTCGCTGCCGCTCTGCTCGCCGCCCTGGGTGCCGTACGCCCTCTGGATCACGGACACGCAGTTCTTCACGTAGCTGGCCTCGCTGGCGGGCTTCGGGGCCGGACTCAGCCTCGCGCGGGCCTCTTCCGGAGACGTCTCCTTGCGGGACGGGTGCGGCTGCTGCTTGTGGTGGTGGTGGTGGTAGGGCTGTGCGTCCTCGGGCTCGGGGCTGGAGGGGGAGCGCGGGCGGGCGGTCGGGTGCAGCACCTCGGAGGCGACTTTGTGGAGGTGGTTGATGACGTGGGACAGGCTGAAGTCGCCGTCCTGCTCGTGGTTGGCGATGTACTGGAGCACTTCTTTGGCACACACGTGGAACCCGGAGCGGAACATCTCCTCCGACTGCTCCTGGTTGATGACCGGATGCTCTGTGAACGCAAAAGCACACACATTTTAACACCAAGCCACATCTGCGTCCTTGATCCTGAGGCCGTTCGCGTGCTCTTACCGATTTGCAGGCCATTCTGAAGGGCCAGGATCTTCTGCTGCTGCTGCTCGAGCAACGTGGAGAGTGTCTTCACGTGTTTTAGTGTCAACTCCAGCACGACCGCCTTTTCCAAGTGACCCAGAGTCTGCAAAAGATACAACATAAACACATTATTAGCATTTAATACACATACCAAAACAGCAAATCTTCAATATTTGCGATTCAAATGTGATTAATGAAGGACAAACAACCCAATCATTTCATTTTAAGCACTGGAGATGTGTTTTATTGCACATTTACTGCACAAAAATCCAATCCCTCAACACTTAAAAGCATATTATGTAATTACAAGTTGGAATTTAGACCTACTTTTCTATCTTCGGAGTTGAAGGGGAGTCTGTTATTATGTAATAATTGGATTACTTATCGCCTTTAAGCTTGTGTCAGGCCTCATTTCCAGTATTTCAGAAGCAGAGAGGCACTTTAATCATTGCAAAAGCACAATTTTTCACAATTTTACATGGAATTTAAGTACATTTTGACGATTTTGGGAGTTTTTTTGGTTATGGAATGACAAACTGTTATATTCTGTTTTGTTTGGAGTGTTAAGAACAGTTAAATATCTTGCAAATCCCTCTTTTTGCAAATTCCCGCCTCAAAAAACTCTAAATTTATCCCATTTTTTTCTATTTCGGGCTTTGGAAGCACCACGCCCACTTTGCCCTTCACTGACTGCTGACGCACGAAAGTCACCGAGACCGCAACGCCGCCAGACAGCCGCACGGGGGCGCACGGCACAAGCCACGCTGCACGCCCCGCACGAAGCGCCACTCTCGGGTAAATCCTATTAATATCCGCGCCGTTTCTGGGGCCGGACTCACCGTGAGTTTCAGATGCTCCGGCAGCAGATCCTTGAGCTGCGCGATGCACTCGTTGATGCGGTCGCGTCGCTTTTTCTCGATGAGTCTGTGCGGCAGCTTGTACGTGTCCTGCGTGGAAATACGGCGAGAAAAAAACAGGAAGGACAACTGTTGAGTGCGTGAACTCGGAGCAGAGGCGAGGAGGGAGAAGCTGTTATGTCACGAGCAGGAATTAGGTCAACCATTTATGGAGCTGCGAGCGCGCACTGCCAGCGGCTCGAGTCAACATTTTACATTTTACGCGCAAAAAAAAGTGTACCAACCTTGCTTTCTTCGCCTCTTTTCATGCCACGTCTCGGTTTGTACACGTACATAGGGTAATCCATCCTGAAAAACAAATACAAATACTACGTTAAAAATAAAATTACGCGTTGGGATTTGCAAATCTAGTGAAAATTTGGCACGCTTTTTAAAATCAGGCCAAATAAATAAGTTGTTTTTAAAGTGTGACTTACCCCTGCACGTCTGACATATCCGAGTGGTGTTTGGACAAAGCTGGTGGAGGTTGCGCGCTGCCAATTCTATCCATTTTACGCACTTATGTCCAATTACGCACGAAAAAATCCAAAATCGACGCAAATGAGAAAGAACAAAAAAAAGTTCACGAGGGGTTAAAACGCGCGCAGAAGTCCAACAGTTGTCAAAAACATTCTTCTGTGTCTGCACACGGTTAAAGGAGCTGCGCGCGTGTCTCTGCGGGACGTGGAGTCAGCGCGCGCCGTGGCGTTGAAGGCGGCGCGTGTGTCGGGGAGAAGTGGGGGAAGACGGAGCGACGAGTTAAATGAACCTCTCCGACTCCGCCGCGCCGAGTCTGACCTGGCTCCGTCACATGAAGCTCACGTGTTAAACGGCGCTGGAGCCTCGGACGTGGCTCCTCCCCCTCCGCGCCGGCCGAGGAGCGCGATTGGCGGGCCGGGGTTTGGCGTCAGGGCGGAGGGAGGAGCCCAGTCGATCCCGTGTACCACCACGCTGAAGCCGAGGTGTATGGAAACAAGAGAGAGAGAGGGGGAGGAGGGAGAGAGAGGGAAGGAGGGGGGGGAGAGAGCGAGGGGGTGAAGAGGAGAGAGAGGGAGGGGGGAGAGAGAGGGAGGGGGGAGAGGGAGAGAGAGGGAAGGAGGGGGGAGAGAGAGCGAGGGGGTGAAGAAGAGAGAGAGACAGGGAGTGAGAGGAGGGGGAGAGAGGGGGGAGAGAGAGAGGGAGGGGGAGAGAGAGGAGGGAAGAGGAAAGGAGAGAGAGGGAGGGGAGAGACGGAGAGAGAGGAGGGAGTGAAGAAGAGAGAGGGAATGAAGGGAGAGAGAGAGAGGCAATGAGAGGAGGGGGAGAGAGAGAGAGGGAAGAGGAAAGGAGAGAGAGGGAGGGGGAGAGACGGAGAGAGAGGAGGGAGTGAAGAAGAGAGAGGGAATGAAGGGGGAGAGAGAGAGAGGCAATGAGAGGAGGGGGAGAGAGAGAGAGGGAAGAGGAAAGGAGAGAGAGGGAGGGGGGGAGAGAGGGGGAGAGAGGAGGGAGTGAAGAAGAGAGAGGGAATGAAGGGGAGAGAGAGGGAATGAGAGGAGGGGGAGAAGGGAGAGGAGAGGGAGAGAGAGGGGGGGGGGAATGAGGGGGGAAAGAGAGCGAGGGAGTGAAGAAGAGAGAGAGACAGGGAGTGAGAGGAGGGGGAGAGAGGAGGGGGAGAGAGAAGGGAGAAAGAGAGGGGGGGGACAGAGAGAGGGAGGGGGAGTGAGAAGGGGGGAGAGAGAGGGAGCGCGAGGAGGAACGTGCGGCAGCGTCCAAATCAACCGAGCAATAACAACGTTTTGTTTTTGTTTTTTTTTAACTCAAGCTACTTTCATTTACACGGTCAGTTAAATCACATAAAAATAAAATAAAACTTGTTCTTTCGGGGTTCAAAAATATGCGTAGAAGAATTGATTTAGTTTTTAAAAGTATTTTTAAATTCTTACCACAGGATACCTCCAGAACTGTACAAACTCACCCTCGTGTCAAACCTAATGGCACTTTAGAGCAGCATTTTTACCTTTACGTCATCTTTTATATTTATTTAAATTACGTTTATTACTTGTACAAATACTACTAAATAATAACACTATATTTATATTTTATTTTTTTTACTTTATTGATTCCTCTTTTGCACGGTTTGTTCTTGTTGGATTCAGAGCAGACGTCGATAACGTTTACTGCGCATGCGTCGTACATTTATAATAAACAATCGCAGGTGAATGATCCCACTGTGACCACGAACACGTGCGCGCGCCTGAGTTTGTACCGTCATGCTCCGCGCACGCGCCTGGGGATGTCACGAGGCGGCGTCGTGGCGGTGTCACGTGCGTCCCGCATGGAGCTGCAGGAGCACGCGCCCCGCTCTTGTCCCGGGGCACGCGCGCGCACACGGGGCACTGTAAACTTTGGTTTGTGCACGTGCAGCCGCAGAGGGGCGTAACAGAAGATCTGACCCGAGGCGCACGTGACCACGGCGTTTACAAGAAATAAAAGAGAAACGGAGGAGAGCAAACCGGAGCAGAAGAAGAGGCTGGAGAGGCACGATCAGGCCGTTAAAGGCTACGGCACAGGCTCCACGGCACATGCTCCACGGCACGTTTCACTAAAACGTACTGAACATGATTATATTTAAGATTTTACTAAACATTCTGCCCATTTATCCCCAGTTTGACAGTTTTCATAAAGTTAATAATGTCACTTCCTGGTTGAACATATGACGTAGTTAGAAGTAATTCCACAGCCGTTACCTAGCAACCAATTTCAAAACAAGCTGTAAACAAAACACATAAATGACACAATAGTTATGATTTTACAAATAATGATCCCTGATAACACCTTTATTTTGTTGAGTGACACTTTAAAGTCTCGTAAAGTTGTGTCAGTTTTGTGTAAATTGTGTTTGTATTTTTCATGGCACGTCGCTTTATGATGACATCACAGAACTCAATCACTTCCTGTAATTTTAAACATTCATTTTTCTAAACTTCCTCACAAACAGCAACTTCACAGATACAAAACTGTAGTAAATAATTGCCACAGGTGCCCTCCCATCAAACTAAGTTATAATTAAAACATTTTGAGAACCGTCATATAGACTTTAGGCATGTCCAAACTAAGGCCCGGGGGCCAAAAGCGGCCCGCAGACCAATTTTTCTTGGCCCTTAGGCTTCCTGGTGAACTGGCCCACATTGTCCTAAGACATACTATTTACAGCACATTTCAGATTTTCTACAATTAAAACCTAAATAACTAACATTTTGGAGTGAGACAGACCTGATATTAAGGCACTGAGACTGAATGTAGATGTGGTGGCACTTTAAAAATCAGATTAATGCAACTTTTTTGAATGTTTCACGATTTATTTGTGGCCCTCCGCTTGGTCTAAATTTCATTACAATGTGGCCCTCGGGGGAAAAGTTTGGACACCCCTGGTTTGAAGCATTAAAAGTCATACCATTCATTTAGGCAAAAATAAAGCCTTAAAATGCATTAAATTCAATTCCCACAGGCATTAAATCTAAAACCCATTTTGACGATAGAGTTATCCATTAGAAAAATAACTATAAACATTACAATAATGACCATGAAAAAATCAGGCCAAATTTGAATCTTTAGGATAATTTTGAGTCAGATCTAGTTTACTTAAAAACTAAATAAGAAATCCCAAATCCCCTCAGTAAAGTTTTTTTTTTTTTTTAACTAATATGTTACAAAAGGAACCAAGAAATTTAAACCTGGTTCTGTCCTTTTTTCAGGTTTAAATGTCCCAAATATTTGTATTTTTGGCTGTTTTTCACATAAAATGCCTTATTTCTACATGAAAACGTGACACGATGAAAAACTTGTAATACATTTTGTTCTTACATTTATGTGAGTAAACTACAGGAGAAGTTTACAATTCATATCTTTAAATTTAAAGTGCGTATGACAGGTTTTTAACATTTTCTAATTTTAACTTTATTTGGTGTATTAATACCTGTTGTAAATATAAATGATAGTTTTACATCAATCAAGTAGCTGTTTGTAGAGAAAATGGAAAAAATGTGTTGAAAATTACAGGAAGTAAATAAACTGATGACATCACACTGGGGAGACAGGGTTATGCATAATTTACGTAAAAGAGACAACATTTTTGACCCTTTAAACATTGATTTAACAAAATAAAGGCGTTCATGTGTATTTTTATTTGTCAAATTTAAAAAAATCTCTAACATTAGATCAGTTTTTGCCCAATGTACATTCTGATTTCCTAGTGTGATGTCATCATTCACAACCAGGAAGTGAAATTAAAAACCTGAAAAATTGCTTAATTGGGATAAAATTTGAACAGCATTTTAGCAAACAGTGAAATATATTTATCTTAACTGCATTTTAGTCAAGTGAGTCGTCCAACCTGTCATAGGCACTTTAAGATGTTTTCCTGTTCACCCGTAGTGTCTTCATGTGTTTGTCCTTCAGTTGAGAGAATGTTACAGAGTGTACTTTTACATATATTTGAGAGCAGGTGTCTGTACTTTCTCAGACTTAGAACTGAAAAGTAAAAAGTACTTTCTGTTTGGTTTGAGGGGTATTCTGTGTTAAAGTCTATATGACAGGTTGGACTCATTTAAATAAAATGCAGTTAAAATAAATATATTTCAAAATCTTTATACATTTTATCCCAGTTTTACAATTTTTTTTTAGGTTTTTAATTTTGCTTCCTGGTTGTAAATGATGACATCACACTGGGAAATTACCAAGAAACCGTCCTGTACAGTGACCAAAACTCATCTAATGTCACAGATTTTATTTTCTGACAAAGAAAAATACACGTGAACACCTTTATTTTGTTGAACCGATGTTTAAAGGGTCAAAAAAGTGGTTTATTTTATGTAAATTATGCTTAACCTTTGTCTCCCCAGTGTGATGTCATCAGTTTATTTACTTCCTGTAATTTTCAACAGATTTTCCAACTTTTCTCCACAAACAGCGACCTGATTGGTGTAAAACTATCATTTATATTTACAAGAGGTATTAATGCACTAAATAAAGTTGAAATTTTATTTTAATCGATTTGATAAAGGTACGGGGTTTATAAGATGTATCTTCGTCCTGTTCCTTTTGTTCGTGCCAATAATGCATGTAATCATTTTGCTGTAATTGTTTTTGTTTTGTATTACTTGGTTTGATTTCTGAATTTGTGCAAATGAAAGTAAATGGCATGAACAATCAATCAATAAAAAATAAATACATAAATAAAATCAAAATTAGAAAATCATGAAAACCTGTCATACGCACTTTAAGTTAGAGCTTTAGTTTAAAGTGCGTATGACAGGTTTCTATGATTTTCTAATTTTGACTTTATTTAGTGTGTTAATACTTGTTGTAAATATAAATTATAGTTTTACACCAATCAGGTCACTGTTTGTGGAGAAAAGTTGAAAAACCTGTTGAAAAATACAGGAAGTAAACAAACTGATGACATCACACTGGGGAGACAAAGGTTATGCAGAATTTACACAAAATAAACTACTTTTTGACCCTTTAAACATTAATTCAACAAAATAAAGGTGTTAACATTTATTTTTATTTGTCAAATTAAAAAAATGTGACATTAGATGAGTTTTGGCCCAGTTTACAGTGTTGTTGCTATGGGAATTTCCTTGCGTGATGTCATCATTAACAACCAGGAAGTAAAATTAAAAAGCTAAAAATTGCGAAAACGGTGTAAATTTTTTAAAGAATTTTAGCTAATTTTGAAATATGTTTATCTGAACTACATTTTGGTTAAATGAGTAGCCCAACCTGTCATGGGCCCTTTAAGTCTAGGCTTTGAGAGATTAAAAATATAAACAAAAATCTGGTTAATTCCTCAGCAGGATCTCCATTTGTCACTAATAGTTGATAAAGTGTGTGTTTAATGCAGGTTTGCTCTGGTGCTGGGGCTAGGGTTTCCCCGAACACTAAAAATAGTACGACGTGTGAATGACAGCGTTGTGAGAGTGAATGTGGGAGTGCTTCATGTTCATTAACACGCACCGACCAAATAAACAAACAAACTGGAACTTTTATACCTTCATTTCTACACATGATACTTTTATCAAGTATCATTGGAATCTTGTATCTGTACTTTGTGTACTTCCTCCAACAACAACATTCTAACACTAACACAGGTTCATTAATGTGCACCGTCCCATATTAAATAAAATAAACATAAACATTCAGCAGCACAAAAGAGTCTTAAAGTGTATATGACGGATAGAAAACATCATTAAAGTGCCTTTGACAGGTTTTTATGATTTTCTAACTTTACTATTGACATTTCTTGTAAATATAAATTATAGTTTTACACCAATCAGGTCGCTGTTTGTGGAGAAAAGTTGAAAAGTCGGTTGAAAATTACAGGAAGTAAACGAACTGATGACATCACACCAGGGAGCCAAAGGTTAAGGATAATTTACACAAAAGAAACTACTTTTTTTGACCCTTTAAACATTGATTAGACAAAATAAAGGTGTTCATTTGTGTTTCTTTTTGTCAAATAAAAAAAATCTGTGACATAAGATGAGTTTCTTGGTCATTTCCCGGTGTGATGTCGTCATAAAATTAAAAATCTACAAAAATAGCTAAACTGGGGTAAAATTTGGTAAGATTTTAGCAGAATTTGAAATATATTTATCTTTACTGCATTTTATTTCAATGAGTCGTCCGACCTGTCAGAGGCTCTAGGGCAGGCATGTCCAAACTCAGGCCCGGGGGCCAAATGCGGCCCTCAGACCAATTTTTCTTGGCCCTTAGTCTTTCTGGTGAACTGGCCCACATTGTCCTGATAAGTACTATTTACAGCACATTTCAGATTTTCTACAATTCCAACCTAAATAACTAACATTTTGGTGCGACACAGACCTGATATTAAGGCACTGAGACTGAATGTAGATGTGGTGGAGCTTAAAACATCAGATAAATGCAGCTTTTTTTAACGTTTCATGATTGATTTGTGGCCCTCCGCTTGGTCTATATTTCAATATGTGGCCCTCGATGGAAAAAGTTTGGACACCCCTGGTCTAGGGTTAGGGTTAGGCACATCATCAGAGTAAATCTAACCTGTCACGACGGTCTAAGCCCAGCTCACGCTCATTATTAGTGAACAATCCAACGCTTAAAGGTCGTGTTCACGAGACAACATTCCATCAGTCATTAGGCCCTTTAAATGTGACGTCATCAACATTCCTGAACGGAGGCGACTGGAGGCAACATGAAGTCGACTGTAAAATTTTCACTGATAAGATCTTCTGGTTTTAAGTGTTTGTGTTGGAAAAAAGCAACACATTTGAATTTCCAGGGTAGAAAGATCAGTTAGTTTGCTTTTCTATAACAAACAATGACAAAATACACTTTTCTAGCCTTAAAATTGTATTTCAGCTTCAAAAGAATCTAATTTATGGAATAGTGTCTAATATATTTCTAGATAAAATGAAAAATGATTGTGGGCTCAACATTTCTGTGAGTATTTTCCAGTAAAACCCATAAATCTGGATTGTTCCTTCATCAAAACTGCAAAGAGTTTATCATAATTTCGTAAAACATGATGTAAAATACAATAATAAATGTGTTTAAAGCAGCTTTGACGTATCTGAATGCTTTTACTTTAACAAAACCACCTGGATTTTTCATATTTTCTGAGGTTAATCCCAGTTCCTTCAGTGGAATCACATGTTGCACTTCACTTTTGCTCCGTTCCTGATATAGAATGTTTTTGTTTACACACGTTTAAAGGGTCATAATATTTAATACAGACGGAGAGCAGCTAAAACGAATATTGTTAAAATTTTGTTATGAGTTCTTGGTCGAGTCACTGAGCGAAATCATCAGCTTCAACATTTATGAATTTACCTTTGAGAAAGTTCACGGCAAAGTGTTGCGTCCCTCGCTCCGTCTGAGGTTCTGACGTCGTCACATCCTAAAACGCGAACACAACCTGTTCTGTCTCAGATTTTACGAGAAATCTTCCAGTTCCAGTTTTTTCCGTTTCATTTCTGTGAAGTTTATAATTGTGCTTCCTGTTTGGACATGAGCAGCGGATGTGGCGCTCAGCTGTTACCTAGCAACCAGACTGTAAACAAGGAAGTAGCGCTAGTCTTATCTAATCTCACACAAGTTTGTTATCATTGCACGAATACAAACAAAAGACATCGCCGTTATGTTTTCTTAAATGGGTGTAAACTGTCAGAAAACGGTGTTCCTTGAGAGTAAATTGTGGATGAACTTTTGTAAACTGACGAGAGAGATTTCGTTTCAGAACTCAGCGCTACTTCCTGGTCAGTCAGTTATTTTCCGCACTTTTCTTCACAAACTCACTCTAGACTAATGAGCGACAATGACCAATATTTACTCCAGGTGTTTTGAACCAAACACAAGTATTCACTTTATTCCAGACGTTGCCGTACGCGCTGCTGTTTTGTTTCCATTGTAGTAGTTTACATGGAGCAGACGAGCTCAACAGAAAATAAGTTCTACATGGACTAAAAAGACGTTTTCAGGCCTCAGGAAATCGTTGCGTTGTGACTTGTTGTTGCTCGTGTTCATTAAACATTTTACACAAATCAATCTACTTTATGTAACATTTTAGTGGCGAGACTTTTCGTGTTTTTGTCACTTATTGTCACATTTTCGTCACTTTTTCCCGCATTTTTGTCACTTTTACTCACATTTTTGTCACTTTATTCCGTTTTTTTTACTTTTTTGTCACATTTAATCACATTTTTCTCACTTTTAGTTGCGTTTTTGTCACTTATTGTCGTGCATTTGTCACTTTCTTCCGTTTTTTGGTCACGTTTTTGTCACTTTTACTCACATTTCTGTCAGTCATTTAGTTACGTTTTTGTCACTTGTCGCGTTTTCGTCACTTATTGCCGCATTTTTGCCACTTTATTCTGTTTTTTCCACATTTTTGTCACTTTCAATCGCATTTTTGTCACATTTTTGTCTAAACACGATTAAAAAGCCGTTTTCAGGAAATCGTTGCGTTGTTGACTTGTTGTTGCTCGTGTTCATTAAACATTTTACACAAATCAATCTACTTTATGTAACATTTTAGCGGTGAGACTTTTCCCTCGTTCGTCATTAGCTTTAACGGAGTTCTCGTCAAACGGAAGTGCGTTTACAACAAAAGTGCAAAAACGGCTAAAGTGGGCGGGGCAGAATAAGGTCAATAGGAACGTAAATAAAACCTGACACGTGCCCTTTAAAGCTGGACTTTTCACGCAGCAAAACCGAAAGCAGGGGCTGAACCTATCGAATCTCCCTCCTAGCTCTTTAGCACGACATTAACGTTCACATACGTTCGTTTTCAAGCGCATACACCGCTTTAGAGCAGCTTCTTTCAGACGGCAAAGTGAAACTGGGGTGGTCCGCCCATGCACAGCCAATCAGAGCGCTGCTTTCGGCTCTTACTTCCGGGTTAGAATGCTTGATTATACTTTGCAGACAAGATGTACAGGTCTAATTCTGTCACAAAGTGCTGCTTTTACAAGATACTCTTTGATGGAAAACAAAAATTGTACTAATTTATGACAAAAAATGTTGGGTACCACAGCTTTAATCTATCAGTCTATCCATATGTCAATCTAATATCACAAAAAATAATCAGAAAAAATGAAGATAAAGATCTACAATAAGAAAAAATATAAAGATATACAATAAAACAACTGATATAAAGAGCTATAGCAAAAATACATATAAAGATCATAAAAATAAAGATCTATAATTGAAAAAATACCAAGATATAAAATAAATAAATAAATATAAAGACATAAAGCATGAGCTAAATGAGTGCGGGCGGCTGAAACTCCTGGAAAGCCCCTGAACAGAATTTGACCCAAAAGCAGGAAACACTAAAATAACTGCCGGTGATAAGAATAGTCACATTTTCTGACTTCACTTTCAAGTTGAGACCTGTTTGTTGTTTTTAGATCCGAGTCGTTCGACAGAAAAGCACAGTCATGCCTCACGCCCACACCATCTCTGCTGAAGAGAGGCACGTTCACAGCTGAAGTCGACACAGAAAACAGAAGACAAGTGTAAAACTGATAAACTCTCGACAGTTTGGAGCCTCTGATGTTACATAAAGAGGTAAATATAGACTGTTTAAGGTGAGACGCTGCAGGTGGATAGGAAACAATCTTACATTTAAAGATGTGAAACTTCTCCTGTGGTTTAGTCACGTAAATGTAAAAAAAAAAAAATGTCATGTTTTCATTATTATTATTATTATTATTATTATTATTATTATTTCTATAAGAGAAGATAAGTGTAAAAGTGGCCAAAAATACACATATCTGGGACATGGAAATGGACAGAACCAGGTTTAAATTTCTTGGTTCATTTTGTACAAAAAATGTTAGTTACAAAAAATTTACAGAAGGGATTTTGGATATTTTATTTAGTTTTTGAGTAAACTATATCTGACTGAAAATGGTGCTTTTGCCTCATTTTTTTTTTTTAGCTTAAAACTTCATTAAATCAGTTTGAGAATTAGATCTCAAAAAATCCTTCTGTTTGTTTGGTCTAAATCAGTCTATCCATATGTCCATCTAATATCACAATAAATAATCAGAAAAAAATGAAGATAAAGATCTACAATAAGAAAAAATATAAAGATATACAATAAAGCAACTGATATAAAGAGCTATAGCAAAAATACATATAAAGATCTCAAACAAGAGATCTTTCAGATTGTACAGTTTGGTGTAGGATCTACTTTAAGGCTGATCTTTACGTCTCGAGGGAGAAAAATGCATTTTAACAAAACGTCCTTTGAAGTTACAATGTCCCAGAGAAATCTATGGATGAAGTGGATTCAATGGAAGAATAAAACATCTTCAGGAGCAGATTGGACACGTTTGTTGTTTCCACATGAAAGTCGAGTGACTACTTTCAGTTTACATTTTACTGAAAAGAAAGCAAAAGAAAAGCTCCACAGACAAAAACAGAACTAACCCTGGCCAAAAAAAATAAAAAGCAAAGAAACACATTTTATCAGTTTGTGCTGTCGGTGCTTAACCTCTATTTGTCTGAACCAGACTCACGGCTGAACCAGAGGATGAATCTGGTCGGCATTTGAGTCTATTCGATTTCTAGGGCGGAGCAAACCCGAGTGTATCCCATTAAGCAGTGGTGTCCAGTGATGGTCACTAGAGCGGTCAATATTAACCACAATGCATTGCGAGGGTCGGAAAAGCTACAGTGAACTGAATGAAGCAGAAACAGAAGCTGTTTAAACGAACGGTTGAGTCGAGATTATGAACAAAACACTTTAAACAAACCGTTAGCAGCAGAGGTGCTAGCGTTAGCCGTTTACCTTAGCTTGAGCTGTGAATAGATCGCAAATCTCCGGCAAAAAGTTGAATAATTCAGTCCATTTGATGTTTAACGATCCATGGTGAATAAAACTTGCTTGACGTCTATTCCAGTCCATAAATATGTGCGCGTCAGGAGGATTTGATCCATATTCATTACAGAAAAACATTTTTATCAGAGTTTTGCCGACTTTTTCCTCCCAGACGCCAGAGTCACGTGACGTGCAGCGAGGAGAAAGTATGAGCTGAGTGTCTGAATCACTCTGTGACTGAGGCACTGTTTAGTCACTGAACAGGACAGGACTGTGGAGTGAACGAGGGGTTAGAGAAGAAGAGAGAGCGGGACATTCGGACACAGCCTTTGAGAATACGTGTGTTGTACCCAACTCTGCTACTTCCGCCGCTCTAGAGCGACGCCATTTACGTCACTGAAATAAACCAATCTGATTGCTCGGTACGTTTTGGAGTTGACTCGAGGCACGGTGGACCAGACTGATATATCGTGTATAAATAATACATCTATATATCATTCTGGACTTGCCGGTAAAACCTCGGTGGGTTCTGTGCACGAAATATCAGTTCTTTTCTTTAGTTTTAAAATGTTTACACTTTAGCGTTAGCATTGAGACACAAACATGTTCCTTTATTGACCTTATTATGCCCCGCCCACTTTTGCCGTTTTTTGCACTTTTGTTGTAAACGCACTTCCGTTTGACGTGAACTCAGTTAAAGCTAATGACGAACGAGGGAAAAGTCTGACACTAAAATATTACATAAAGTAGATTGATTTGTGTAAAATGTTTAATGAACACGAGCAACAACAAGTCACAACACAACGATTTCCTGGTCAGTCTGAAAACGGCTTTTTAGTCCATGTAGAACTTATTTTCTGTTGAGCTCGTCTGCTCCATGTGAACTACAACGGAAACAAGACGGCGGCGCGTACAGCAACTTCAGGAATAAGGTGAATAAACTCAGTGTGTTTTGTTGAAGTTGTCACTGTTTTGTGTCGTGTGTGAGACACGCCCCCAGCTCACTGTCTGCACCATCTGCACGATTCATTCATTATAGACTGAGACAAAAACCCATAGAGCTGAATTAAGCAGGAAGTACTCATGTGTACAATGTGCTAGCTAATTTAAATATAAACAGCCCAAGTGACATTCCAAGCACAAAGCCCATTACAAAGGACCGAAAAATACTTTTTTTCAAGTCTCAAAATTTCATTTTCACAAAAATATAATTTGTTATGAATGAACGTTTGTGGGTCAAATCCCTCATTCGTCCTGGAACAGTAGAAAAATCTGGACAAAAACAGCGTTCGGGTGACGATCTTTGAAACCTTTGCAGGATCAACATATTTTTCCAGTAAAAAACATTAAATACATGTAATAACTGCCTATTTAATTAACAAATAACATTAAAGGCTCTGGAGTTCCTCACATAGAGAGGACTTTGCTAAAACTTTCTACATTTTTCCACATTTGGTGAAACTCTGAGGTTAATCCCAATTTCTTCTTTGAAATCACATTTTGTTCCACTTCACTTTTGCCTCCATTCTGAACTTTAAAGAGAAATTTTTAAATATTTTGAAAGCTCTATACAAAGACTATTTCTGTATTTGGTCAAGTTAAAGTGGCTGCATCCAAATAAAACATGCAGTAAAATGCTCTTGTGCAAAATGCGCTGTCTGCATCTATTTTTAAAGATAAAGATCAATCGTAAACCCAGAAGTAGCTTTGGTGAACCGTTAGCAGACGGTAGGAATGTTAGAAATGCTTTAGGAACTTGAGGAATGAGTTTCGACTGCAATAGTTGCCCACAGCGCATGAAAAAAACTCAAATCGAGGTCACATTTGAGCAAAAAAAAAAAAATGCGATCCAACCTGCAGCGTGAACGTTGAGTCCTTGTTTTGCAAAACTCAAATCCGAGTCCAGTCCCAAGTGCAACGAGTTCAAGTTTATTCATGTCCCTCATTATCAAAAACAGCTTATATTTTTACAGTTTATTGGATTTTTGTAAACTGTACAACTAAGATAAAAAGTCCTGGTCACAAATAGAGATGGAAACTATAAACCATTTTGTCCAAGTCAAGTCCGCACTCCAATTTTTCAAGTAAATTCTTCAGAAATCGTGACTCAAGTCCAAAACCTCTGCTAAATTAACTATCTCTGTCTGACATGGTTTGAAAACTAGATTGTGACTTCCCTGAGGACACAACAGTAATACGCACTGATTAAAGATGATAACGAACCTCCAAACTTAAGCTTTGAGCCTGTTTTTCCCAAACCGCCAGGCAAAATGAGCCCCAATTCAAACTGAAGCTGTCCTTGAACCCTTTGGAGTTTGAACTATTGTCTGGACTCTTTGTGAAGATGAGACACTGTAGTTTAGGAATCTGGTATCGGATTTAGTCTGATTTAAGTGTGAACAAGCTCAGCACAGAGGAATATCAGATTTTCTTTGGTAAATAAAAGTGAAAAGCTGGAGCTGCTCTGGTTGACAGATTGAGCATTTGTTGGGTTTTGACAATTCCTCTTTGAAAGCTGAAGCTAATTTAACTAAAAATGCGATTCAGGGCCATGTCAAAATGAAAGTCCAAGAAATAAAGAAAGTTCAGGCAAAATCCATAAACGTCTTTGAATTTTAGGATCTTTTTTTTCTGTGTGGGTTCGGAGAAGACACTGATTCATCCCAGAATGGTTGATTTGATGGGAAATAATGGTGCGTTCCAGGGAATTGGTTCCTGGGATATTTCCCACCTCTAACTTGAAAAAACTCCCCAAAACGCGGTTTCTGGTAAATCCTCCTGATGAACTGGAGCTGGGTGAGTCCCACTTCACACGCGACATCAGCTGTACGTGTTACAACAAACAGAATCAGCACAAAAAGTGAAACTGAGGGATTAATCACCACATAATGTTCCAAAAATAATTAGTCATTTAAAGTGCGTATGACAGGTTTTAATTAATTTCTAATTTTGATTTTATTTGGTGTATTAATACGTATTATGCATAAAAATTACTGTTTTATACCAGTCAAGTTGTAGTTGGTAAAGAAAAGTTGAAAAATCTGTTTAAAATTACAGGAAGTAAAAAGCTGATGACATCACATTAGGGAGACTCATTCCATCCAAAGATTGTGCCTAATTTACCTAAAATCAACGACTTAAATTACCCTTAAAACATTATTCAACAAAATGAAGGTGTTCACATATATTTTGATTTGTCGGACAAAAAAAATCTGTGACATTAGCCGAGTTTTAGCCCAGTGTTCAAAGTAATCCCCTAGCGTGATGTCATCATTTACAACCAAGAAGTGATGTTACAAAACTAAAAAAACAGCTAAAAATGATAAAATGTATAATTATTCTTAGCAAAAGTTGGAATATATTTATCTTACTTGTATTTTAGTTACAGGAGTAGTCTAACCTGTCATAGGCCCTTTAACATGTTTGAGGCATTCGTACAATGTTTACATTTGTTTAGCTTACGGTTAGCATTAGCCACATTGTTTACATATGAGTTATGTACTATATTTTTATTATTTTGAAACGTGAAAAACGGCACTAGTCCATGTTCCAGATTTTTTGCATGTAATAAAAGTCAAATCTGTGTATCTCCAGCTCGGATATATTGTAAAGGCATCTACTATTTATTCTGAAAATGAGACCACAACTTATACTCTTCATCTATTTATAGTGTTTCATTCTACGCGAAGCAGGAAGAGCACTGTTAGCATGCTAATGTTTGTTAGCTTTACACGGGATGGTAAAAGATACTCTTGAAAAGTGCTTCTAAACTCTAAATGGAGGTGAATATTTATGATGCTGGGACTGCATTAGGAAAGTGAGAGCCACATGTGACTGATGTAAAGACTTTAACATCAACTAGTTCTGTTTTCCACGTTTCAAAACAGTAAAACAGCCCCTTTCGGTTGGAACGCTCTGAAGTCAGAACTCGTAATGTTCGTTTCCGACTTCCTGTGTCTAGAATGCAGCATAAGCGGGTTACAGCTTTATTTCTATGTTTAACACCAGCAGCTTGATATATTTTTACACATATTCATCAGATAGTGGACAATTAGAATAAGTTAAAGGGGCTGTACCTGATTTTATACATTAGTTGATGTTAAAGTCTTTACATCAGTCGCATGTATCTCTCACTTTTTTAATCCAGTTCCATCATCATAAATATCCACCTCCATGAGTTTAGAAGCGCTTTTCACGCGTCTCAATAGTGAGTTTTGCCGTCCCGGGTAAAGCTAACAGCGCACTTCCTGCTTCTCGTAGAATAAAACGCTCTAAAAACAGATACAGAGAAAGCGCCGTGGTCTCATTTTCACCTGAATACATGCTTTTACAATATATCTGTGCTGGAGCAACACAGGTTTTCCTTTATTACATTAAAAAAATCTGTTTTTCATGTTTCAAAACAGTACAAATCTGGTACAGCCCCTTTAAGAAAAAGTCCGTCACTTCTTATGACAAAGGCTCTGCTGAAGATGAAAATGTGGGAAATAACAAACTTCTAATCTCAGGTCGAGCTGTCGTCGTTGAGAAAGTAAAGCGTCTCCTGTTGAAGTTCAGAAAACAAGAAGCCACAGTCATGTTTCCACAGTTTTGTTTATTTAAATAACTCCATCTCATTTACAATTCACACACGTCTTTGTATAAAACTTTTAAAAATCTCACTAAAGCAGCACTCAAAACATCCCAAACATTTACCAGTCGACCTGTGAGTGCCCGACTACTGCTACAGACAAAAGTGCGCCCAAACTAAATATAGATTAAATAACTCAGTGCAGAAAGAAACCACATTCTAGTTTAGTGTCGCTCCCAGAATACTTTACATTTTTAACGTGACCTTTTTTTTTTTCAACATTGTTAAATATTACAAAAACACCGGTAAAATAAAATTAGTGAGGCCTGATCTACTCAAAACCCATTCAATATCTGGACATGATGACGGTAAAACAAATAAAAATGTGTTCTACATTAAATAGAGGTTTTATATTAAGGTATAAAACTAAACAGAATGATGAGTTTATTGCATATATTTTAAGTTTTGTATTGCTGTAAGATAAAAGACTGTTTAAATGTGTAGTTTCCGACTGGTGCAAACTTCTAAAAATTGAATTGGTGACATTTTTTGCCAAACTCGTGAAATAAATGTTGCCTATTCTTTGTTAAAGCTGGGGTACCTAATTTTTTCAAACCGTGAAATAAGGAAATAGGTATTTAATCTCTTCTAACTCATTGCTCGTCGCTTGTTTTCACACGCATGGCTTTTTGGGACGACTTAGAACAGCTTTTTCAGGCACAAAAGTGAAGCAGGGGCGTTATCTCCTGCACAGCCAATCAGCTCTCAGTATATATCATTTAAGAGGAACTGATCTTTTTGCTAAGCCACAGTTTAGAACAAAACCAAAGGAAAGATGTATTTCGATTCAAGGAGTCAGTCTGTGGAACAACCTGGAGTGCAAAATTAAAACCTCCAAGTCCATTAATATCTTTAAGAAAAGCATGAAACAATTGTTAGTGGGAAGATACAAAAGTGTTGTGTAGCAGGACATCCTAAGTCGTCTTTTGTGTAATGTTTTTTTTGTTTGTTTATTGTTTACAACGCATCGCACTGGAAGTGTACGATTTCTGTTGATAAGGGGCAGATATCATAAGCTTTTCCATCTTTCTGTGCCCTTTCCTTCATCATCCCTGTTCAAGATGTAGTTGTTTTATTTTGTTGCTATGAATGAAATGAATAAAAAAATGAAATGAAAATGAAAGCTCTCAGCTTTTTTACAAGTTTGAAAAGCTAAACTCTTTAATTATCAGAGGAAGAAAGTGTGTAGAGGTCTGTTTTTTTCACTATCTTCTGATTTTATGATATACTTTATGGGGAGGAAAACAAAATGTACTAATTATGAGGAAAAAAAAGTTGGGTACCCCAGCTTTAATTGTGCCTCGAACCAAAGAACAATGGACCTGTTATTCATAATATACTTTTCCTTCACAAAATTTTAAATTACATGTCATAATTTCAGAAGGAAGTCAATAAAACTTTCTAAGAGAGTCACGTTTTTTGACAGAAATAACCAACTAAACAGAAAATCCAACACATTTTTACCATATTAATCTTAAAGTCCTTTAAACTGGCAACAATCTCTGCTTTGAGGATTGAATTCCATATCATTTTTAAGCTAAAAAGATCATTTTAATTGTGCTTAGTTTTTGTTTTGTTAAGATGGAGCCTTATGTACACAGATATTAACCATAAACCAGGTTCAAATATTTGCATTTTGACAGTTAAAAGACAAATAGTACACTAGAAACCTGACCTGCTCCTGCTGATGTGACAATAACTTTGTTTGTTGAGCCGGCGGACTTATCAAAACAAAGCTAGCGCACGTTAGCCTCAGCCGATTTCTGTTTATCGACGGACAACATGAACAGAAGCGGCCCGGGACGCTACAAAGTGGACCGCTTTGGGGCACCAGTCGAAACGTGGCTTTGTTTGAACAGAAGGAGAGCAATCGAACTTCAGTCGGAGATATCGCCCGACACTTTGAACCATTAAATGAACTGGATAAGGCACGCCCCCTCTGTCTGTGGTCCCAGATTGATTAGTGGCCGTGCGAGGTACTGCAGCCTCTTGGAACCAGCCTTTTTCTATCATTGCACATTATAATCACAGACAGGACTGAATTATTATCAGTATTTAAATAAAATAGAAGGAAATGTTCTTTTCTACCGTTTCTAAAATCATCAAAATTACCGTTTTTATATGAAGTGGGGGATTGTCGTCACGTGGCGCCCTAAAGCAAAGATGTCAGCCTCCGTATCAGGAAGTAAAGCAAAGATGGCCGCCTCCGTATCAGGAAGTAAAACAAAGATGGCCGCCTCCGTATCAGGAAGTAAATGCGGAAGTAAGAAACTTTTTTGGGGTCATGCACCAATGAGCTCAGGCCATAGGGATAAACAGGGCGGCCATTTTGAATTCATCTTCCAGGTTTTATTATAGCTCTATGCTTTGAACCCACAACGTTTTTCGAAGCAGCACATGCGCTAATCGCTTTGCCACTGCGCGTCCTGATTTAGAAAAATGCCTTCGTCGCGAGTTGATCACAAGTATTTCGACTTTCGTTTCAGTTCCTCCGTCGCACCAGTCGAAAGTCACACATTTTACATTCCGCGTTGTAGACCTGAGTTTAGACACCGCACACAAAAAGGCCACGAGAAAGACAGCTTTTTGGGTTAAACTTTGGCTTGACGTCGTAATTAGTAAAAAAAAAAAACCGAGGCATTCTTCAGTCATCTTAAGGCACTTGGTCGACTCCAGGTGCACACGTCGGATTGTCAGAAATACTCTATAAATATTAATTAGTATCCGTTCTGCGCAGACTGTGAAACGAGGAGACGTGAGGCGTGTGGAAGTGTAAATCGTCCCGTTTGTTTAGGCCGGCTGCTGGGCGTTGTGGTTCATGTGCGGAGGGTGACCCAGGAGGCCGATGCGCTGCTTCTGCTTCCTCTGCTCCGTCATCTGAGGGAGAGACACAGAGGTGTTTTGTGCGAATCAAAATTTCATTTAAGTAGCACCGGGTAAAGCTCGGCCCTCGGGAAAATTAAGGTAAGACGCTGCAGGTGAATAGGAAAAAAATCTTAAATTTAAAGATATTAATTTGAAACGTCTCCTGTAGTTTAGTCACATAAATGTAAGAAAAAAATGTATTACACGTTTTTCATCGTGTCATGTTTTCATGTAGAAATAAGGCATGTTATGTGAAAAAATGGCCAAAAATACACACATTGGAGACATATAAATCTGAAAAATGGACAGAACCAGGTTTAAATTTATTGGTTCATTTTGTACACAGATTAGTTACAAAAAAATGTACAGAGGGGATTTTGGATTTCTTATTTAGTTTTTAAGTAAACTAGATTTGACTGAAAATTGTCCTAAAAATTCAAATTTCGCCTCATTTTTTTTTAAACTTAAAATTTCAATAAATCCATTTTAGAATTAGATATTAAAAAATCCTTCTGTACTTTTTGTCTAAATCTTGTTGAGTCCAGATTGTACAGTTTGGTGTAGGATCTACTTTAAGGCTGATCTTTATGTCTCGAGGGAGAAAAATGCATTTTAAGAAAACGGCCTTTGAAGTTACAACGTCCCAGAGAAATGTATGGTTTCTACATGAAAGTCGATGTGTTGAGAGAGCAAACTGACAACGAAACCAAAAATGAAAAAAAACAGTTTTGCCTGTAGTGTCTCGCCTTAAGCTGAATGGCCCTGGTTTGGTCGATCGAAGGCTGATCTGGAGAACACACACAGAGGCTTTGGTCCGTCGTCTGCGCTGTTCGTTTTGTCATTTGACCCGTTTGCAATTTGTCGCTCGCAGATTACGGACACGGGCCCCAGAGCAGTGCACGTGCTGACGGACACAGCACAGCGTTTAAAAACTGTTTTCTCCCTCGTTTTCTTGGTTCTTTTCCAGCGAATGTGATCTAAAACCTGCTGCGGCGCCTCTGTGTTTGTTTATTTTAATAACATTGAACTTCAAAATATTGAACATTAATAGTTTTAAATCATTTGTCTAAACGGAGGGCAATTATAATTAAACCACTAAAAAGTGTCTGTATCAAAAATTAAAGGGCCTGTACCTGATGTTGAACGCTGAGACAGGAACATGTTTTTGTTTGAACCATTAGCCCCGCCCACATTCCTTTCACTCAGTGTTGCTCCATGACTCAGAAACAACCGTCTGGAATCGTCTGATGCAGTTGTTTCCATATAGTTCCTCTAACTCTTCTTACAATTAGCTTTTAGCACGTTTGAAACTGCACCATGGGATAGAGTCAAGCAGTTATTTTCCCATAATTCATAGTTTTCAATGTGCCTGATTGGTTGAAAAGAGGTGACCCTGGCAAACACTTCTGGGCTAGTTTTTTCCAAACAAAGTGCATTTATAATAGGCACAGATTATACATCACAAACGCACGGTCTTTCCATTAAATTAATTCTATCAAACAGTGTGTGATGTAAAGAGAATTTATCTTAACTAGAGTAAATAAAAATCAGGTACAGGGCCTTTAAATTAAATATTTGGAATAAACATAATAAATAACCTTTCATTACACAGATAATCGCAAATATATATATATTTTTGTCACAATAATCGTGACATCCTGATAAATGAGCAGAAAAACGCAACTGACAAAAACACACTTTTGTGGGCCCTTCCCTGCCGTGGGCCCCGGACACCAGCCCCCTTTACCCTCCCAGTCCGACGCCCCTGAACCCACCCCAGACACCAGCACAATAACTGCTGAGCCTGTTGCGTGTTCTACCTGCTCCTTGAGCTCGGTGAGTTGTCCCGACAGGTTGGTGACGAGTCTCATGGTGGACTCCAGTTTCTCCTGCAGGTTCCTGATCTCGTTCTGTTCTCCTTCTGCGTCGCTGCTCACCAGAGACATGGCCCGCATCCGAGGAAACCAGTCCAGATTATGCTCCTGCACAAAGCGGACAGGATCTGAGCTCATATTTCACATGTTTTATACAATTATCTGCTACATTTTTACTGAAGTGTTTCATTTATTTAGCGGTTTGTTTTATTTTATTAAATAGTTCTCATTTTTATTGGTTTAGTTTGGTAAAAAGTTTAGTAGTTTTAGTAGTTACTTTTCTATTTTTTTGATATTTTGTCACATTTTACCCATTTTGTGTGTTATATTGACATTTCCTAAACTGGTTTTCATTATTATTTTACAATCTTTTACCCATTATACATTTTGCTTGTTTTTACTCAGTATTTTGCCACATTTTATTTATTATTTTGACATTTCTTTACCCATTTCATTCATTTTTTCAGTCTTTTTGCTAATTTACATTTTAAATATTTTTTATTTGTTTGATCTATTATTTTGCTACTTTGAAAAACATTCTATTCTTAATTTTGACACAGCATAATAAAATACTACACACACATATATATATATTGTATGCTCTTTTTTCTGAATTTAGAAATTACTTTGCTATTATTTTTGACATTTTAGTCACTTTACTTTGCAATTGTCAGGTTTTTGGCACATTTTACTAATTGTATTTATTATTTTTAACCAGTTTGACTCATTATTTTACAATCGTTTAGCCTATTTGACCCTATTATACATTATTACTACAGTTTAACTTCTTTTGATCAAGTATTTTGATAAAAACAGTCTTTTCATTACATTGATACAGTAAGAAAATAGTATCTCGTTTGTGTTTTTTGCTTGACATTTGAGTCAGTATTTTGCCACATTTCACCCTTTTTATTTATTACTTATTACTTTATTCATTATGTTGTGATATATTTTTCTCAATTTAACCTGCTACACATGTTTGATGCATCTTTTGTGTTGTGAACTATTATTTTGCAACTTTGAAACTGATTATATTCATCTTTTTGAAACAGTAAAACCGTATATTGTTCATAATCATCATTCTGTTACGTTTGATGTTGTTTTCTGTTCTTACTTTGCTCCAGTGTTTCTTTTATGGACCAAAAAAGTGAGTTTAAAAATGCAGAACTCTCCCATCGCAGCAGAACACAGACAGAGGAATGTTTGATTGTTACAAAAAGTGAATAATGCTGCGTTTGAACTCTTTCACAAGCGTTTAACTGGAATAGTTGTTATTCTGTTGCTCTTCCCGTGACTCGCTCTTTGTTTTGACGCAGCAGCACGAGCGAGGCCTTTTACGGCGGGTGAAAAGTCACTGACGCCGCCATAAAAGTGACTCATGACTCTCATCGTTGCACTGGAAAACTGGGCAGAGCCTGCTCGTATCAAAGGGTGTAACATTTGCTTTTACGAGTCTTTAAAACGCTCTTTGTTTTCTGCCGCAGCAGCAGAACTTTAAGCCCTACAGCCTCATCTCCTCTTCATTACAAATCATTCTGTTCTGTCGTTATTCTGCTAAAGTATTCAACACCTAACCGTTCACGTGACGCAAACAGCTGCAAATAATGATTATTTTAGCAATCGACCTGTCAGTTATTATTATTATTTGAAGAGTTCATTTGCAAAAACAGATAAATACCATTAGATAAATTTTTGAAGATTTACAATTTACTCTTTGTCTAGTCCAGAAGTGGTTTCACAAGCCATATTTTAGTGCAATAAAATAATATAATAATAATCGCTTTCTCAGCAAATCCTCTCACCTATACTGTTATTAATAAAATGTGTAGAAGATGAGATCAAAAATAAACAAACTTTCTGACAAATTTTCAAACTGGAGATATCTGTTTTTTCAAATTTTAAATACATTTTCAACCAAATGAATGTTGAATTATGGCGACTGGAGGCTTCTAAAAGAAGAGAATTCACAAATAAAGTGACTTTATAATACAAAGTTACTTTTTTTGTCATTTTTGAATTATTTTTAATTTTTAAAAAGCTCTTTTTGTACATGTTTTGGAGTCGTTATCAAAATACGACAACATTTACACATTTTCTGTGTAATTTTCATGTAACTGCGGCTCAATTTGAGACGTATTTTCTCAGCTCATGGCATATTTTGGAACCAACGTAGACCAGTTAACAAGATTATTAAATTATTTGACAATCATTTCAATAATTAACTGCGATTCATCGATTAATGTGTTGCAGCCCTAATAAATATACTTTATTATATTATGATATGATTATTATATAATGTATTATATTATGATTATTGTCAACTGAAAGACCTTTAAGACATAAAATTAATAAAATAAGTTTGTGGAGCCGATCCATAACAAATAATGATAAGGTTCAACATTTGTGGATCATAAAGCTGGATTTTTCTGTAGAACATGAACAGAAACATTCCATGGGTTACAGTTTAATCTAATGCATGTCCTTTTTGGTATTTATGAAGAAAATATTGCTGTTACAAAAGTATTTGTTAAACCTAATCCTTATCAGAGCTGCAACTAGCAATTATTCTTTTGATTAATTGATTCGTTGTTTTGAATGCAAAATTTTATGACCAGATTTTTACTAAATCTGACCCAAAAGAAGCTGAATGTGTTTGAGGATTCAGTTGGCGCACATTTAAGGACAAAACAGTGTTTTCATCAAATACACAAAATGTACACATTTTCCATGTCATTTTCATGTGATTGTGGTTCATTTAAGTAATAAAACATCTTTTCTCAGCTCGTGGCATATTTTGGAACCTTTGAATAGACAAATTAACGATTATTCGATTCTTAAATTAGTTGACAATTATTTCAATAATCGATCAGTTACGATTAATCGATAAACTTGTTGCCGCTCTAGTCCTTCTGCTGTCAAAATATCATATCAGGTGTTGTCAATTTTATAACCAGAGCCATAAACATGTGGCATTCCAAACCCTGTTGTTCTCTTATTTAATTCTTTAAATTGTGAAGCTGTAAACACCAAAATCCTTTGAACCGTAAACTGAGCAATGTTTTTTTGTGTTATTTATTTGGATGTAACTGAGCTGAAATTGCACATTCTGCGCACAGACTCTAAAACAAACAAACAAACAAACAAACACATCTTCTGAACGGTGTACAGTTGAAACCCAAAGCTCCTCTCTTCAGCACGTTTCACCCTCCTCTTTCTCCGGCTGAGAGTGTGAGCTGTGGACGGCGTGTTGCAGCCTGTTTACGGCTCTTACTCATAGTATAAATAATGACCTCACGACACTGTTTCGTCGGAACAATTAAAAGGCACATGATTTCTCAGACAAACAATTCATTCATTCCATTTCCAGTGGAGTCCAGACACACAGTCACTCGTTCAATAAGAGAACCCCGGCTGCAACCTTTAATCGACTAAATGTGACGGAAACACAACCACAGTTTTAGTTCGATCACTGCGTATGAATTCTAAAACACATTCAAAAGACCTTCTACACTACAAACCTAGCCTTTTCTTATTAAGATATATTTGCTAAAATCTGTTATATTTTTGCTTGTAACAAGATACAAAGGTTATTTTGAATCTTATTTAACTGTAGACTAAGAGTATTTTTCTTAATTTGAGAAAAAGTAAGAATACAAACATGTCTTGATATCATTATCAAGAAAAAAGCTGTAATTCATGGGAATAAATTAGATCATTTTACTTATATCAAGCAAAATTTCCTTGAAATGTGATATCCAATAAGAAATTATTATTATTATTATATTACAATTTTAAGGATATTTTTCCAACATCTAGTCTTAAAATGAGAAAAATATTCTTAAATTGAGCAACTTACAAGCAGATCTTTACTGATTTATTCTTTTTTTTAGTATAATTTCCTTGACTTTCCCCCTTCTTTCAGAACATTTTGCTTAAATCAAGCCATTTACAGGGAGCAACTGGCTTCAATTGAGACATTTTTTCTTGTTTTTTGACTTATTTTTTTCTTGATCATCAGAAAAAAAAATCTTAAAACAAGTTTTCTAAGCAAGAAATTTTTGCTTACCCCATTGGCAGATTTTTTTGCTTAAAACAAGCAATTTTAGTCCAATTTTAAGTTTTTTTTTCTTGTTTCTAGTAAGGCACTTTTTGCAGTGTAATCACAAAGACAGTATTAAATCTAGATTTAGAATTGTTACTTATTATTGTAAATATTCTCATCTAGAAGGCTTCATTCTCCTTATTTCAACCTTTATTTGGTTTATAATGTTTTTAAAAAGTCTCAGTGTACAATAAAAATGAATTTGACAAGTCGAAAGCTAAAATAATTAGTTGCAGCCTTAAATACGACATTAAAATGACCTGAAACTCATAAAAATCATAAAGTTCACAGGAAGCAAATACATTAACTGTGTTTAGTAACATTTGACAAACAAATTACAATTCCTAAAGGCGATATATGTTGAAAATTGATAACAGAATTGAAAGAAAAATACACATAGAACAACAATAATCCTGGATATATTTAGATTTAGTCTAAAACTACATCGAGGGAATCATTAACTTTGTATTGGTTTAACAATTAAAGACACTTTACCCCACCCTTTGATACAGTGCGTTTGGATTTTTAACATTTTCTTATGAATAAAGCTATATTAACTGTAGATTTTGTTACATATACGGGCTATAAATGCATTGTGTTTCTTTTTTCTTTCTGTTTCTTTTAATACCATCTTCTACACATATTATTAATAACACTAGGGCTGCAACTAACGACTGTTTTGTCATTGATTAGTCCAGCGATTATTCTTTCGGTTAATCGTTTCGTTGTTTAGATTGCATAAGGTTTTAACTATATTCAACCGAGGGGAAGCGAAAAAAAAAAGCTGCTTGACATCATCCTCACAGAATATCCTCACAGCAAATAGGTTTTTTTTCGATAAAAACACTAAACTTTCGATGTTTCTTGTGTCTTGTGAGATATAAAAAAAATTTTCTCAGCACATGACACGTTTTGGAGTTTCTGTATAGTTCAAAAACGATTATTCGATTATCAAATTAGTTAAGGATTATTATAATGATTAGTTGCGATTAATCAATTAACTTGTTTTAGCCCCAAATAACAGTATAGTTTGTTTTAGTGGGGATGGAATAATATCTTTGAAAAAACGAATAAACGAAGAGTAAATTGTGAGCTTTGGGCAGTTTTTTCTGATGGCATTTCTGTGTTTTCTGCAAATAAACTCTTCTTAAAGTGCCCATGACAGGTTGGACGACTCATTTAACCAAAATGTAGTTCAGATAAACATATTTCAAAATTAGCTAAAATTCTTTACAAATTTTACACCGTTTTCGCAATTTTTAGCTTTTTAATTTTACTTCCTGGTTGTAAATGATGACATCACGCTAGGAAATTACCATAGCAACAACACTGTACACTGGGCCAAAACTCATCTAATGTCACATTTTTTTCAAATTGACAAATAAAAATACGTTAACACCTTTATTTTGTTGAATTCATGTTTAAAGGGTCAAAAAAGTAACGCATTTTGTGTAAATGATGCATAACCTTTGTCTCCCCACTGTGATGTCATCAGTTTGTTTACTTCCTGTATTTTTTAACAGGTTTTTCAACTTTTCTCCACAAACAGCGATCTGATTGGTGTAAAACTATAATTTCTATTTACAACAAGTATTAATACACTAAATAAAGTCAAAATTAGAAAATCATAGAAACCTGTCATATGCACTTTAACTTTACTTGACACATCTATAGCGTCGTAATTTCTTGTTAATACACATTTTTAGAAGCTCACCTTGTTCATTTTGGTTTTTAATTTCTTGCTCACCTTGATCATCTCGGCCACGTAGCTCTCGGGCCCCGTGTATTCAGTGGAGTCTTTGACTTTGACCAGGACGATGAAGAACAGGTAATGCCACATGTTGTGCTCCTCTTTTATGTGCCCCTCAAAAGTCACCGTTTTATTGTCGAACTTGTCTCGCTCCAGACCTGAAAAACAAAATATTTAAATCATGAACACAACTTGGCACAATTTGAAACTCGAGCAGTGGGAGGTTTGAAATGATATCGATTAATTCATGTGACTAAACAGTACCATCATTATCACATTACATTATTACATAAATTGACGTTTTATCTGTTACACTGGAGAACGTGAGGTGATGGACACTTTAGGGTCAGATTACTGCTCAACGCTATTGTTGAACCTTATTTTCTTCATCAGAAAACCACAGAGTCCTGCAGATTATGTACATGAAAACAATAATAACACATGGCCTCAAGATACATAGGGAACAAGAGATTATATTGAGGGAACGAGATAATAAGCTTGAGGGAACGAGATAGGTATTTTGAGAGAAAGAAAAACGTATCTTCAGGGGAAGAAATAAGTATCTTGAGAGAATGAAAAACGTATTTTGAGAGAAAGAAATAAGTATCTTGAGAGAAAAAAAATATTTAGAGAGAAAGAAATAAGTATTGCGCGAAGGAATGAGATAATTATCTTGAGTGGGCGAGAGTAGTATCTTGAGAGAAACGAGTAAGTATCTTCAAGGAAAGAAATAAGCATCTAGAAAGACAGAAAAACATATTTTGAGAGAAAGAAATAAGTATCTTGAGAGAAAGTAGTAAGTATCTTCAGGGAATGAGAATTATTTTGAAGGAACAAAATAATTATCTTGGGGAGGCAAGAGAATAATTTTGAGGGGAATGAGATAATTATCCTGAGGGAAAGAAAAAAATCTCAAGGAAGCAATATAATAATCTTGAGAGAATGAGAGAATTATCTTGACAGAACAAGACAATGATGTTTTGACTGTAACAAATCATGAACATAACTGCCCTCTACACTCAAATATTACAATGGGTCAAAGTTAACCTGGTGAATGTGAATTTACTTAATTACACCACCTAATGACATCACATGGTGGAACCAAGTGTTTTGCTCTGGACAGACTAAATATTCAGGATAACCCGAACAAGTGTGAATTAAAAAACAACAACTCTCAGCTCAGTAACGTGAGAAAACTACAATATGTACATTTAGCATAACCTAAGTGGAAATATATTATGCACTTTTAACCATGATTTAATGTCTTTATCTCACGCTGAGTTGTATTTTGAGTGATTCATGCATGTTTGAGTCTTGAGTGCTCAGAGAAGTTCCGTTTTCACCTTCTCCCCATCTCCGCTGACAACCCTGTACAAATATAAACCTCAACACATAAACATAAGGTTCAAAAATCTAAAAATATAAGTAAAAATCCGCAGCTTGCTACAGTGAGAGGAGTAGCAGAGCATCAGTTCTGAACAGTAAATCAATTTATAATATAATACAGCAGTTTACAATGAACAAAATGTAAAATAATGATTGTCTGGGACGACTTTGGATCACAAAATACCAGAATTAAGCATTAATATGAAGTCTATATCAGTCTTATTACAGTTATTTTGTTTTTACACCCGACACAATGTTCTAAAACCAGTATAACTCTGAAAAACTCAACTCAAACGGATAAAAAAGGGGTAAATAACCTCCACGGAGCCACTCTGACGCTCACAATGGTCGCTTTGAACCGCGCTGCGTGTTATTCGTGGCACATTGTGGAGGAGACAGAGGGACGGAGGGCCACTTAAGCCCGCGGAGATCGGCGTGGTTAATCCGTGCGTGTCCTATTGGCGCCGAAACCATGGCGACGGCCCCTCCACCTGTGGCTAGACCCTGTTCAGCGCCGTGAGTCAGAGCTGTGACATAACGCCGGCTCCTCGGTGTTTACCGCAGAGCCCTATGGAACACATGTGCACACGGGAGCTGCAGGCCGGACACGCACACACCACCGAAGCTGAAGGACATACAACAAACCCGTATTTAAAGGGCGTACGACAGGTTTTTATGTTTTTCCAATTTTGACTTTATTTAGTGGATTAATACCTGGTGCCTAGAGTCAGGACTAAACATGGACCGGTCTCCTGCTGGTGCCAGAGTCAGGACTAAACATGGACCGGTCTCCTGCTGGTGCCAGAGTCAGGACTAAACATGGACCGGTCTCCTGCTGGTGCCAGAGTCAGGACTAAACATGGACCGGCCTCCTGCTGGTGCCTAGAGTCAGGACTAAACATGGACCGGCCTCCTGCTGGTGCCAGAGTCAGGACTAAACATGGACCGGCCTCCTGCTGGTGCCAGAGTCAGGACTAAACATGGACCGGTCTCCTGCTGGTGCCAGAGTCAGGACTAAACATGGACCAGAGTCAGGACTAAACATGGACCGGCCTCCTGCTGGTGTCAGGACTAAACATGGGGAATCAGCGTTTCAGTTTTTTGCAGCTAAAATCTGGAACAGTCTCCCTGAAGATGTGACACAGGCCTCACTCTGACTATGTTTAAATCCAGGCTAAAAACAGTTCTGTTTAGATGTGCAAACGACTTAAAGATCTATCTGCACTCTTCTCTTTTAAAGCGCTTTATTTTAAAATGATTCTGTGTGTCTTTTTGTGATTTTAATGCAGCTTTTCCTGTTATGTAAAGCACTTTGAATTGCCTTGTGTATGAATTGTGCTCTACAAATAAACTTGCCTTGCCTTGCTGTAAATATAAATGATAGTTTTACACCAATCAGGTCGCTGTTTGTGGAGAAAAATTGAAAAGTCATTTGAGAATTACAGGAAGTTAACACATTGATGACATCACACTGGGGAGACAAAGGTTATCCATAATTTACAGAAAATAAACTACTTTTTGACCCTTTAAACACTGACTCAACAAAATAAGTTTAATTTTTTAAGTGTAATTTTTCTTTGTCAAATAAAAAACACCTGTGGCATTAGATGAGTTGTAGTTTCTTGGTAATTTCCCAGTGTGATGTCATCATTTACAACCAGGAAGTAAAGTTAAAAACCTAATAAAATAGCTAAACTGGGGAAAAATATGTAAAGATTTTAGCAGAATTTGAAATATATTTATCTTAACTGCATTTTAGTTAAATGAGTCCAACCTGTCATAGGCCCTTTAAACGTGTCTCACAGAACTCAGTCACTCCAACACCATCATCCAGTTCTGTACTGTGGGATTAATTCTGTTGTTTTTATTTCTTGTGTGTCCTTGGGTGTTTTGAAAGGCGCTTATAAATAAAATGTATTATTATTATTATTATTCACTGTTTCCGAGGTCTCACAATCCCTTTGGCACACAGTTCATTTCCACAAACATTCATTTATAGGCACGCGCTCAGTTTTAGAACAGCTTTTTTCAGACAGTGAAGTGAAACTCGTGACCGTCACAAGAACAGCCAATCAGAGCACTGCTTTCAGCTCCTGTTTCATGGTTGATGAACCATACAATACTTTATTATTAGATGTAGACATCATGCAGGGCTGGGTAATAGGGTGTTAAAAATGGAATCATGAGCCCGTCCCTGTGACAATCTTCTATTTTTGTGAAATTGTCGTATCATAGTGATTCTCTGTTTCTGTCTTTAATGCAGCTGTCTGTTCAAACACACTTTTTCTCCTGTTGTTTAGCCTCTGAGCAGATGACTTTATTTACCTCTTAAAGGCCAGAGCTGCACAATTAAACCAAATCCACACAAAATCACAATTTTAATGGATGCAATTAGCAAATCGCAAAGACTGCAATAAGTGTAATAATTTCTTCCACAAACAACAAAATATCTTGCTTTGATTTGAATAAAAACCGCTAGTTTTGTGTTTCTACAAACATGTTCTGAAACAAGCGACAAACGCGCGACTAAAAACGCGTTCGAAAGAGACAAGAACACACCTCACGCACACAACTCAGTGCACTAAAACAAGACCAAAATGTGAATAAAAACGACTAAGAGACAGTTAAAAATGCCAAACACAAGTGAATGACAGAAACGCGACTAAAAGCGACAAAATTGTGTTTCAAATGTGAATTTGAACAGAATTCTATTATTAAAACATACATTGCACTGGTCAGAAAAATCACAAAAATATATTTTTCTTAAATCGTGCAGCTCGATTAAAGGCAATAGAAAATACAAAGTGAACATGAATCGTGATAAAATCAAAACCATCATCTGGCCAAAAGAAAATCGTGATAATATTTTTTTGCCATATTGTGCAGCAATAATGCAGCGGTCTCATTTTTGTTCTGCTTTCACAATATATTCTTTGGGAGAAACTTTTTACAAACAAAAAAGTCGGGTACCTCAGGTTTAAAGCAGAGATATTATTCTCCGTATTCCGCCCCGCCCACTTTTGCCTCTTTTTGCCACAGATCCACGCTCCTGTAGTAAACACACTTCTGGTTTGACGAGAACCCCATTCACACAAATGTCAAATGAAGGAAAAGTCTCGCCGCTAAAACATTATGTAAAGTTGATTCATTTGTGTAAATGTTTAATGTACACGCGGAACAACAACTCAGAAACGCACCGATTTCCTGGAGCCTGAAAACAGCTTTTTTCCGTTTAGAACTTATTTTCTGCTGAGCTCGTCCGCCTCATGTAAACTAATACAACGGAGAAAAGATGGCGGCGTCCACGGCAACTTCCGGAATAAAGTGAACACAATGACTTAGTAGCTTTTAACCACAATATAATCGTTCCCCTTGTCATTAAACCACTCGAAGTTGTATTTAGAGTGATTGGTGCATATCTGAGGAATCTTCATTCTCCTGTGAACAAGACTCCATCGCTCCACCCAATCATCACAGACGCAAGACTGAAACTGTTGCTTTTCTCTAAATATCACAGTAAAGTAGTGCAGTGAAGAAGAAAAAGACGCACAAAATATCTTGGATTGTCAAATGTATTAATTCTGCCCAAGCCACCATTTATAACATTATAAAATTACAAATGACTGTATTTAAATCAGCTAAATGTGTTAAAATGCACCAACAAACAGGAAACATGGTGACATTTCTGGTACCACTTTATAATAACTACACCTTATTTTGCCTTAACAAAGCATGAAGAAAGACTTATTTCATACTGAACAAGTAGTTTATTAAGCATGATTCAGGATTAGTTACCACTTAATTACGGTTAGGGTTAGGGTTAGAGCCAGGAATTTGGGTTAGAATATTAGGTAAGTAGTTAATAAGCCTGAATCACTCTTAATAAATTATTTGTTCACTATAAATTAAGTCTTTATTCATGCTTTATTAAGGTAGGAATGAGTGTAGTTATTATAAAGTGTTACCAAATTTCTTAAACATTCTTCTGGGGAAGGACCCCCAAACCCCCTGTTTAAAGCTGTTTAGAACAAGCTGTTGCGCATATGAATTAGAATTCTCCAATAGTTCCCTTACCACCGCAAATTATGAACCTCTCTGGCAACCAAACGGGAAAAAAAACCTTTCTTCAAGAACATTTCAAGAGACACGACAGAAAAGTTATAGAAAAGGGGAGGGGCCTGGACTTGATTCTGCCTTGGGCCCCAAATTCCTAGGTCCATCATTGTTCAGCACTACCGTGTTTCAGAGTTCTTACTTACTTTTTAATTACCAGGGCTGTTCTGGCGACTGAAACCATCACCACGAGTGAGTAACACCAGAGCCTTGACAACATCGTGATACACTTTTCTTAAACCTAATGTTATTCTGGACAAAAATGCAACAAAAACACAGCGGGCCACGACAGTTTGACAATGAAGTGTTTGTTTTGTTTCACCAAGTGCCACAAAAAAGTAATAAGTGAACTTTAGAAACTAGAGGCTGAAGTTAGATATTGGCAGTTATTACTCACTGGTAAATGTGATGAACAGATAAACAACAACTGTGTGTCTGCGCTGTCTACAAACGACAAAATTATCTTTTTAATCAGCTTTCAGGATCAAATTCAAGTGATAGAATCTAAGCACAAGTTCATGCATCACTTTGAAGGGTCTGTTTCAGGACTATTCAACTTTATTTCACTGAGGGTTAGATTTTTGGATGATTTTGTCCTCGAGGAAAGAAAGAAAGAAAGTCCAACGCATTTGAAATATGAAAAACATGTAACAGGCTTTAACAACATCTGCAGAACTGAACCAGGACTAAACCAGGACAAAACCAGGACAAAACCAGGTCTAAACCAGGACTGAACCAGGTCTAAACCAGGACTAAACCAACACTAAACGAGGACTAAACCAACACTAAACGAGGACTAAACCAGGACTGAACCCAAGTCTAAACCAGGTCTAAACCAGGACTAAACCAGGTCTACATCAGGACTAAACCAGGTCTACATCAGGACTAAACCAGGTCTAAATCAGGACTAAACCAAAACTAAACCAGGAATAACCAAGACTAAACCAGGACTGAACCGGGTCTAAACCAAGACTAAACTAGGACTAAACTAGGACTAAACCAGGACTAAACCAGGTCTACACCAAGTCTAAACCAGGTCTAAACCAAGACTAAACCAGGACTAAACCAAGACTAAACCAGGACTAAACCAAGACTAAACCAGGTCTAAACCAGGACTGAACCAAGTCTAAACCAGGTCTAAACCAGGACTAAACCAAATCTAAACCAGGTCTAAACCAGGACTGAACCAGGTCTACACCAGGACTAAACCAGGTCTTAACCAGGACTGAACCAGGTCTAAACCTAGACTAAACCAAGACTTAACTGGGTCTAAACCTAGACTAAATCAGGTCTAACTTAGGACTAAACCAGGTCTAAACCAGGACTAAACCTGGTCAACACCACTAACAAGAGATATAATATTTTCTATATTTCTGTAGGATGGCTGAGGGCTGGATCATGTCCGTTGGAGGGCCTGGTTTTCAAGTTGAACTGGTCTATTGTTTCCAGGGCAGAGGTTTTGAGGCCCAAATGGCTCTGAAATCAAGTGGGACGGTGATGTCAAAACAGTCTGTAACACTTTGTTGAGTTCAGTCCAGTATTTCTGCGCGTCACGTGTCAAAGGAAACTGAAGCGTTACCAGATGTTACCAGCCACGTACGACCGATAAGAGGAAATCACGATAAGAAAACGGTTCATATTCTCTCTTTTACTGACGCTTTTTGGATTTGTGATGATGTTGTAGTTCGAACAGCTGCAGTGAAAAGACAGAGTGCGTGTAGATGAGTGGGAGAAGTCTGTGTACGTGAGAGACAGAGCAGTGGAGGAGGCGACCGCGGCAGGAAGCTCCTCTGACTCAAGATTCTGCAGAAACAACGCCAGGAAAATGAAATCATGAAAATCAAGAGAAGGAAGAGACAATCGCACACCGTGTTTACGCATCCTGGAAAATAGAAAGCAAGGGCTGCCGGGGAAGCGGCGACTGAAAGTGCAAATTCATGGTCACAATTAGCAAATCACAAAGCTGTAAATATTTATGTTACACCGTATAATTTCCTCTGCGAAAAACAATCTGCAAACAATCTTGTCTCTATAATGTATTAAAGCTGCTGACCCTGTAGTTTAGACCTCAGTAAACATTCTCTGTGATTCTTTTATTAGTTTCAGTCCTCTTTCAAACATTAATGCTCCGGAACGTGCTTAAAATGTATTTAGAAATGCAAAATGTTTCTGTTGTCTTCTGTCTGCTTTGCTGTTTCTTTAGTTCTAGTTTATTATTTACAAATTGTTCCTTTTGGAGTTGGATTTATTTAAACAAAAGCTAATAATGTACAATAAAAGAAATAAAGAAAAGAAGGGAAAAAAATTAATCTGAAATCCGAATGTAGACTTAGTTTGATCTGAATGTTAAATTTATATTATAAATTGCAAATGTATTCACAATCTGTGTCAGAAAAATCTTATTTGATGTTTTCCAGTCAGGTTTTAGACCTCATCATAGCACTGAGACTCTTAAAATAGCTCATAAAATTGACAAATGATATTCTTCTGAAAAAATATCTAATTGTGACTTTTCTTACCAGTGTTGCAATTCGATTTTCTGTTCGAAGTTCATATTTTAAACAAAACCAGGAAAATTGACAAAAAGACTGAATTTGAACTGACAAAATAATAAAAAGTGTTTAAAAATGTTATCGCTTTTTGTCATGTTTTGTCGCTTTTAGTGTTTTTGTTGCATCAAGTCACATTTTTTTAGCTTCTAGTTGCATTTTAGATTCTTTTGGTTGTATTTTTGACACTTTCAATATTTTTCTGTGGTGTTTTTGTCACTTTTAGTCGAGTTTTTGTCGCATTCAGTCATGTTTTTGTCACTTTTAGACATGTTTTTGTTGCTTTTAGTAAAATTTTTGTCACATTCAGTCACGTTTTTGTTGCTTTAAGTCGTGTTTTTGTCACTCGTTTCAGAACATGTTCTAACAAATCTAAACTAGAAGGTTAGCAGTTTGTATGCAGAATTAAACAGGACATTTTGTTGTTTGAAGGAAAAATGGCAGCCTTTCGATTTGCTGATTGTGTCCACTCAAATTGTGATTTCGATTTGATTTCGATTGACTGTGCAGCCCGAGGTTCAAGTATTTTGTTGAAATTGGAAAGGACCACATAGGTTTTACCTGTGGGGTTCCCCAAGGGTCAGTCCTGGGACCCCTTCAGTTCACACTCAGATCTATGTCTCACTGACGGCAGGTGAATATGGACCAGTGGATTCACTCTGTCACTGCATCCAACAGATCAGAGTGTGGATGCAAAACAATTTTCTCCAGCTAAACTCAGAAACAAAGGGCAGCAGAAACAAAGAGAAAGTGCCAGCAGTCACCTTCAGTCTCTCGCTCTGAAACCTACAAATCTGGGGGTAATAATGGACTCAGACTTGAACTTTAACACCGGTAGCTTTTCACCGTCTAAAACATTGCCAAAATCAAAGATATATTGTCTAACCGGACTTGGAGAAACTAATCTGTGATTGCTCTTGGCTTGAACCTAATTAGGGAATTTATTATAATCAGGGAAAATTGATCTAGAAGTTGGTCAGTTTGCTCTCTCAACAAATAGTTTAAATTTGTAGAAATAACAAACCCGTCCAATCTGTTTCTAAAGATGTTTTATAATTGAATTTAATCCACTTCATCCATAGAAATCTATGGGACATTGTAACTTCAAAAGCCGTTTTCTTAAAATGCATTTTTCTCCCTCGAGACATAAAGATCAGCCTTAAAGTAGATCCTACACCAAACTGTACAATCTGGACTCAACAAGATTCTGACGAAACCTACAGAAGGATTTGTTGATATTTAATTCTAAACCTGATTTACTGAGGTTTTAAGTAGACAAAAAATGAGGCAAAAATTTGATTTTTAGTAGTAGTTTTTTCATAACTGATATGTTACAAAATGAACCAAGAAATTTAAACCTGGTTCTGTCCATTTTTCAGATTGAAATGTCCCAAAAATCTGTGATTTTGGCTGTTTTTACACAAAATGCCTTGTTTCTACATGAAAACATGACATGAAAAACTTGTCATACAGTTTTCTCTTGCATTTTTTAACTACAGGAGAACTTTCAAATTGATATCTTTATATTTAACATTTTTGCCTATTCACCTCCCACTGTTGCCTTAATACTTGTCGGCAAATGTAAGAAACATTTAAACAACATTTTTTTCCATGTCTAAAACCATAAAAATGAATGGGACAGAGCGTTAATATCAGCACCAGGACGTGTGTGAAGAGTTTGAAAACATGTGACTTTTGTGAATCCACACTGACCACAGATGAAGCAGGTGGTTTTGAGCACTTCCTCTTTCTTCTGCTTCTCGCTCCTGAGGTCGGCGAACGTGTCGATGATGACTCCAAAGATCAGGTTCAGGACGATGATGATGACCATGAAGAAGAAGAGCAGGTCGTACACCACCCGGGCCGCGAACAGAGGCTCCTGCAAACGACAATATACAACGTTCAGTGTGGTTCTCCCTGAGGTTTATACTTTTTCCCATTTGCTAAATTCTTTAAAACAATGGTTCTCAAACATTTTATACCAAGTACCACCAAAGAAAAGATTTGTTTGGTCTATAACCGGACTATTTCAGGTCGAAATTGGGGATAAATCAAGTCTTAAATAGAAATACACCATTACCACAGTGGTTTTATCTAGAAAAAAAGAGCAAAAAAATGTGAATAAAATGGGCTCTAAATGAAAGATATTACAATTGAAGAGGTGCCCACGTACCACCAGAAGAAGTTTGCGTACCACAGTTTGAGAAACACTGCCTTAAAACATTGTTGCTTTCCTACTTGTCGCCCATCGAGGCCTTTGCTGTTGGGATTTTGAGTGCTAAAAAAATTAAGGGCTGCAATGATTAGCCAACTAACTGTAACTAGTCGACAATAAAGAATAACTGAAGTCGTATTTTGATTATCAGAATTGTTATCTGGACTATATATACTCAAAATATATATATATATATACTACAAAATATGATAAATATTAAAGATAGCTGAATAACTCAATCAAAATGTCAAGAAGAACTAAATATTTCTGATTTTCATCCATAATACACTTTATTTGTAAATATTCTTGATCTATAAACTTTCAATCACTATATTTCAACCTTTATTTGGGTAAAATGTCTCTTAAAGTCTTTATGTACAATAGAAATAATCAGTTGAGTAATTGCAAAAAATAAAAGCCTGTATATGGACCTATACATGGTTCAGACTCAGTTGAATTCTGACGTAATCCTGCTTTGGCCCAGATATGATCGCTTTTTAGTACATTTTGTGTTTTCCACCATAAAGTTTCTTGTAAAAGCAGTATTTTGTGACAAAAATGAGACCTCTGTGTGCTGTCTGCATCCAATAATTAAGTATTTTTTCCTCAAAGTAAGAGCTAAAAGCTGCGCTCTGATTGGCTGTGCTTGGGTGGTCCTCCCCATTTTCACTTCGCCGTCTGAGAAAAGCTGTTGTAAAGCTGTGCACAGGACTGAAAATGAATGCATGCACATTTTAATGATGCCCCAAAGGGTTTGTGAAAGTGAGGGATGAGGTTCCACAGAGTGAAAATCAGGTACACTAGCTTTAAATGTAATATTTGACATTTCCTACTTGTTCCAGTCTTGTTTTTTTCTGGTTTACACATTGTATAACTATGATTTTGGCGTTGTTTATTCAGCGTTAAAGGCCCTGTACCTGATTTTTATTGTTTTGAAACGTGAAAAACAGAACTAGTTCATGTTAAAGTCTTTACACCAGTCACACGTATCAGTCACTTTCCTAATGCAGTCCCAGCGTCATAAATATTCACCCAAATGTTTATTGACCTTATTCTGCCCCGCCCACTTTTGCCGTTTTTTGCACTTTTGTTTTGACGAGAACTCCGTTAAAGATAATGACGAACGAGGGAAAAGTCTCGCCGCTAAAATGTTACATAAAGTAGATTGATTTGTGTAAAATGTTTAATGAACACGAGCAACAGCAAGTCACAACGCAACGATTTCCTGAGGCCTGAAAACGGCTTTTTAGTCCATGTAGAACTTATTTTCTGTTGAACTCGTCTGCTCCATGTAAACTACAACGGAAACAAGACGGCGGCGCGTACGACAACTTCTGGAATAAGGTGAATAAGCACTTTTCATGAGTCTCTGAGCCCAGACTGTCCCGAGTAAAGCTAACAAACATCAGCATGCTAACGGCGCACTTCCTGCTTCTCTTGTAGGATAAAAGGCTCTGTAAATAGATGCAGAGTAAAAGTTGTGATCTCATTTTCACAGAATAGATGCTTTTACATCATATCTGTGCTGGAGCAACACAGATTTTACATGCAAAAAATTGGGAACATGGACTAGTTTTGTTTTTCCCGTTACACAACAGTAAAAATCAGGCACAGACCGTTGAATGAATTACACAGGGATTGGTCTTTGTCCATTGGAAAAAACATCTTGTATGGTGCTAAATAATATGATAAGTTGCAACTTTTGGTCTGGTTTGGTCCTGGTTTAGTCCTGGTTTGGTCTTGGTTTGGCCCTGGTTTGGTCCTGGTTTGGTCTTTGTTTGGTCTTTGTTTGGTCCTGGTTTGGTCTTTGTTTGGTCCTGGTTTGGTCCTGGTTTGGTCTTTGTTTGGTCCTGGTTTGGTCTTGCTTTGGTCCTGGTTTGGTCTTGCTTTGGTCCTGGTTTGGTCTTGCTTTGGTCCTGGTTTAGCCCTGGTTTGGCCCTGGTTTGGCCCTGGTTTGGTCCTGGTTTGGTCTTGGTTTGGTCCTGGTTTAGCCCTGGTTTGGCCCTGGTTTGGCCCTGGTTTGGCCCTGGTTTGGTCCTGGTTTAGGCCTGATTTGGGCCTGGTTTGGTCCTGGTTTGGTCTTTGTTTGGTCTTTGTTTGGTCCTGGTTTGGTCCTGGTTTGGGGCTGGTTTGGTCCTGGTTTGGTCTTTGTTTGGCCCTGCTTTGGTCTTTGTTTGGTCCTGGTTTAGTCCTGGTTTCGTCCTGGTTTGGTCCTGCTTTGGTCTTTGTTTGGTCCTGGTTTGGTCCTGGTTTGGTCCTGGTTTGGGGCTGGTTTGGGGCTGGTTTGAGGCTGGTTTGGTCCTGGTTTGGTCTTTGTTTGGTCCTGGTTTGGTCCTGGTTTAGTCCTGGTTTGGTTCAGCTCTGTGACAGACCATGTTTAGTTCAAGTTGTCAGTCCTTTTATCTCGTTAAACGTTCAATTTTCAACACATTCAAATATTTCCTGCAGTTCACGAGTCGCCTTTTGGGGTAAACGACTTGTTTTATTAGTTGTGCCCCAAATGCCTGACCCACAGGGCAGAGGCCGTTCACGTAAGTGTGTTTGGAGTCGATGTTATGACTCTAAAACCAGGTTAACCCGCGGCTCATGGATATTAATGGAAATTTAAGACCGGCGTCGTGAGCTGCCAGCTGCTACAGAAACAGAGACGCAGGAAGTCGGTCACTCTCAGGTGCGGGACTCCTACACATTTACTGACAAATGCATCAAATGGACCATTATTATTATTATTATTATTATTATTATTATTATTATTATTAAGGCGAGACACTACAGGCAAGTCAGTTGGTCAGTTTGCTCTTTCAACATATCGTCTTTCATGTGGAAACAACAAACGTGTCCAATCTGCTCCTAAAGAAGTTTCATTGACTTCAAAAGCCGTTTTCTTAAAATTTTTCTCCCTCGAGACATAAAGATCAGCCTTAGATCCTACACCAAACTGTACAATCTGGACTCAACAAGATTTTCACGAAACGTACAGACGGATTTTTAAATATCTAATACTCAAACTGGTTTATTGAAGTTTTAGGTTTAACAATGAGGCGAAATTTGAATTTTTAGGACAATTTTCAGGCCAAAATCCCCTTCATAAAGTTTTTTGTAATTAATATGTTACAATATGAACCAAGAAATTTAAACCTGGTTCTGTCCATTTTTCTGTCCAGTTTTATTTGTCTAAAATATGTGCAATTTTGGCAATTTTTACACAAATAACGCCTTATTTTTACATGAAAAAATGACATGATGAAAAACTTAATACATTTTTTTCTTACATTTATGTGAGTAAACTACAGGAGAAGGTTCAAATTGATACCTTTAAATTAATCCAGGTTTAAACCAAGTCTGAACCAGGACTAAACCAGGTTTAAAGCAGGTCTATACCAGGTCAAAACCAGGTCTAAAGCAGGTCTAAACCAGGACTAAACCAGGTCTAAACCAGGACTAAACCAGGTCTAAACCAGGTCTAAACCAGGTCTAAAGCAGGACTAACCGTGTCTTGTTCTTTAATTTTTGCCTTGGTGATTGTTTTGAGTGTTATTCAGGAAACTCCAAAACGGCAAATCTTTCGACTAAATAAATGAGTCTGATATTTTTCCAAAGCACATCTGGCAATCCCTCAAGGCTGGTTAAAAATCAAGGCAAAAGTCGACAATAAAACATAATCACAGTCATATTTTGATAATAATAAACACTGGATAATCTACTGAATCCACAAAAACAGAGGCATTATTGCATGAGAATATCTTTAATAACTTCTGATTTCCTTCAATATTACACTTTATTTGTAAATATTCTGTCTCTAGAAGCCTTCAGTCGACACCCTTTATTTGGTTAAAATGTATTTGAAAAGACAATACAGTCAAACAGAAATAATCGTTTAAGGTGGTGACTACTTTAATAATCATTAGGGGGAGAAAAAACTAGGCAAACATGTGATTACTTTTACAAATGATGTTTTAATGCCACGTGTCTTTGCTCATAATTAAAATATATCTAGAGAACAGGTCAGACGGTAGATTTTTTTACTTTTATTGTCAAAATGCAGAAGTTTTGAGCTGGTTTATGCTTAATATCTCTGCAATTACTGTCTCTATTTACACTATTTACACGAAACAAAACAAACAAACTGAGCTGGGATTATTTTTTCACTATAGCTTTAAGAAGTTGTGGCATTATTCAATAAAAAAGTCATGATTATTGTCAGCTGAACGGACTTTAAGCCTTTAATTTAGCAAGTTTGATACATTTTAAAGCAATCAATTGTGCGCAAAGTTTAATAAGAACATTCTCTACATCTGAAACAATTACATTAAACATTAGATTTTGTGAATGGAAGCGATTATCATGTGTATCTCCTATTTTAAAGTTCTATACTGCACACTATAATCGGATTTAACAATTTTCTTTCAAACAACAGAGCTGGTCTTTGTGTAAACGTTGGTATTTCTTTACTCTCGCAGTGACAAATTCAAAAAGGGAAATGCCCAGTTATGGTCATTTAACACCGGCGTCGTTTATAACTTTCTTTAGAAAAATAAAACACTTGCGCAGAAACCAGACACTGACTCACATCCCCTTCCTGACGACACCACTTCGGGGGAAAGGTATTTTGGCTGTTTTTATTCTCACAAGAGGAGGAGCCGAGCGACGCGTGGTGAAAGTTTGCGACACATTTGGCTCGACTCCAGCTCACATGACGGGCCCCGAGAGACCATCGCTGCCGAGAGCGAGGAAAACCATCGAAATCAGACGTGAAAACAGGAGTCGAAACTCATTTGAACGAGTATGAAACTGAAAACTGAAAGTTACAACTGGAGAAAATGTGACCTTTCTAAATCAGGACTGAATCAAGTCTAAACAAGGACTGAACCAAGTCTAAACCAGGACAAAATCAGGTCTAAATCAGGTCTAAATCAGGACTAAACCAGGTCTAAACCAAGACTAAACCAGGTCTAAACCAGGACTAAACCAGGTCTAAATCAGGTCTAAAAAAGAACTAAACCAGGACTAAACCAGGTCTAAACCAGGACAAAATCAGGTCTAAATCAGGTCTAAATCAGGACTAAACCAGGTCTAAACCAAGACTAAACCAGGTCTAAACCAGGACTAAACCAGGTCTAAATCAGGTCTAAAAAAGAACTAAACCAGGACTAAACCAGGACAAAATCAGGACTAAACCAGGACTAAACCAGGTCTAAACCAGGTCTAAACCAGGACTAAACCAAGACTAAAAAATAACTAAACCAGGACTAAAAAAAGACTAAACAAGGACTAAACCCGGACTAAAAAATAACTAAATCAGGTCTAAACAAGGCCTAAACCAGAACTAAAAAAGAACTAAACCAGGACAAAAAAATAACTAAACCAGGACTAAAAAAAGGACTAAACCAGAACTAAACCAGGTCTAAACCAGTTCTTAAAAATAAATAAAACAGGACTAAACAAAGACTAAACAAGGACTACAAACAAGGCCTAAACCCGGACTAAAAATAACTAAATCAGGTCTAAACAAGGCCTAAACCAGAACTAAAAAAGAACTACACCTGGACAAAAAAATAACTAAACCAGGGTTAAACTAGGACTAAACCAGGACTAAAAAAGAACTAAACCAGGACAAAAAAAATAACTAAACCAGGGTTAAACTAGGACTAAACCAGGACTAAAAAGAACTAAACCAGGACTAAAAAGAACTAAACCAGGACTAAAAAAGACTTAAACCAGGACTAAAAAAAGGACTAAACCAGAACTAAACCAGGACTAAAAAATCACTAAACCAGGTCTAAACAAGGCCTAAACCAGGTCTAAACCAGGACAAAAAAAGAACTAAACCAGGACAAAAAAAGAACTAAACCAGGGTTAAACTAGGACTAAACCAGGACTAAAAATAACTAAACCAGGTCAAAACCAGGTCTAAAACCAGGACTAAACCATTACTATAACCCAAGGGATTTCAATTATGAGCCAAATAATCGGGGTTATAATTTTGCTACAATCGACCAGCCCCAGTTTGAACACAGTCTTATTATTAAAGGTCCAAATTTAAACACATTTTGACAAATAGAAACAACCTCTAAACTGACCACCTCATAAAGAATCCCATTTTCACAGATCTAAACTACAGAGTTAGCGGTGTTCAAGCTAAGACAAGATACTTTATTGTTTTGGATGAAATTAGACTGAAAAAACTGCAGCCTTTGCGATTTGTGCCCATTAAAATGTTCAATTGCGATTAATCTTGCAGCCGAAATAAGAAGTAGTATAAGACCAGAGCCGCAACCTACAAGGGGGCCAAATGTTCGACCAGAAAGAGGCCATAAACACAAGTTAAAATGTAAAATTAAAACTATTCAAATAGGTAATTAGATACAATATAATATTATGTTCAAAATACACCTGAATTACTTGTGATTTATAAATTGTTCCTTGGGGAGAACCTTCAAATATCTTCGTGCATTTAGGGCTGTAGTCGACTGATGACATTCTTGATCGACTAAAGACCTCGTTTGTCGACCGATTAATCGACTAAAAGGGGGTGTGGCAAAAATTTATAAAAACTGTAAAGTATTTCCATGTACCTGACCCAAACTGGACTCAAAAGAACACAAGTGCACAGGAATTCATTCAAAAATAACCAATTTTTAGTGATAAGTGCCAGGAAACTGTGTATTTATAGATTGGACGTCAAAATCTTCAGCAAACTCACTTCATATCTTCTTGTTTTTGCCATATAAATACTTTTAATCGAAATAAAATAGTTAGACGACTAATATAAATGTTGGTCGACTAAACCATCTAACCGATCAATCGACTGAACGACTACAGCCCAACTCATTTGTCTATTACTAACTGTAAAAAGAAAAATATAAATGTTGACGAATGTGGCCTGCTCCACAAGAAATCACTTTTTCTCCTAAAATGTTACAAGATGAACCAAGACATTTAAACCTGGTTCTGTCCATTTTTCAGATTTAAACATCCCAAATATGTGGATTTTTGGCCATTTTTTCACATAAAATGCCTTATTTCTACATGAAAACATGACATGATGAAAAACTTCTAATATTTTTTTTCTTACATTCATGTGAGTAAACTACAGGAGAAGATTACAATTGATATCTTTAAATTTAAGATATTTTCCTATTCACCTGCAGCGTCTTTTAAGATCAGTTTTGAGAACAGCCACCTCTAGAACAGTGTTTCCCAACCAGGGGTACAGGGACCCTTGGGCGTACATGAGCAGTTACCAGGGGGTACTCAGAACTGTTTCAGGTTTTAAAAGAAAATTAAATGTACATTTATTTGAGAAAAACATGTTATTAGATGTCCATTTAGCATCTTTTTGCAGTATCTTGGACCATAAGTATGATTAAAATAAAAATATAATGGACATAATTGACAATATGTGACTAGTAAACCCATTTATTCACCTTAAACTGAAGGCAAGGGGTACTTTGAGTGTGAGACAAAGTTTAGGAGGTACTTGAGACAAAAAAGTTTGGGAACCACTGCTCTAGAATAACACCAAACTCTGATGCACTGGATAAAAACAGTGACCAACGGCACTGTTTCCACTAAAATAAATAATTGTGTATTTTAGGCATTAAGTCCATGTGTAATAGTGTGTGTGTGATATACTGTAGTTCAGTGTTTTTCAACCCATTTTGAGTTGGTTTTGGTTTGAGTTGGCTATCACGGCACACTTCTTCTACAAAAACATTACCAAAACAGACCATTTAGTTAAAAAAAATGGTGTATAATAAGCCAACTCATGTTTGTGCCACTGTCTGGTTCTTTAAATGTGGTAATAGTGATGATGTTGTGTTATTTTTTTGTGCAGAAGTAGCACAGGACACCCCAGAAAAGTAAATTAGTCAAGTACATCCACATTCGTCAATCTGTTAATTCAATTGGACATTTTTTCAAGGCACACCTGGCAAAACCTCAAGGCGCACTGGTTGAAAATCAAGGCTGTAGTTAACAACATCCAAACTGTAAATGGTCCGGGCCCTGAGCAAGTGTGAAAATCCAATGTGGCCCTTGAGTCAAAAAGTTTGCCCAGACCTGGAATAAACTGTTATTGTTTTGCATGAACTCCTGTGCAGTTGTGTTTTTTTGGTGCAGTTTGGGTCAGATACAGAGAAACACTTCATACTTCTGCCCCACCCCCTTTTAAAGTCAAGTAATCGGTCGATAAGGGAGGTCTTTAGTCGACCAAGAATGTCACCAGTCGCACTACAAAAAGTGGATTTTAAGAAAGTAAAAAAGTCTTATAACAAGAAATAAATTCTTATTTTTTCTCTAAAAAGAAAAAAAAATCTCGTCTAGGAAAAAAAATCTTAAGACAAAAAAATCTTATTTTAAGAAATAAAACCTAGCCTTTTCTTATTAAGATATATTTGCTAAAATCTGTTATATTTTTGCTTGTAACAAGATACAAAGGTTATTTTGAATCTTATTTAACTGTAGACTAAGAGTATTTTTCTTAATTTGAGAAAAAGTAAGAATACAAACATGTCTTGATATCATTATCAAGAAAAAAGCTGTAATTCATGGGAATAAATTAGATAATTTTACTTATATCAAGCAAAATGTCCTTGAAATGTGATATCCAATAAGAAATTATTGCTTACATTTTACAATTTTAAGGATATTTTTCCAACATCTAGTCTTAAAATGAGAAAAATATTCTTAAATTGAGCAACTTACAAACAAATCTTCACTGATTTATTCTTTTTTTGAGTATAATTTCCTTGACTTTCCCCCTTCATTCAGAACATTTTGCTTAAATCAAGCCATTTACAGGGAGCGACTGGCTTAAATTGAGACATTTCTTCTTGTTTTTTGACTTATTTTTTTCTTGATCATCAGAAAAAAAATCTTAAAACAAGTTTTCTAAGCAAGAAATTTTTGCTTACCCCATTGGCAGATTTTTTGCTTAAAACAAGCAATTTTAGTCCAATTTTAAATTTTTTTCCCCCTTGTTTCTAGTAAGGCACTTTTTGCAGTGCGACTACAGCCCTAAATTATAATCTGTTAAAAGACAGTTGATCTCGAGCCTGTTCCTCGGTCTGACGGCGCCGCTCGTGACACCTGCAGGGCGCGCTCTGAGGGCTGGGACTGTACCTCTTTGGACGGTTTCCGGAGCACGTCGCCCACGCCGCCGCCGCTGCGCAGGCCGTGGCTCAGGACGGTGACGATGCACATGAGCAGGGAGTCGCAGGTCCGCTCCACGTCGCTGTCCTCTTCAGCCTCCGCCTCCAGGACTGAGACAGAGAGAGGGCGAGGTCAGAGGGCTTTGTCACGTGTTTACTGCAGCCATAGAAATGATTAGTGCGTTATTAAGGAAGATGTTGGTCCATTTAAAGCTGGGGTACTTGATTTTCACGCTCCAGAAGTAGGTTTTTAATCTCGTCCCTCGCTCTCACAAACCTTTGGCACGTCGTTAAAATTCACATGCATTCATTTTCGGTCCCGTGCACAGCTTTGAAACAGGTTTTTTCAGACGAAAAAGTGAAACTGGGGAGGACCACCCGAGCACAGCCAATCAGAGCGCTGCTTTTAGCTCTTATTTCAAGACAAAATACTGTATTATTAGACGAAGACAGCACACAGAGGTCTCATTTTTGTCAGAAAGTGCTGCTTTTACAATATGCTCTGATGGAAAACACATAACTTACAAATTTACACCCAAAAAAGTCAGGTACCCCAGCTTTGACACAATTAAAGTCCATAGGAAGGTTCTCAAAATGTGCTATTATGACTTAGTTTGGTGGGAGGGCACCTGTGGAAATTATTTATCATAGTTTTACATCTGTGAAGTTGCAGTTTGTGAAAAAAATAAGTAAATAAATAAAAGTCACATGATTCTGGCATCTGATAGAAAAAAAAAGTTGGCAAAACTCTGATAAAAATGGATTTCTGTAATGAATATTAGTAAAATCTTCTTGACACGCACATAATGGACTAATAATATCAGACAAGTTTTATTCATCATGGATCGAACGTGAAACATCAAATGGACTGGATTATTCAACTTTTTGCCGGAGATTTGTGATCTATTCACAGCTCAAGCTAAGATTAGCAGCTAACGCTAGCAACTCTGCAGCTAACGGTTTGTTTAAAGTGTTTTGTTCATAATCTCGACTCAACAGTTCATTTAAACAGCTCTTTCTGCTTCATTCAGTCTGTTGTGTCCAGTTAAAGACCTGTCACTGTCCAATATTGTTTTTCTGACTCTCGCAATTATGGTCTGTATTGACCGGCCTAGTGACCAGCGCTGGACACCACTTTTCAAGATGCATAGTAGAACATTTTGAGTACAGTACTTTTTCACCTGCTGGACATTTGAACAGCACTAAAAATGCCATGAACATTATATAGTGGCCTCAAAACTTGACTAAAATGCAACAAAAATGCGTCAAAGTTACTAAAAGTGACAACAACATGTCTAGAAGTGACTAAAATATGACTAAAACATGTCCAAAAGTGACTAAAATGTGACTAAAACATGTCTAAAAGTCGAAACGTCTCGATCTTCAAACGGCGTCCGGATGACAACCCTTGAAACCCTTTCTACGATGTCTAAAAGTGACTAAAATGTGACTAAAACATGTCTAAAAGTGACAAAATGTGACTTAAACATGTCTAAAAGTGACTAAAATGTGACTAAAACATGTCTAAAAGTGACTAAACTGTGACTAAAACATGTCCAAAAGTGACAAAAATGTAACTAAAACATGTCTAAAAGTGACAAAAATGTGACTAAAACACGTCTAAAAGTGACAAAAATGTGACTAGAACATGTCTAAAAGTGACAAAAATGTGACTAAAACATGTCTAAAAGTGACTAAAATGTGACTAAAACACGTCTAAAAGTGACAAAAATGTGACTAAAACACGTCTAAAAGTGACTAAAATGTGACTAAAACACGTCTAAAAGTGACAAAAATGTGACTAAAACACGTCTAAAAGTGACTAAAATGTGACTAAAACACATCTAAAAGTGACAAAAATGTGACTAAAACACGTCTAAAAGTGACAAAAATGTGACTTAAACACGTCTAAAAGTGACTAAAATGTGACTAAAACATGTCCAAAAGTGACTAAAATGTGACTAAAACACATCTAAAAGTGACAAAATGTGACTAAAACACGTCTAAAAGTGACAAAATGTGACTAGAACATGTCTAAAAGTGACAAAAATGTGACTAAAACATGTCTAAAAGTGACAAAAATTTTACTAAAACACATCTAAAAGTGACAAAAATGTGACTAAAACATGTCTAAAAGTGACAAAAATTTGACTAAAACACATCTAAAAGTGACTAAAACATGTCTAAAAGTGACAAAAATGTGACTAAAACATGTCTAAAAGTGACAAAAATGTGACTAAAACATGTCTAAAAGTGACAAAAATTTGACTAAAACACGTCTAAAAGTGACAAAAATGTGACTAAAACATGTCTAAAAGTGACAAAAATTTGACTAAAACATGTCTAAAAGTGACAAAAATGTGACTAAAACATGTCCAAAAGTGACAAAAATGTGACTAAAACATGTCTAAAAGTGACAAAAATGTGACTAAAACACGTCTAAAAGTGACAAAAATGTGACTAAAACATGTCTAAAAGTGACAAAAATGTGACTAAAACACGTCTAAAAGTGACAAAAATGTGACTAAAACATGTCTAAAAGTGACAAAATATGACTAAAACATGTCCAAAAGTGACTAAAATGTGACTAAAACATGTCTAAAAGTGACAAAATGTGACTAAAACATGTCTAAAAGTGACAAAATACGACTAAAACATGTCCAAAAGTGACTAAAATGTGACTAAAACATGTCTAAAAGTGACAAAATGTGACTAAAACATGTCTAAAAGTGACAAAAACGCATCTAAACGTTAATGATTATCTCAATAATGGATTTGTTGCGATTAATCGATTAACTTATTTCAGTTTAATCCATTGGGGAAAAGTCTTTGCAGTTAACAGAACAGAACACGTCTAGATAAAGCACACACTGGTGATTATTCGGTCTTATATTAGTCTTTTTCCAGCAGGTTGGCCTGTTCACTTCCAGCCCGCTGCACTATCACCTTGTTTGGGTTTGGAGTCTGTTTCCACAAGGACAGCATCTATTTACACGCTCACATTCTTTATCCAGCTCGATAGGGTTTTTAGGTCAATGTAACGCGATAAAGTACAGAAGAAACAGTCATGAGATATTGAGAAACGCATCACGAGCACTTTCTGAACTGCAGGTTATTGTTGGCCAAGTTATCCTGGGGGTTTTGGTGTTCAGAATAGAAACAGTGCAAGCTAAAAACAAGTTCAGTGAAAGAACGAGCTGCATTTACATCTTTGTTGAGTCGTACAGTTTGTTTTTGGATCATTTCACACATTTCTCCGGCTTGAAAACGACTCGCACAAAAACCCAAACGCAATTCCACTTTTCCTAAACAACATATGACTCTGACTCTGACTCTGCAGGAACCAAAAGCTCTGGCTGGTTTAGTGCAGGCTCAGAGTGGAGTTCACACTTTAGGGAACAGGCTTTGGGACTAAAAGAGTCAAAAAACAGTCAATACATGCAAACATTTGAGTAAAAAACAAATAAATACATAAATATTTCGATAAATGTAAACTGCTTTTTGGACCGGATTTGATCAAAACTATTTCTGTTGAAGAAAATGATGTCAAAATAGAAAATACATCTACGCTTTGGGATATGTGCATGTTCTTCAAAGCCATTTACGCCGACATTGCACTGGACATAGATTTACTACAGCAGTGGTTCCCAAAGTGGGGGTCGCGAGATGATTTCAAGATCCAATTTGAATAAATATGACACTATTTTCTCTATTCTTTAAATTAAAAACAGTATCTTTTAGTGAAATAAGCTCTAATAAGACAAACTGATCAGATAACCAATAATAAACCTGATTTCACATGCTTCGACACTTCAAAATGTTTTTATTTTGCTTTGGGGGTCTTGAGTCGGTGGCTATTTTGGGGGTCCCAGACAGAAAAGAACCCCTGTACTTCAGAATACATTCAGTCTGTGCTGTGATCGGCTTGTCTCGGGTGATTTTGGACCTCAAGGCAGGATAATCTAGTATAAAAACTGATAATCAACTATTAACTGAACTATACAGACTCTACATGTAACGAGACATGTGACAATACATCAAAATGTCAAAAAAAAAACAAGATTATTGCGTATTTTCATCAATTGTGCCTTCTGTTCATAAATATTCTCTATCTAGAAGCCTTCAGTCGCCACATGTAAACCTTTGTTTGGCTGATATGTATTTAAAATGTTTAAATATACAATAAAAATAATACTTTGACTACTACACTGCACAAAATGAAGTTCTAGATGAGTTAAAATGTCTTGATTTGAGGATATTAATCTGAATTTCAGACGTTTTGACTCGTTAAGATCAGTGGAGACGATTTATTTGATGGAACTAGATTATTTTACTTGTTTCAAACCGTTTGTGACTTGTTTCAATGCATTATTTCTTATTTCAATCCAAATTATCTGTCAACGGATTAAGATCATTTTACTTACCCCATTGACAAATGTATTTTCTTATTTTAAGCAAAATTATCGTATGATCAATCAGAAATACCTTGAAACCAGTGAAATATTCCGCATCACATCACACTGGAAAAAATATGGTCTTAAATAAGATAACAAGTTAATAAGTGCTTGAAATAAGTAGTATTTAACTTGTTTTGAGTATATTTTGAAGTAAGATTGCCAATGGAACAAGCATAAAATATCTTGGTTTGGTTAAATTATGAAAAAGACAAGCATTTTCTATCTTGAAATTAGAAAAAAGACGCTACTGCACCTGAAATAAGAACAAATGTACTTGTTCTATTGGCAAATCTTATTTTAAAACTGTCTAAATCAGGCATGTCCAAACTCAGGCCCGGGGGCCAAATGCGGCCCTCAGACCAATTTTTCTTGGCCCTTAGTCTTCCTGGTGAACTGGCCCACATTGTCCTGATAAGTACTATTTACAGCACATTTCAGATTCTCTACAATTCCAACCTAAATAACTAACATTTTGGTGCAGCACAGACCTGATATTAAGGCACTGAGACTGAATGTAGATGTGGTGGAGCTTAAAACATCAGATAAATGCAGCTTTTTTAAACGTTTCGCGATTGATTTGTGGCCCTCCGCTTGGTCTGTATTTCAATATGTGGCCCTCGATGGAAAAAGTTTGGACAACCCTGGTCTAAATGTATTCAAATCAAGATAAATACTACGAATCCTATCACTTTTTAACTTATTTTCTTATTTAAGGTTGTACATTTTTCCAGTGCAGCAATTAAATCTCATCGAGTCAAAACTTCTCAAATCCAGATAAAAATGATTAATACAAGCCATTTTAAGCTTGGATAGATTTACATTTTTTGCTGTGCAGGAGATAATTTGGATTGAAGTAAGAAATAATGTATTGAAACAAGTCAGAAACGGTTTGAAACAAGTAAAATAATCTAGTTCCATCAAATAAATCGTCTCCGCTGATCTTAACGAGTCAAAATGTCTGAAATTCACATTACCGTATTTTCCTCACTATAAGGCGCACCTAAAAGCTTTCAATTTTCTCAAAAAACTGACAGTGCGCCTTATAATCCGGTGCGCTTTATATATGGATCAATACTGAGCCGCAACTACGCAACCACAGCCACTACTGTAGCTTCTATTCTATGTGCCTTATAATGCGGTGCGCCTTATATATGAACAAAGTTTTCAAATAGGCCATTCATTGAAGGTGCGCCTTATAATCCGGTGCGCCTTATAGTCCGGAAAATACGGTAATATCCTGAACACAAGACAATTTAACTCATCTAGAAATTCATTTTTGCATTAAATAATCGTTAGCTACAGTCCCAGCTCAGCTCACATACAGTTGTTTTTTGCTGTTTTGTTTGAGTTTTTATATTGAAAGAGACTCCATTTTGGCCCAAATGCTTTACCAGGTGTGAAAAGGCCTGTAGTATTGAAGAAACAGAGTGAACTGATCAAACTGGAGTGTTTCTAAATGACGGCTGTGTGTTCTGTTTTGAGAAAGAGAAGACAAATGTTCTGCTCAGATAAAGTGATCAAACGTTTATCAAAAGGTGTCAAAACGATTGAGAAAAACCGTAAATCAGAGAGTGAATAAATAATATCAAATAGACATAAGATGTGTATTTGTTCTTGAAGTCATTTCCCAAACCTTCATGTGCTTCTGGTCACGTTTTAAAGGCAGAGGCCAAACGTTCAGCACTAAACATCGGACAGTCACAAGGCCAGCGTTTCAACACTTTTACTTTCAATTACTGTGGGTTTGAAACTGTTGGTAAATAAAACCCAGGACTGCGCGACAAGATTTGGAAATCCTGATGTCCATCGTGTGACCCGGGCAGTTTAGACCGAGTTCAGACCGAGTTCAGAGCAAGTTCAGACCGAGTTCAGACCGAGTTTAGACCGAGTTTAGACCAAGTTTAGACAGAGTTTAGATCAAGTTTAGACCGAGTTCAGAGCAAGTTTAGATCGAGTTTGGACCAAGTTTAGATCGAGTTTGGACCAGGTTTAGATCAAGTTTAGACCGAGTTTAGATCAAGTTTAGATCAAGTTTAGATCAAGTTTAGATCAAGTTTAGAACAAGTTTAGATCAAGTTTAGACCAAGTTTAGACCAAGTTCAGACCAAGTTTAGATCAAGTTCAGACCAAGTTTAGAACAAGTTTAGATCGAGTTTAGACCGAGTTTAGATCAAGTTTAGATCAAGTTTAGATCAAGTTTAGATCAAGTTTAGACCAAGTTTAGACCAAGTTTAGACCAAGTTCAGACCAAGTTTAGATCAAGTTCAGACCAAGTTTAGATCAAGTTTAGATCAAGTTTAGATCAAGTTTAGAACAAGTTTAGATCAAGTTTAGATCAAGTTTAGATCAAGTTTAGACCAAGTTTAGATCAAGTTTAGACCGAGTTTAGACAAAGTTTAGACCAAGTTGAGATCAAGTTGAGATCAAGTTTAGATCGAGTTTTGATGAAGTTTAGATGAAGTTTAGATGAAGTTTAGATCGAGTTTAGACCAAGTTTAGATCAAGTTTAGACCAAATCTAGATCAAGTTCAGACCAAGTTTAGACCAATTTAGACCGGACAGGTGCACTGAAAAAAAAAATTCTACATGTGTTAAAATGTCTTGATGGGAGGATATTAAGTTTAATTTCAGACATTTTGAAAAGTTAAAATTTGTTTAAACTATTGATTTCGGTGGAACTCGATTATTTGACTTGTTGCAAACCGTTTCTGACTTCAGAGCAAATGATCTGCCAGTGTTTTGAGACAGATAATATGTTTATTATTAAGCTAAACTGTTACAAAATCAGTCAGAAACACCTTGATTTGAGTGGAATCTTCTGCATCACATCAGCAATTAAATCCCATCGAGTCAAACCTTCTCAAATCCAGATAAAAATTATACTTTCAAGTCAGTCAGGCTATATATACATTTTTTGCTGTGTAGGTTTTGTTCATATTTCAAGTTCAGTAGCATTTTTTAATTTCTTCTAATTTAGTCTAATATTTCAGATAAAGCAAGATCATTTAGATCAGGGGCTTGGGCAATCTATTTTGAAAGGGCCACATTAGATTTTTACACTTACCAAATTTTACACATACTACAACACATAGACTTAATGCCTAAAATACACAAAAATGACTACAGAATAGAAAAAATCATTACCTTTATTTAGTGGAACAGTGGTCATTTTTATCCAGTGCATCAAAGTTTGGTGTTATTTATTGCTTGTCTGGCAAAAAATATTTCACTGATAAAGAAATTTCTAAGTGGTTACAAGATCATTTAGATTCAAATAAGAACATTTACTTTAGTTTTTATTACGCTTAGATAAATGTTGAATGTGTTGAAATATCTTAAAATAATCAAAATAAATCAAGTAACTAGTTAAAACTACTGAAATTAAGATAAATACCCCAGCTTCAAGTCTTTAAAACTCATCTAGATATACAGTTTTGCAGTTCTAGTGGTATCAATAAAAGGATGTTTTAAAGGAAATCAGCAGTGAAGGTCAGAGCCTGGTTACAGAACTGTTTTTTCATTATTTACTTACTCACTGCTTACTCACTTTACTTGGAATAACTGATGCTCCATAAAAGCATGCAGGCAACAAAACACAACTAATTTATCTGAATTCTGGACTGAGGCCTCAAAACATAATAAAATAACTGTTTAATCAAATTTTGCGGGTGATCCATCAAATCAACCGAGTCAAACCTTGTTACAACTGGATATAAAACAATTAAAGGTCCCATAACATGCAAAATGGACTTTTCAGAGGTTTTAACCTTCCTACAGTGCTATTTGGGCCTCGTATGTTGTGCCCAAAGTGGTTTTTTGATTGATTCCCTCATGTTTTCACTAGAGAACTGTCTTTTCCGTCCCCCTCGGCTGAGCAGCAGACGGGGGCTCCTCACTAAGATGACGCGGTGTTTAAGCCACGCCTCCAGGAAGCGCGTAGCCGCAGAATAAAAACAGCTAATGCTAATGCTACACAGTAATTACACGATGGATACGACAGATAGAAGAGTTAGCTTGTTATTTACCAAACGTCACGTCCGTCGTCGAGGCCCTGGAGCACGTCAAACTCCAGGTCAGATCAGGACGTAGGACTCAGCACGACGCACCGTCAGGACGATAAAATGTTTATTCAGTGTTTGTGTATCGCTGTTTACCGGAGCACACGGCGCATGCACCATCTCCACTCTAGGCTTCGGCACGGGGTGGGAGGGGGAGGCGCGTGGGAACATGCGGGAATCAATCAAAAAACCACTTTGGGCACAACATAGGAGGCCCAAATAGCACTGTAGGAAGGTTAAAACCTCTGAAAAGTCCATTTTGCATGTTATGGGACCTTTAAAGAATGGACCATTTCAGATTTATTCATAAACATTCTCTCTCTAGAAGCTTCATTCACAACATTTCAACATTTATTTGGTTAAAAATGTTCAGTCTCAATCTACAATAGAAATAATCGCTGACTAAAATAATTGTTAGTTTCAGCCTCAGTCAAAAAGTGTATTTAAATATCACAATAATATCAATATCGCAGATCTTAATAGACGTATCATTTCCAATATCCAATGTCTAAACATCTGTAAATGCTGTGTACTAGTTCCATTTTTATTTTATTAGGTAATTCTTTATTTCATGCATGCCTTCTATTATTTATTTTGTAACTATTTTATTCATTGTTGTGTGCTACTCCTTATCGCCAAAACAAGTTTCTCGTCAAAGGCAATAAACCTTTTTCTGATCATGGCATTTCCTTCACTGGGCGTGTGTTCCAGCAGAAGGTGACACACTCAACCAAATATCCCACACATTTACCACAAAACGTCATCTTTTACACCGTCTTTTGCAATCCCTCTTTGCTCACAGACTTTTCTTGTTTTTTTTGTCCGGTCATCCTGTTTAGACAAAGTTGAGATCAAGTTTAGATCGAGTTTAGATCGAGTTTAGACCAAGTTTAGACCAAGTTTAGATCGAGTTTAGATCGAGTTTAGATCGAGTTTAGACCAAGTTTAGACCAAGTTTAGACCAAGTTTAGACCAAGTTTAGATCGAGTTTAGATCGAGTTTAGACCAAGTTTAGATCAAGTTTAGATCAAGTTTAGATCAAGTTTAGATCGAGTTTAGACCAAGTTTAGACCAAGTTTAGATCAAGTTTAGATCGAGTTTAGACCAAGTTTAGATTGAGTTTAGATCAAGTTTAGATCGAGTTTTGACGCAGTTGAGATCAAGTTTAGATCAAGTTTAGATCAAGTTTAGATCAAGTTTAGATCGAGTTTAGATCAAGTTTAGACCAAGTTTAGATCGAGTTTAGATCGAGTTTAGACCAAGTTTAGACCAAGTTTAGATTGAGTTTAGATCGAGTTTTGACGAAGTTGAGATCAAGTTTAGATCAAGTTTAGATCAAGTTTAGGTCGAGTTTAGACCAAGTTTAGACCAAGTTTAGACAGAGTTTAGATCGAGTTTAGATCGAGTTTAGATCGAGTTTTGACGCAGTTGAGATCAAGTTTAGACCAAGTTTAGACCAAGTTTAGATCGAGTTTAGACCATGTTTAGACCAAGTTTAGACCAAGTTTAGATCGAGTTTAGATCGAGTTTAGACCAAGTTTAGACCAAGTTTAGATTGAGTTTAGATCGAGTTTTGACGAAGTTGAGATCAAGTTTAGATCAAGTTCAGACCAAGTTTAGACCAATTTAGACCGGACAGGTGCACTGAAAAATAAAATTCCAGATGTGTTAAAATGTCTTGATGGGAGGATATTAAGTTTAATTTCAGACATTTTGAAAAGTTAAAATTAGTTTAAACTATTGATTTTGGTGGAACTCGATTATTTGACTTGTTGCAAACCGTTTCTGACTTCAGAGCAAATGATCTGCCAGTGTTTATTACTCAACCAAATATCCCACACATTTACCACAAAACGTCATCTTTTACACCGTCTTTTGCAATCCCTCTTTGCTCACAGACTTGTCTTGTTTTTTTTGTCCGGTCATCCTGTTATTTACCCGTTTCGTGCGCTGGTGCGGCGGTGCAGTTCCCCTCTCCACCACCAGGGCACATTCCTTCAGACATAAACTCGCCGGCCAAACTCGCCCCGTTCTCTGCAGAAAACACAACAGAAAAGATTGAACCCGTGTATCGTTAAGTCCAGGGCTGCGGCGGTTAACAGAGTAAAAGACAAAAACTGATTTGTGGTCGATTCATCGTTAACTGAGCTGTAGACCCTTTAAAATGCTAGAATGGAGGAAAATGAAGCAGCTGTAAGTCATTTTCGACAATTTGCTCACATCAGATATAAATACTAATGGTTTTAAGTCGTTATGTGACGGGACAAACAACAAATTTGCTATTCCAAACTGCAAAAACAAATTTCTAGACGAGTTAAAATGTCTTGAATTCAGGATATTAATCTGAATTTCAAGATCAGTGGAGACAATTTATTTGATGGAACTAGATTATTTTACTTGTTTCAAACTGTTTGTGACTTGTACTTCAATCCAGATTATCTACCTACACAGCAAAAAATGTAAATCTATCCAAGTTTAAAATGGCTTGATGAGATTTAATTGCTGACGTGATGCAGAATATTTCACTGGTTTCAAGATATTTCTGTCTGATCATACCATAATTTTGCTTAAAAAAAGAAAATAAATGTGTCAGTGGGGTAAGTAAAATAATCTTAACCCACTGACAGATAATTTGGATTGAAGTAATAAATAATGTATTGAAACAAGTCACAAACGGTTTGAAACAAGTAAAATAATCTAGTTCCATCAAATAAATCGTCTCCACTGATTTTAACGAGTCAAAACGTCTGACATTCAGATTAATATCCTGAAATCAAGACATTTTAACTCAGCTA